>OZ026609.1:5511702-5588955 GCA_964020085.1 Micromussa lordhowensis
CGGGCGGTGCCCGTGCTCAAGCCAAAACCTCAGAGGCCACCTTCTAGCGAATTCGCTCAGATATCAAGGGCCGAACGCCTGAAAATCAGTCAAAATTCAGCTGATGACACTCGATTTACCCGGCCTGGCTCACAGAATGCCATTCTGGAGAGAAACCCCCAGATATCTAACTGGATTTCTCAAAAGGTGACTAAAGAAATAGTCAAAACAAGCCAATTTTGCTTCCGTCACCAAGTACAAAAGCCACCCCCTGCCCACCCCTGTGCTCTGGTCACACAACCGCCAACCACCCACCCACTGCACACTGTGGGCTGACTCTAATGGGTGATCAAAAGAAAACTATCATTCAGGCCTACACTAGCCCGGGAAAAACTCCCCAAGGCAACCTACGGTGTCAAATCCACTTAAGGCGACCACATACTCTAACTGCAGTCAAAGTCTCAAAAAGAATAGCCACCCAGCCCTGTGATTTTGACACACAACTCAGAGCCACCCACCCACTGTTAGAACAGTCCCTGGGCAGCTTGGAAATGCAAGCCTTGACGGCAAGCCCCCTGCATTTTGAGCGGCCACAATGGCTTGAGCACGGGCGGTGCCCGTGCTCAAGCCAAAACCTCAGAGGCCACCTTCTAGCGAATTCGCTCAGATATCAAGGGCCGAACGCCTGAAAATCAGTCAAAATTCAGCTGATGACACTCGATTTACCCGGCCTGGCTCACAGAATGCCATTCTGGAGAGAAACCCCCAGATATCTAACTGGATTTCTCAAAAGGTGACTAAAGAAATAGTCAAAACAAGCCAATTTTGCTTCCGTCACCAAGTACAAAAGCCACCCCCTGCCCACCCCTGTGCTCTGGTCACACAACCGCCAACCACCCACCCACTGCACACTGTGGGCTGACTCTAATGGGTGATCAAAAGAAAACTATCATTCAGGCCTACACTAGCCCGGGAAAAACTCCCCAAGGCAACCTACGGTGTCAAATCCACTTAAGGCGACCACATACTCTAACTGCAGTCAAAGTCTCAAAAAGAATAGCCACCCAGCCCTGTGATTTTGACACACAACTCAGAGCCACCCACCCACTGTTAGAACAGTCCCTGGGCAGCTTGGAAATGCAAGCCTTGACGGCAAGCCCCCTGCATTTTGAGCGGCCACAATGGCTTGAGCACGGGCGGTGCCCGTGCTCAAGCCAAAACCTCAGAGGCCACCTTCTAGCGAATTCGCTCAGATATCAAGGGCCGAACGCCTGAAAATCAGTCAAAATTCAGCTGATGACACTCGATTTACCCGGCCTGGCTCACAGAATGCCATTCTGGAGAGAAACCCCCAGATATCTAACTGGATTTCTCAAAAGGTGACTAAAGAAATAGTCAAAACAAGCCAATTTTGCTTCCGTCACCAAGTACAAAAGCCACCCCCTGCCCACCCCTGTGCTCTGGTCACACAACCGCCAACCACCCACCCACTGCACACTGTGGGCTGACTCTAATGGGTGATCAAAAGAAAACTATCATTCAGGCCTACACTAGCCCGGGAAAAACTCCCCAAGGCAACCTACGGTGTCAAATCCACTTAAGGCGACCACATACTCTAACTGCAGTCAAAGTCTCAAAAAGAATAGCCACCCAGCCCTGTGATTTTGACACACAACTCAGAGCCACCCACCCACTGTTAGAACAGTCCCTGGGCAGCTTGGAAATGCAAGCCTTGACGGCAAGCCCCCTGCATTTTGAGCGGCCACAATGGCTTGAGCACGGGCGGTGCCCGTGCTCAAGCCAAAACCTCAGAGGCCACCTTCTAGCGAATTCGCTCAGATATCAAGGGCCGAACGCCTGAAAATCAGTCAAAATTCAGCTGATGACACTCGATTTACCCGGCCTGGCTCACAGAATGCCATTCTGGAGAGAAACCCCCAGATATCTAACTGGATTTCTCAAAAGGTGACTAAAGAAATAGTCAAAACAAGCCAATTTTGCTTCCGTCACCAAGTACAAAAGCCACCCCCTGCCCACCCCTGTGCTCTGGTCACACAACCGCCAACCACCCACCCACTGCACACTGTGGGCTGACTCTAATGGGTGATCAAAAGAAAACTATCATTCAGGCCTACACTAGCCCGGGAAAAACTCCCCAAGGCAACCTACGGTGTCAAATCCACTTAAGGCGACCACATACTCTAACTGCAGTCAAAGTCTCAAAAAGAATAGCCACCCAGCCCTGTGATTTTGACACACAACTCAGAGCCACCCACCCACTGTTAGAACAGTCCCTGGGCAGCTTGGAAATGCAAGCCTTGACGGCAAGCCCCCTGCATTTTGAGCGGCCACAATGGCTTGAGCACGGGCGGTGCCCGTGCTCAAGCCAAAACCTCAGAGGCCACCTTCTAGCGAATTCGCTCAGATATCAAGGGCCGAACGCCTGAAAATCAGTCAAAATTCAGCTGATGACACTCGATTTACCCGGCCTGGCTCACAGAATGCCATTCTGGAGAGAAACCCCCAGATATCTAACTGGATTTCTCAAAAGGTGACTAAAGAAATAGTCAAAACAAGCCAATTTTGCTTCCGTCACCAAGTACAAAAGCCACCCCCTGCCCACCCCTGTGCTCTGGTCACACAACCGCCAACCACCCACCCACTGCACACTGTGGGCTGACTCTAATGGGTGATCAAAAGAAAACTATCATTCAGGCCTACACTAGCCCGGGAAAAACTCCCCAAGGCAACCTACGGTGTCAAATCCACTTAAGGCGACCACATACTCTAACTGCAGTCAAAGTCTCAAAAAGAATAGCCACCCAGCCCTGTGATTTTGACACACAACTCAGAGCCACCCACCCACTGTTAGAACAGTCCCTGGGCAGCTTGGAAATGCAAGCCTTGACGGCAAGCCCCCTGCATTTTGAGCGGCCACAATGGCTTGAGCACGGGCGGTGCCCGTGCTCAAGCCAAAACCTCAGAGGCCACCTTCTAGCGAATTCGCTCAGATATCAAGGGCCGAACGCCTGAAAATCAGTCAAAATTCAGCTGATGACACTCGATTTACCCGGCCTGGCTCACAGAATGCCATTCTGGAGAGAAACCCCCAGATATCTAACTGGATTTCTCAAAAGGTGACTAAAGAAATAGTCAAAACAAGCCAATTTTGCTTCCGTCACCAAGTACAAAAGCCACCCCCTGCCCACCCCTGTGCTCTGGTCACACAACCGCCAACCACCCACCCACTGCACACTGTGGGCTGACTCTAATGGGTGATCAAAAGAAAACTATCATTCAGGCCTACACTAGCCCGGGAAAAACTCCCCAAGGCAACCTACGGTGTCAAATCCACTTAAGGCGACCACATACTCTAACTGCAGTCAAAGTCTCAAAAAGAATAGCCACCCAGCCCTGTGATTTTGACACACAACTCAGAGCCACCCACCCACTGTTAGAACAGTCCCTGGGCAGCTTGGAAATGCAAGCCTTGACGGCAAGCCCCCTGCATTTTGAGCGGCCACAATGGCTTGAGCACGGGCGGTGCCCGTGCTCAAGCCAAAACCTCAGAGGCCACCTTCTAGCGAATTCGCTCAGATATCAAGGGCCGAACGCCTGAAAATCAGTCAAAATTCAGCTGATGACACTCGATTTACCCGGCCTGGCTCACAGAATGCCATTCTGGAGAGAAACCCCCAGATATCTAACTGGATTTCTCAAAAGGTGACTAAAGAAATAGTCAAAACAAGCCAATTTTGCTTCCGTCACCAAGTACAAAAGCCACCCCCTGCCCACCCCTGTGCTCTGGTCACACAACCGCCAACCACCCACCCACTGCACACTGTGGGCTGACTCTAATGGGTGATCAAAAGAAAACTATCATTCAGGCCTACACTAGCCCGGGAAAAACTCCCCAAGGCAACCTACGGTGTCAAATCCACTTAAGGCGACCACATACTCTAACTGCAGTCAAAGTCTCAAAAAGAATAGCCACCCAGCCCTGTGATTTTGACACACAACTCAGAGCCACCCACCCACTGTTAGAACAGTCCCTGGGCAGCTTGGAAATGCAAGCCTTGACGGCAAGCCCCCTGCATTTTGAGCGGCCACAATGGCTTGAGCACGGGCGGTGCCCGTGCTCAAGCCAAAACCTCAGAGGCCACCTTCTAGCGAATTCGCTCAGATATCAAGGGCCGAACGCCTGAAAATCAGTCAAAATTCAGCTGATGACACTCGATTTACCCGGCCTGGCTCACAGAATGCCATTCTGGAGAGAAACCCCCAGATATCTAACTGGATTTCTCAAAAGGTGACTAAAGAAATAGTCAAAACAAGCCAATTTTGCTTCCGTCACCAAGTACAAAAGCCACCCCCTGCCCACCCCTGTGCTCTGGTCACACAACCGCCAACCACCCACCCACTGCACACTGTGGGCTGACTCTAATGGGTGATCAAAAGAAAACTATCATTCAGGCCTACACTAGCCCGGGAAAAACTCCCCAAGGCAACCTACGGTGTCAAATCCACTTAAGGCGACCACATACTCTAACTGCAGTCAAAGTCTCAAAAAGAATAGCCACCCAGCCCTGTGATTTTGACACACAACTCAGAGCCACCCACCCACTGTTAGAACAGTCCCTGGGCAGCTTGGAAATGCAAGCCTTGACGGCAAGCCCCCTGCATTTTGAGCGGCCACAATGGCTTGAGCACGGGCGGTGCCCGTGCTCAAGCCAAAACCTCAGAGGCCACCTTCTAGCGAATTCGCTCAGATATCAAGGGCCGAACGCCTGAAAATCAGTCAAAATTCAGCTGATGACACTCGATTTACCCGGCCTGGCTCACAGAATGCCATTCTGGAGAGAAACCCCCAGATATCTAACTGGATTTCTCAAAAGGTGACTAAAGAAATAGTCAAAACAAGCCAATTTTGCTTCCGTCACCAAGTACAAAAGCCACCCCCTGCCCACCCCTGTGCTCTGGTCACACAACCGCCAACCACCCACCCACTGCACACTGTGGGCTGACTCTAATGGGTGATCAAAAGAAAACTATCATTCAGGCCTACACTAGCCCGGGAAAAACTCCCCAAGGCAACCTACGGTGTCAAATCCACTTAAGGCGACCACATACTCTAACTGCAGTCAAAGTCTCAAAAAGAATAGCCACCCAGCCCTGTGATTTTGACACACAACTCAGAGCCACCCACCCACTGTTAGAACAGTCCCTGGGCAGCTTGGAAATGCAAGCCTTGACGGCAAGCCCCCTGCATTTTGAGCGGCCACAATGGCTTGAGCACGGGCGGTGCCCGTGCTCAAGCCAAAACCTCAGAGGCCACCTTCTAGCGAATTCGCTCAGATATCAAGGGCCGAACGCCTGAAAATCAGTCAAAATTCAGCTGATGACACTCGATTTACCCGGCCTGGCTCACAGAATGCCATTCTGGAGAGAAACCCCCAGATATCTATCTGGATTTCTCAAAAGGTGACTAAAGAAATAGTCAAAACAAGCCAATTTTGCTTCCGTCACCAAGTACAAAAGCCACCCCCTGCCCACCCCTGTGCTCTGGTCACACAACCGCCAACCACCCACCCACTGCACACTGTGGGCTGACTCTAATGGGTGATCAAAAGAAAACTATCATTCAGGCCTACACTAGCCCGGGAAAAACTCCCCAAGGCAACCTACGGTGTCAAATCCACTTAAGGCGACCACATACTCTAACTGCAGTCAAAGTCTCAAAAAGAATAGCCACCCAGCCCTGTGATTTTGACACACAACTCAGAGCCACCCACCCACTGTTAGAACAGTCCCTGGGCAGCTTGGAAATGCAAGCCTTGACGGCAAGCCCCCTGCATTTTGAGCGGCCACAATGGCTTGAGCACGGGCGGTGCCCGTGCTCAAGCCAAAACCTCAGAGGCCACCTTCTAGCGAATTCGCTCAGATATCAAGGGCCGAACGCCTGAAAATCAGTCAAAATTCAGCTGATGACACTCGATTTACCCGGCCTGGCTCACAGAATGCCATTCTGGAGAGAAACCCCCAGATATCTAACTGGATTTCTCAAAAGGTGACTAAAGAAATAGTCAAAACAAGCCAATTTTGCTTCCGTCACCAAGTACAAAAGCCACCCCCTGCCCACCCCTGTGCTCTGGTCACACAACCGCCAACCACCCACCCACTGCACACTGTGGGCTGACTCTAATGGGTGATCAAAAGAAAACTATCATTCAGGCCTACACTAGCCCGGGAAAAACTCCCCAAGGCAACCTACGGTGTCAAATCCACTTAAGGCGACCACATACTCTAACTGCAGTCAAAGTCTCAAAAAGAATAGCCACCCAGCCCTGTGATTTTGACACACAACTCAGAGCCACCCACCCACTGTTAGAACAGTCCCTGGGCAGCTTGGAAATGCAAGCCTTGACGGCAAGCCCCCTGCATTTTGAGCGGCCACAATGGCTTGAGCACGGGCGGTGCCCGTGCTCAAGCCAAAACCTCAGAGGCCACCTTCTAGCGAATTCGCTCAGATATCAAGGGCCGAACGCCTGAAAATCAGTCAAAATTCAGCTGATGACACTCGATTTACCCGGCCTGGCTCACAGAATGCCATTCTGGAGAGAAACCCCCAGATATCTAACTGGATTTCTCAAAAGGTGACTAAAGAAATAGTCAAAACAAGCCAATTTTGCTTCCGTCACCAAGTACAAAAGCCACCCCCTGCCCACCCCTGTGCTCTGGTCACACAACCGCCAACCACCCACCCACTGCACACTGTGGGCTGACTCTAATGGGTGATCAAAAGAAAACTATCATTCAGGCCTACACTAGCCCGGGAAAAACTCCCCAAGGCAACCTACGGTGTCAAATCCACTTAAGGCGACCACATACTCTAACTGCAGTCAAAGTCTCAAAAAGAATAGCCACCCAGCCCTGTGATTTTGACACACAACTCAGAGCCACCCACCCACTGTTAGAACAGTCCCTGGGCAGCTTGGAAATGCAAGCCTTGACGGCAAGCCCCCTGCATTTTGAGCGGCCACAATGGCTTGAGCACGGGCGGTGCCCGTGCTCAAGCCAAAACCTCAGAGGCCACCTTCTAGCGAATTCGCTCAGATATCAAGGGCCGAACGCCTGAAAATCAGTCAAAATTCAGCTGATGACACTCGATTTACCCGGCCTGGCTCACAGAATGCCATTCTGGAGAGAAACCCCCAGATATCTAACTGGATTTCTCAAAAGGTGACTAAAGAAATAGTCAAAACAAGCCAATTTTGCTTCCGTCACCAAGTACAAAAGCCACCCCCTGCCCACCCCTGTGCTCTGGTCACACAACCGCCAACCACCCACCCACTGCACACTGTGGGCTGACTCTAATGGGTGATCAAAAGAAAACTATCATTCAGGCCTACACTAGCCCGGGAAAAACTCCCCAAGGCAACCTACGGTGTCAAATCCACTTAAGGCGACCACATACTCTAACTGCAGTCAAAGTCTCAAAAAGAATAGCCACCCAGCCCTGTGATTTTGACACACAACTCAGAGCCACCCACCCACTGTTAGAACAGTCCCTGGGCAGCTTGGAAATGCAAGCCTTGACGGCAAGCCCCCTGCATTTTGAGCGGCCACAATGGCTTGAGCACGGGCGGTGCCCGTGCTCAAGCCAAAACCTCAGAGGCCACCTTCTAGCGAATTCGCTCAGATATCAAGGGCCGAACGCCTGAAAATCAGTCAAAATTCAGCTGATGACACTCGATTTACCCGGCCTGGCTCACAGAATGCCATTCTGGAGAGAAACCCCCAGATATCTAACTGGATTTCTCAAAAGGTGACTAAAGAAATAGTCAAAACAAGCCAATTTTGCTTCCGTCACCAAGTACAAAAGCCACCCCCTGCCCACCCCTGTGCTCTGGTCACACAACCGCCAACCACCCACCCACTGCACACTGTGGGCTGACTCTAATGGGTGATCAAAAGAAAACTATCATTCAGGCCTACACTAGCCCGGGAAAAACTCCCCAAGGCAACCTACGGTGTCAAATCCACTTAAGGCGACCACATACTCTAACTGCAGTCAAAGTCTCAAAAAGAATAGCCACCCAGCCCTGTGATTTTGACACACAACTCAGAGCCACCCACCCACTGTTAGAACAGTCCCTGGGCAGCTTGGAAATGCAAGCCTTGACGGCAAGCCCCCTGCATTTTGAGCGGCCACAATGGCTTGAGCACGGGCGGTGCCCGTGCTCAAGCCAAAACCTCAGAGGCCACCTTCTAGCGAATTCGCTCAGATATCAAGGGCCGAACGCCTGAAAATCAGTCAAAATTCAGCTGATGACACTCGATTTACCCGGCCTGGCTCACAGAATGCCATTCTGGAGAGAAACCCCCAGATATCTAACTGGATTTCTCAAAAGGTGACTAAAGAAATAGTCAAAACAAGCCAATTTTGCTTCCGTCACCAAGTACAAAAGCCACCCCCTGCCCACCCCTGTGCTCTGGTCACACAACCGCCAACCACCCACCCACTGCACACTGTGGGCTGACTCTAATGGGTGATCAAAAGAAAACTATCATTCAGGCCTACACTAGCCCGGGAAAAACTCCCCAAGGCAACCTACGGTGTCAAATCCACTTAAGGCGACCACATACTCTAACTGCAGTCAAAGTCTCAAAAAGAATAGCCACCCAGCCCTGTGATTTTGACACACAACTCAGAGCCACCCACCCACTGTTAGAACAGTCCCTGGGCAGCTTGGAAATGCAAGCCTTGACGGCAAGCCCCCTGCATTTTGAGCGGCCACAATGGCTTGAGCACGGGCGGTGCCCGTGCTCAAGCCAAAACCTCAGAGGCCACCTTCTAGCGAATTCGCTCAGATATCAAGGGCCGAACGCCTGAAAATCAGTCAAAATTCAGCTGATGACACTCGATTTACCCGGCCTGGCTCACAGAATGCCATTCTGGAGAGAAACCCCCAGATATCTAACTGGATTTCTCAAAAGGTGACTAAAGAAATAGTCAAAACAAGCCAATTTTGCTTCCGTCACCAAGTACAAAAGCCACCCCCTGCCCACCCCTGTGCTCTGGTCACACAACCGCCAACCACCCACCCACTGCACACTGTGGGCTGACTCTAATGGGTGATCAAAAGAAAACTATCATTCAGGCCTACACTAGCCCGGGAAAAACTCCCCAAGGCAACCTACGGTGTCAAATCCACTTAAGGCGACCACATACTCTAACTGCAGTCAAAGTCTCAAAAAGAATAGCCACCCAGCCCTGTGATTTTGACACACAACTCAGAGCCACCCACCCACTGTTAGAACAGTCCCTGGGCAGCTTGGAAATGCAAGCCTTGACGGCAAGCCCCCTGCATTTTGAGCGGCCACAATGGCTTGAGCACGGGCGGTGCCCGTGCTCAAGCCAAAACCTCAGAGGCCACCTTCTAGCGAATTCGCTCAGATATCAAGGGCCGAACGCCTGAAAATCAGTCAAAATTCAGCTGATGACACTCGATTTACCCGGCCTGGCTCACAGAATGCCATTCTGGAGAGAAACCCCCAGATATCTAACTGGATTTCTCAAAAGGTGACTAAAGAAATAGTCAAAACAAGCCAATTTTGCTTCCGTCACCAAGTACAAAAGCCACCCCCTGCCCACCCCTGTGCTCTGGTCACACAACCGCCAACCACCCACCCACTGCACACTGTGGGCTGACTCTAATGGGTGATCAAAAGAAAACTATCATTCAGGCCTACACTAGCCCGGGAAAAACTCCCCAAGGCAACCTACGGTGTCAAATCCACTTAAGGCGACCACATACTCTAACTGCAGTCAAAGTCTCAAAAAGAATAGCCACCCAGCCCTGTGATTTTGACACACAACTCAGAGCCACCCACCCACTGTTAGAACAGTCCCTGGGCAGCTTGGAAATGCAAGCCTTGACGGCAAGCCCCCTGCATTTTGAGCGGCCACAATGGCTTGAGCACGGGCGGTGCCCGTGCTCAAGCCAAAACCTCAGAGGCCACCTTCTAGCGAATTCGCTCAGATATCAAGGGCCGAACGCCTGAAAATCAGTCAAAATTCAGCTGATGACACTCGATTTACCCGGCCTGGCTCACAGAATGCCATTCTGGAGAGAAACCCCCAGATATCTAACTGGATTTCTCAAAAGGTGACTAAAGAAATAGTCAAAACAAGCCAATTTTGCTTCCGTCACCAAGTACAAAAGCCACCCCCTGCCCACCCCTGTGCTCTGGTCACACAACCGCCAACCACCCACCCACTGCACACTGTGGGCTGACTCTAATGGGTGATCAAAAGAAAACTATCATTCAGGCCTACACTAGCCCGGGAAAAACTCCCCAAGGCAACCTACGGTGTCAAATCCACTTAAGGCGACCACATACTCTAACTGCAGTCAAAGTCTCAAAAAGAATAGCCACCCAGCCCTGTGATTTTGACACACAACTCAGAGCCACCCACCCACTGTTAGAACAGTCCCTGGGCAGCTTGGAAATGCAAGCCTTGACGGCAAGCCCCCTGCATTTTGAGCGGCCACAATGGCTTGAGCACGGGCGGTGCCCGTGCTCAAGCCAAAACCTCAGAGGCCACCTTCTAGCGAATTCGCTCAGATATCAAGGGCCGAACGCCTGAAAATCAGTCAAAATTCAGCTGATGACACTCGATTTACCCGGCCTGGCTCACAGAATGCCATTCTGGAGAGAAACCCCCAGATATCTAACTGGATTTCTCAAAAGGTGACTAAAGAAATAGTCAAAACAAGCCAATTTTGCTTCCGTCACCAAGTACAAAAGCCACCCCCTGCCCACCCCTGTGCTCTGGTCACACAACCGCCAACCACCCACCCACTGCACACTGTGGGCTGACTCTAATGGGTGATCAAAAGAAAACTATCATTCAGGCCTACACTAGCCCGGGAAAAACTCCCCAAGGCAACCTACGGTGTCAAATCCACTTAAGGCGACCACATACTCTAACTGCAGTCAAAGTCTCAAAAAGAATAGCCACCCAGCCCTGTGATTTTGACACACAACTCAGAGCCACCCACCCACTGTTAGAACAGTCCCTGGGCAGCTTGGAAATGCAAGCCTTGACGGCAAGCCCCCTGCATTTTGAGCGGCCACAATGGCTTGAGCACGGGCGGTGCCCGTGCTCAAGCCAAAACCTCAGAGGCCACCTTCTAGCGAATTCGCTCAGATATCAAGGGCCGAACGCCTGAAAATCAGTCAAAATTCAGCTGATGACACTCGATTTACCCGGCCTGGCTCACAGAATGCCATTCTGGAGAGAAACCCCCAGATATCTAACTGGATTTCTCAAAAGGTGACTAAAGAAATAGTCAAAACAAGCCAATTTTGCTTCCGTCACCAAGTACAAAAGCCACCCCCTGCCCACCCCTGTGCTCTGGTCACACAACCGCCAACCACCCACCCACTGCACACTGTGGGCTGACTCTAATGGGTGATCAAAAGAAAACTATCATTCAGGCCTACACTAGCCCGGGAAAAACTCCCCAAGGCAACCTACGGTGTCAAATCCACTTAAGGCGACCACATACTCTAACTGCAGTCAAAGTCTCAAAAAGAATAGCCACCCAGCCCTGTGATTTTGACACACAACTCAGAGCCACCCACCCACTGTTAGAACAGTCCCTGGGCAGCTTGGAAATGCAAGCCTTGACGGCAAGCCCCCTGCATTTTGAGCGGCCACAATGGCTTGAGCACGGGCGGTGCCCGTGCTCAAGCCAAAACCTCAGAGGCCACCTTCTAGCGAATTCGCTCAGATATCAAGGGCCGAACGCCTGAAAATCAGTCAAAATTCAGCTGATGACACTCGATTTACCCGGCCTGGCTCACAGAATGCCATTCTGGAGAGAAACCCCCAGATATCTATCTGGATTTCTCAAAAGGTGACTAAAGAAATAGTCAAAACAAGCCAATTTTGCTTCCGTCACCAAGTACAAAAGCCACCCCCTGCCCACCCCTGTGCTCTGGTCACACAACCGCCAACCACCCACCCACTGCACACTGTGGGCTGACTCTAATGGGTGATCAAAAGAAAACTATCATTCAGGCCTACACTAGCCCGGGAAAAACTCCCCAAGGCAACCTACGGTGTCAAATCCACTTAAGGCGACCACATACTCTAACTGCAGTCAAAGTCTCAAAAAGAATAGCCACCCAGCCCTGTGATTTTGACACACAACTCAGAGCCACCCACCCACTGTTAGAACAGTCCCTGGGCAGCTTGGAAATGCAAGCCTTGACGGCAAGCCCCCTGCATTTTGAGCGGCCACAATGGCTTGAGCACGGGCGGTGCCCGTGCTCAAGCCAAAACCTCAGAGGCCACCTTCTAGCGAATTCGCTCAGATATCAAGGGCCGAACGCCTGAAAATCAGTCAAAATTCAGCTGATGACACTCGATTTACCCGGCCTGGCTCACAGAATGCCATTCTGGAGAGAAACCCCCAGATATCTAACTGGATTTCTCAAAAGGTGACTAAAGAAATAGTCAAAACAAGCCAATTTTGCTTCCGTCACCAAGTACAAAAGCCACCCCCTGCCCACCCCTGTGCTCTGGTCACACAACCGCCAACCACCCACCCACTGCACACTGTGGGCTGACTCTAATGGGTGATCAAAAGAAAACTATCATTCAGGCCTACACTAGCCCGGGAAAAACTCCCCAAGGCAACCTACGGTGTCAAATCCACTTAAGGCGACCACATACTCTAACTGCAGTCAAAGTCTCAAAAAGAATAGCCACCCAGCCCTGTGATTTTGACACACAACTCAGAGCCACCCACCCACTGTTAGAACAGTCCCTGGGCAGCTTGGAAATGCAAGCCTTGACGGCAAGCCCCCTGCATTTTGAGCGGCCACAATGGCTTGAGCACGGGCGGTGCCCGTGCTCAAGCCAAAACCTCAGAGGCCACCTTCTAGCGAATTCGCTCAGATATCAAGGGCCGAACGCCTGAAAATCAGTCAAAATTCAGCTGATGACACTCGATTTACCCGGCCTGGCTCACAGAATGCCATTCTGGAGAGAAACCCCCAGATATCTAACTGGATTTCTCAAAAGGTGACTAAAGAAATAGTCAAAACAAGCCAATTTTGCTTCCGTCACCAAGTACAAAAGCCACCCCCTGCCCACCCCTGTGCTCTGGTCACACAACCGCCAACCACCCACCCACTGCACACTGTGGGCTGACTCTAATGGGTGATCAAAAGAAAACTATCATTCAGGCCTACACTAGCCCGGGAAAAACTCCCCAAGGCAACCTACGGTGTCAAATCCACTTAAGGCGACCACATACTCTAACTGCAGTCAAAGTCTCAAAAAGAATAGCCACCCAGCCCTGTGATTTTGACACACAACTCAGAGCCACCCACCCACTGTTAGAACAGTCCCTGGGCAGCTTGGAAATGCAAGCCTTGACGGCAAGCCCCCTGCATTTTGAGCGGCCACAATGGCTTGAGCACGGGCGGTGCCCGTGCTCAAGCCAAAACCTCAGAGGCCACCTTCTAGCGAATTCGCTCAGATATCAAGGGCCGAACGCCTGAAAATCAGTCAAAATTCAGCTGATGACACTCGATTTACCCGGCCTGG
Organism: Micromussa lordhowensis; assembly: GCA_964020085.1. NCBI lineage: Eukaryota > Metazoa > Cnidaria > Anthozoa > Scleractinia > Lobophylliidae > Micromussa > Micromussa lordhowensis. The sequence continues at coordinate 5,525,309 of OZ026609.1, forward strand.
CTCACAGAATGCCATTCTGGAGAGAAACCCCCAGATATCTAACTGGATTTCTCAAAAGGTGACTAAAGAAATAGTCAAAACAAGCCAATTTTGCTTCCGTCACCAAGTACAAAAGCCACCCCCTGCCCACCCCTGTGCTCTGGTCACACAACCGCCAACCACCCACCCACTGCACACTGTGGGCTGACTCTAATGGGTGATCAAAAGAAAACTATCATTCAGGCCTACACTAGCCCGGGAAAAACTCCCCAAGGCAACCTACGGTGTCAAATCCACTTAAGGCGACCACATACTCTAACTGCAGTCAAAGTCTCAAAAAGAATAGCCACCCAGCCCTGTGATTTTGACACACAACTCAGAGCCACCCACCCACTGTTAGAACAGTCCCTGGGCAGCTTGGAAATGCAAGCCTTGACGGCAAGCCCCCTGCATTTTGAGCGGCCACAATGGCTTGAGCACGGGCGGTGCCCGTGCTCAAGCCAAAACCTCAGAGGCCACCTTCTAGCGAATTCGCTCAGATATCAAGGGCCGAACGCCTGAAAATCAGTCAAAATTCAGCTGATGACACTCGATTTACCCGGCCTGGCTCACAGAATGCCATTCTGGAGAGAAACCCCCAGATATCTAACTGGATTTCTCAAAAGGTGACTAAAGAAATAGTCAAAACAAGCCAATTTTGCTTCCGTCACCAAGTACAAAAGCCACCCCCTGCCCACCCCTGTGCTCTGGTCACACAACCGCCAACCACCCACCCACTGCACACTGTGGGCTGACTCTAATGGGTGATCAAAAGAAAACTATCATTCAGGCCTACACTAGCCCGGGAAAAACTCCCCAAGGCAACCTACGGTGTCAAATCCACTTAAGGCGACCACATACTCTAACTGCAGTCAAAGTCTCAAAAAGAATAGCCACCCAGCCCTGTGATTTTGACACACAACTCAGAGCCACCCACCCACTGTTAGAACAGTCCCTGGGCAGCTTGGAAATGCAAGCCTTGACGGCAAGCCCCCTGCATTTTGAGCGGCCACAATGGCTTGAGCACGGGCGGTGCCCGTGCTCAAGCCAAAACCTCAGAGGCCACCTTCTAGCGAATTCGCTCAGATATCAAGGGCCGAACGCCTGAAAATCAGTCAAAATTCAGCTGATGACACTCGATTTACCCGGCCTGGCTCACAGAATGCCATTCTGGAGAGAAACCCCCAGATATCTAACTGGATTTCTCAAAAGGTGACTAAAGAAATAGTCAAAACAAGCCAATTTTGCTTCCGTCACCAAGTACAAAAGCCACCCCCTGCCCACCCCTGTGCTCTGGTCACACAACCGCCAACCACCCACCCACTGCACACTGTGGGCTGACTCTAATGGGTGATCAAAAGAAAACTATCATTCAGGCCTACACTAGCCCGGGAAAAACTCCCCAAGGCAACCTACGGTGTCAAATCCACTTAAGGCGACCACATACTCTAACTGCAGTCAAAGTCTCAAAAAGAATAGCCACCCAGCCCTGTGATTTTGACACACAACTCAGAGCCACCCACCCACTGTTAGAACAGTCCCTGGGCAGCTTGGAAATGCAAGCCTTGACGGCAAGCCCCCTGCATTTTGAGCGGCCACAATGGCTTGAGCACGGGCGGTGCCCGTGCTCAAGCCAAAACCTCAGAGGCCACCTTCTAGCGAATTCGCTCAGATATCAAGGGCCGAACGCCTGAAAATCAGTCAAAATTCAGCTGATGACACTCGATTTACCCGGCCTGGCTCACAGAATGCCATTCTGGAGAGAAACCCCCAGATATCTAACTGGATTTCTCAAAAGGTGACTAAAGAAATAGTCAAAACAAGCCAATTTTGCTTCCGTCACCAAGTACAAAAGCCACCCCCTGCCCACCCCTGTGCTCTGGTCACACAACCGCCAACCACCCACCCACTGCACACTGTGGGCTGACTCTAATGGGTGATCAAAAGAAAACTATCATTCAGGCCTACACTAGCCCGGGAAAAACTCCCCAAGGCAACCTACGGTGTCAAATCCACTTAAGGCGACCACATACTCTAACTGCAGTCAAAGTCTCAAAAAGAATAGCCACCCAGCCCTGTGATTTTGACACACAACTCAGAGCCACCCACCCACTGTTAGAACAGTCCCTGGGCAGCTTGGAAATGCAAGCCTTGACGGCAAGCCCCCTGCATTTTGAGCGGCCACAATGGCTTGAGCACGGGCGGTGCCCGTGCTCAAGCCAAAACCTCAGAGGCCACCTTCTAGCGAATTCGCTCAGATATCAAGGGCCGAACGCCTGAAAATCAGTCAAAATTCAGCTGATGACACTCGATTTACCCGGCCTGGCTCACAGAATGCCATTCTGGAGAGAAACCCCCAGATATCTAACTGGATTTCTCAAAAGGTGACTAAAGAAATAGTCAAAACAAGCCAATTTTGCTTCCGTCACCAAGTACAAAAGCCACCCCCTGCCCACCCCTGTGCTCTGGTCACACAACCGCCAACCACCCACCCACTGCACACTGTGGGCTGACTCTAATGGGTGATCAAAAGAAAACTATCATTCAGGCCTACACTAGCCCGGGAAAAACTCCCCAAGGCAACCTACGGTGTCAAATCCACTTAAGGCGACCACATACTCTAACTGCAGTCAAAGTCTCAAAAAGAATAGCCACCCAGCCCTGTGATTTTGACACACAACTCAGAGCCACCCACCCACTGTTAGAACAGTCCCTGGGCAGCTTGGAAATGCAAGCCTTGACGGCAAGCCCCCTGCATTTTGAGCGGCCACAATGGCTTGAGCACGGGCGGTGCCCGTGCTCAAGCCAAAACCTCAGAGGCCACCTTCTAGCGAATTCGCTCAGATATCAAGGGCCGAACGCCTGAAAATCAGTCAAAATTCAGCTGATGACACTCGATTTACCCGGCCTGGCTCACAGAATGCCATTCTGGAGAGAAACCCCCAGATATCTAACTGGATTTCTCAAAAGGTGACTAAAGAAATAGTCAAAACAAGCCAATTTTGCTTCCGTCACCAAGTACAAAAGCCACCCCCTGCCCACCCCTGTGCTCTGGTCACACAACCGCCAACCACCCACCCACTGCACACTGTGGGCTGACTCTAATGGGTGATCAAAAGAAAACTATCATTCAGGCCTACACTAGCCCGGGAAAAACTCCCCAAGGCAACCTACGGTGTCAAATCCACTTAAGGCGACCACATACTCTAACTGCAGTCAAAGTCTCAAAAAGAATAGCCACCCAGCCCTGTGATTTTGACACACAACTCAGAGCCACCCACCCACTGTTAGAACAGTCCCTGGGCAGCTTGGAAATGCAAGCCTTGACGGCAAGCCCCCTGCATTTTGAGCGGCCACAATGGCTTGAGCACGGGCGGTGCCCGTGCTCAAGCCAAAACCTCAGAGGCCACCTTCTAGCGAATTCGCTCAGATATCAAGGGCCGAACGCCTGAAAATCAGTCAAAATTCAGCTGATGACACTCGATTTACCCGGCCTGGCTCACAGAATGCCATTCTGGAGAGAAACCCCCAGATATCTATCTGGATTTCTCAAAAGGTGACTAAAGAAATAGTCAAAACAAGCCAATTTTGCTTCCGTCACCAAGTACAAAAGCCACCCCCTGCCCACCCCTGTGCTCTGGTCACACAACCGCCAACCACCCACCCACTGCACACTGTGGGCTGACTCTAATGGGTGATCAAAAGAAAACTATCATTCAGGCCTACACTAGCCCGGGAAAAACTCCCCAAGGCAACCTACGGTGTCAAATCCACTTAAGGCGACCACATACTCTAACTGCAGTCAAAGTCTCAAAAAGAATAGCCACCCAGCCCTGTGATTTTGACACACAACTCAGAGCCACCCACCCACTGTTAGAACAGTCCCTGGGCAGCTTGGAAATGCAAGCCTTGACGGCAAGCCCCCTGCATTTTGAGCGGCCACAATGGCTTGAGCACGGGCGGTGCCCGTGCTCAAGCCAAAACCTCAGAGGCCACCTTCTAGCGAATTCGCTCAGATATCAAGGGCCGAACGCCTGAAAATCAGTCAAAATTCAGCTGATGACACTCGATTTACCCGGCCTGGCTCACAGAATGCCATTCTGGAGAGAAACCCCCAGATATCTAACTGGATTTCTCAAAAGGTGACTAAAGAAATAGTCAAAACAAGCCAATTTTGCTTCCGTCACCAAGTACAAAAGCCACCCCCTGCCCACCCCTGTGCTCTGGTCACACAACCGCCAACCACCCACCCACTGCACACTGTGGGCTGACTCTAATGGGTGATCAAAAGAAAACTATCATTCAGGCCTACACTAGCCCGGGAAAAACTCCCCAAGGCAACCTACGGTGTCAAATCCACTTAAGGCGACCACATACTCTAACTGCAGTCAAAGTCTCAAAAAGAATAGCCACCCAGCCCTGTGATTTTGACACACAACTCAGAGCCACCCACCCACTGTTAGAACAGTCCCTGGGCAGCTTGGAAATGCAAGCCTTGACGGCAAGCCCCCTGCATTTTGAGCGGCCACAATGGCTTGAGCACGGGCGGTGCCCGTGCTCAAGCCAAAACCTCAGAGGCCACCTTCTAGCGAATTCGCTCAGATATCAAGGGCCGAACGCCTGAAAATCAGTCAAAATTCAGCTGATGACACTCGATTTACCCGGCCTGGCTCACAGAATGCCATTCTGGAGAGAAACCCCCAGATATCTAACTGGATTTCTCAAAAGGTGACTAAAGAAATAGTCAAAACAAGCCAATTTTGCTTCCGTCACCAAGTACAAAAGCCACCCCCTGCCCACCCCTGTGCTCTGGTCACACAACCGCCAACCACCCACCCACTGCACACTGTGGGCTGACTCTAATGGGTGATCAAAAGAAAACTATCATTCAGGCCTACACTAGCCCGGGAAAAACTCCCCAAGGCAACCTACGGTGTCAAATCCACTTAAGGCGACCACATACTCTAACTGCAGTCAAAGTCTCAAAAAGAATAGCCACCCAGCCCTGTGATTTTGACACACAACTCAGAGCCACCCACCCACTGTTAGAACAGTCCCTGGGCAGCTTGGAAATGCAAGCCTTGACGGCAAGCCCCCTGCATTTTGAGCGGCCACAATGGCTTGAGCACGGGCGGTGCCCGTGCTCAAGCCAAAACCTCAGAGGCCACCTTCTAGCGAATTCGCTCAGATATCAAGGGCCGAACGCCTGAAAATCAGTCAAAATTCAGCTGATGACACTCGATTTACCCGGCCTGGCTCACAGAATGCCATTCTGGAGAGAAACCCCCAGATATCTAACTGGATTTCTCAAAAGGTGACTAAAGAAATAGTCAAAACAAGCCAATTTTGCTTCCGTCACCAAGTACAAAAGCCACCCCCTGCCCACCCCTGTGCTCTGGTCACACAACCGCCAACCACCCACCCACTGCACACTGTGGGCTGACTCTAATGGGTGATCAAAAGAAAACTATCATTCAGGCCTACACTAGCCCGGGAAAAACTCCCCAAGGCAACCTACGGTGTCAAATCCACTTAAGGCGACCACATACTCTAACTGCAGTCAAAGTCTCAAAAAGAATAGCCACCCAGCCCTGTGATTTTGACACACAACTCAGAGCCACCCACCCACTGTTAGAACAGTCCCTGGGCAGCTTGGAAATGCAAGCCTTGACGGCAAGCCCCCTGCATTTTGAGCGGCCACAATGGCTTGAGCACGGGCGGTGCCCGTGCTCAAGCCAAAACCTCAGAGGCCACCTTCTAGCGAATTCGCTCAGATATCAAGGGCCGAACGCCTGAAAATCAGTCAAAATTCAGCTGATGACACTCGATTTACCCGGCCTGGCTCACAGAATGCCATTCTGGAGAGAAACCCCCAGATATCTAACTGGATTTCTCAAAAGGTGACTAAAGAAATAGTCAAAACAAGCCAATTTTGCTTCCGTCACCAAGTACAAAAGCCACCCCCTGCCCACCCCTGTGCTCTGGTCACACAACCGCCAACCACCCACCCACTGCACACTGTGGGCTGACTCTAATGGGTGATCAAAAGAAAACTATCATTCAGGCCTACACTAGCCCGGGAAAAACTCCCCAAGGCAACCTACGGTGTCAAATCCACTTAAGGCGACCACATACTCTAACTGCAGTCAAAGTCTCAAAAAGAATAGCCACCCAGCCCTGTGATTTTGACACACAACTCAGAGCCACCCACCCACTGTTAGAACAGTCCCTGGGCAGCTTGGAAATGCAAGCCTTGACGGCAAGCCCCCTGCATTTTGAGCGGCCACAATGGCTTGAGCACGGGCGGTGCCCGTGCTCAAGCCAAAACCTCAGAGGCCACCTTCTAGCGAATTCGCTCAGATATCAAGGGCCGAACGCCTGAAAATCAGTCAAAATTCAGCTGATGACACTCGATTTACCCGGCCTGGCTCACAGAATGCCATTCTGGAGAGAAACCCCCAGATATCTAACTGGATTTCTCAAAAGGTGACTAAAGAAATAGTCAAAACAAGCCAATTTTGCTTCCGTCACCAAGTACAAAAGCCACCCCCTGCCCACCCCTGTGCTCTGGTCACACAACCGCCAACCACCCACCCACTGCACACTGTGGGCTGACTCTAATGGGTGATCAAAAGAAAACTATCATTCAGGCCTACACTAGCCCGGGAAAAACTCCCCAAGGCAACCTACGGTGTCAAATCCACTTAAGGCGACCACATACTCTAACTGCAGTCAAAGTCTCAAAAAGAATAGCCACCCAGCCCTGTGATTTTGACACACAACTCAGAGCCACCCACCCACTGTTAGAACAGTCCCTGGGCAGCTTGGAAATGCAAGCCTTGACGGCAAGCCCCCTGCATTTTGAGCGGCCACAATGGCTTGAGCACGGGCGGTGCCCGTGCTCAAGCCAAAACCTCAGAGGCCACCTTCTAGCGAATTCGCTCAGATATCAAGGGCCGAACGCCTGAAAATCAGTCAAAATTCAGCTGATGACACTCGATTTACCCGGCCTGGCTCACAGAATGCCATTCTGGAGAGAAACCCCCAGATATCTAACTGGATTTCTCAAAAGGTGACTAAAGAAATAGTCAAAACAAGCCAATTTTGCTTCCGTCACCAAGTACAAAAGCCACCCCCTGCCCACCCCTGTGCTCTGGTCACACAACCGCCAACCACCCACCCACTGCACACTGTGGGCTGACTCTAATGGGTGATCAAAAGAAAACTATCATTCAGGCCTACACTAGCCCGGGAAAAACTCCCCAAGGCAACCTACGGTGTCAAATCCACTTAAGGCGACCACATACTCTAACTGCAGTCAAAGTCTCAAAAAGAATAGCCACCCAGCCCTGTGATTTTGACACACAACTCAGAGCCACCCACCCACTGTTAGAACAGTCCCTGGGCAGCTTGGAAATGCAAGCCTTGACGGCAAGCCCCCTGCATTTTGAGCGGCCACAATGGCTTGAGCACGGGCGGTGCCCGTGCTCAAGCCAAAACCTCAGAGGCCACCTTCTAGCGAATTCGCTCAGATATCAAGGGCCGAACGCCTGAAAATCAGTCAAAATTCAGCTGATGACACTCGATTTACCCGGCCTGGCTCACAGAATGCCATTCTGGAGAGAAACCCCCAGATATCTAACTGGATTTCTCAAAAGGTGACTAAAGAAATAGTCAAAACAAGCCAATTTTGCTTCCGTCACCAAGTACAAAAGCCACCCCCTGCCCACCCCTGTGCTCTGGTCACACAACCGCCAACCACCCACCCACTGCACACTGTGGGCTGACTCTAATGGGTGATCAAAAGAAAACTATCATTCAGGCCTACACTAGCCCGGGAAAAACTCCCCAAGGCAACCTACGGTGTCAAATCCACTTAAGGCGACCACATACTCTAACTGCAGTCAAAGTCTCAAAAAGAATAGCCACCCAGCCCTGTGATTTTGACACACAACTCAGAGCCACCCACCCACTGTTAGAACAGTCCCTGGGCAGCTTGGAAATGCAAGCCTTGACGGCAAGCCCCCTGCATTTTGAGCGGCCACAATGGCTTGAGCACGGGCGGTGCCCGTGCTCAAGCCAAAACCTCAGAGGCCACCTTCTAGCGAATTCGCTCAGATATCAAGGGCCGAACGCCTGAAAATCAGTCAAAATTCAGCTGATGACACTCGATTTACCCGGCCTGGCTCACAGAATGCCATTCTGGAGAGAAACCCCCAGATATCTAACTGGATTTCTCAAAAGGTGACTAAAGAAATAGTCAAAACAAGCCAATTTTGCTTCCGTCACCAAGTACAAAAGCCACCCCCTGCCCACCCCTGTGCTCTGGTCACACAACCGCCAACCACCCACCCACTGCACACTGTGGGCTGACTCTAATGGGTGATCAAAAGAAAACTATCATTCAGGCCTACACTAGCCCGGGAAAAACTCCCCAAGGCAACCTACGGTGTCAAATCCACTTAAGGCGACCACATACTCTAACTGCAGTCAAAGTCTCAAAAAGAATAGCCACCCAGCCCTGTGATTTTGACACACAACTCAGAGCCACCCACCCACTGTTAGAACAGTCCCTGGGCAGCTTGGAAATGCAAGCCTTGACGGCAAGCCCCCTGCATTTTGAGCGGCCACAATGGCTTGAGCACGGGCGGTGCCCGTGCTCAAGCCAAAACCTCAGAGGCCACCTTCTAGCGAATTCGCTCAGATATCAAGGGCCGAACGCCTGAAAATCAGTCAAAATTCAGCTGATGACACTCGATTTACCCGGCCTGGCTCACAGAATGCCATTCTGGAGAGAAACCCCCAGATATCTATCTGGATTTCTCAAAAGGTGACTAAAGAAATAGTCAAAACAAGCCAATTTTGCTTCCGTCACCAAGTACAAAAGCCACCCCCTGCCCACCCCTGTGCTCTGGTCACACAACCGCCAACCACCCACCCACTGCACACTGTGGGCTGACTCTAATGGGTGATCAAAAGAAAACTATCATTCAGGCCTACACTAGCCCGGGAAAAACTCCCCAAGGCAACCTACGGTGTCAAATCCACTTAAGGCGACCACATACTCTAACTGCAGTCAAAGTCTCAAAAAGAATAGCCACCCAGCCCTGTGATTTTGACACACAACTCAGAGCCACCCACCCACTGTTAGAACAGTCCCTGGGCAGCTTGGAAATGCAAGCCTTGACGGCAAGCCCCCTGCATTTTGAGCGGCCACAATGGCTTGAGCACGGGCGGTGCCCGTGCTCAAGCCAAAACCTCAGAGGCCACCTTCTAGCGAATTCGCTCAGATATCAAGGGCCGAACGCCTGAAAATCAGTCAAAATTCAGCTGATGACACTCGATTTACCCGGCCTGGCTCACAGAATGCCATTCTGGAGAGAAACCCCCAGATATCTAACTGGATTTCTCAAAAGGTGACTAAAGAAATAGTCAAAACAAGCCAATTTTGCTTCCGTCACCAAGTACAAAAGCCACCCCCTGCCCACCCCTGTGCTCTGGTCACACAACCGCCAACCACCCACCCACTGCACACTGTGGGCTGACTCTAATGGGTGATCAAAAGAAAACTATCATTCAGGCCTACACTAGCCCGGGAAAAACTCCCCAAGGCAACCTACGGTGTCAAATCCACTTAAGGCGACCACATACTCTAACTGCAGTCAAAGTCTCAAAAAGAATAGCCACCCAGCCCTGTGATTTTGACACACAACTCAGAGCCACCCACCCACTGTTAGAACAGTCCCTGGGCAGCTTGGAAATGCAAGCCTTGACGGCAAGCCCCCTGCATTTTGAGCGGCCACAATGGCTTGAGCACGGGCGGTGCCCGTGCTCAAGCCAAAACCTCAGAGGCCACCTTCTAGCGAATTCGCTCAGATATCAAGGGCCGAACGCCTGAAAATCAGTCAAAATTCAGCTGATGACACTCGATTTACCCGGCCTGGCTCACAGAATGCCATTCTGGAGAGAAACCCCCAGATATCTAACTGGATTTCTCAAAAGGTGACTAAAGAAATAGTCAAAACAAGCCAATTTTGCTTCCGTCACCAAGTACAAAAGCCACCCCCTGCCCACCCCTGTGCTCTGGTCACACAACCGCCAACCACCCACCCACTGCACACTGTGGGCTGACTCTAATGGGTGATCAAAAGAAAACTATCATTCAGGCCTACACTAGCCCGGGAAAAACTCCCCAAGGCAACCTACGGTGTCAAATCCACTTAAGGCGACCACATACTCTAACTGCAGTCAAAGTCTCAAAAAGAATAGCCACCCAGCCCTGTGATTTTGACACACAACTCAGAGCCACCCACCCACTGTTAGAACAGTCCCTGGGCAGCTTGGAAATGCAAGCCTTGACGGCAAGCCCCCTGCATTTTGAGCGGCCACAATGGCTTGAGCACGGGCGGTGCCCGTGCTCAAGCCAAAACCTCAGAGGCCACCTTCTAGCGAATTCGCTCAGATATCAAGGGCCGAACGCCTGAAAATCAGTCAAAATTCAGCTGATGACACTCGATTTACCCGGCCTGGCTCACAGAATGCCATTCTGGAGAGAAACCCCCAGATATCTAACTGGATTTCTCAAAAGGTGACTAAAGAAATAGTCAAAACAAGCCAATTTTGCTTCCGTCACCAAGTACAAAAGCCACCCCCTGCCCACCCCTGTGCTCTGGTCACACAACCGCCAACCACCCACCCACTGCACACTGTGGGCTGACTCTAATGGGTGATCAAAAGAAAACTATCATTCAGGCCTACACTAGCCCGGGAAAAACTCCCCAAGGCAACCTACGGTGTCAAATCCACTTAAGGCGACCACATACTCTAACTGCAGTCAAAGTCTCAAAAAGAATAGCCACCCAGCCCTGTGATTTTGACACACAACTCAGAGCCACCCACCCACTGTTAGAACAGTCCCTGGGCAGCTTGGAAATGCAAGCCTTGACGGCAAGCCCCCTGCATTTTGAGCGGCCACAATGGCTTGAGCACGGGCGGTGCCCGTGCTCAAGCCAAAACCTCAGAGGCCACCTTCTAGCGAATTCGCTCAGATATCAAGGGCCGAACGCCTGAAAATCAGTCAAAATTCAGCTGATGACACTCGATTTACCCGGCCTGGCTCACAGAATGCCATTCTGGAGAGAAACCCCCAGATATCTAACTGGATTTCTCAAAAGGTGACTAAAGAAATAGTCAAAACAAGCCAATTTTGCTTCCGTCACCAAGTACAAAAGCCACCCCCTGCCCACCCCTGTGCTCTGGTCACACAACCGCCAACCACCCACCCACTGCACACTGTGGGCTGACTCTAATGGGTGATCAAAAGAAAACTATCATTCAGGCCTACACTAGCCCGGGAAAAACTCCCCAAGGCAACCTACGGTGTCAAATCCACTTAAGGCGACCACATACTCTAACTGCAGTCAAAGTCTCAAAAAGAATAGCCACCCAGCCCTGTGATTTTGACACACAACTCAGAGCCACCCACCCACTGTTAGAACAGTCCCTGGGCAGCTTGGAAATGCAAGCCTTGACGGCAAGCCCCCTGCATTTTGAGCGGCCACAATGGCTTGAGCACGGGCGGTGCCCGTGCTCAAGCCAAAACCTCAGAGGCCACCTTCTAGCGAATTCGCTCAGATATCAAGGGCCGAACGCCTGAAAATCAGTCAAAATTCAGCTGATGACACTCGATTTACCCGGCCTGGCTCACAGAATGCCATTCTGGAGAGAAACCCCCAGATATCTATCTGGATTTCTCAAAAGGTGACTAAAGAAATAGTCAAAACAAGCCAATTTTGCTTCCGTCACCAAGTACAAAAGCCACCCCCTGCCCACCCCTGTGCTCTGGTCACACAACCGCCAACCACCCACCCACTGCACACTGTGGGCTGACTCTAATGGGTGATCAAAAGAAAACTATCATTCAGGCCTACACTAGCCCGGGAAAAACTCCCCAAGGCAACCTACGGTGTCAAATCCACTTAAGGCGACCACATACTCTAACTGCAGTCAAAGTCTCAAAAAGAATAGCCACCCAGCCCTGTGATTTTGACACACAACTCAGAGCCACCCACCCACTGTTAGAACAGTCCCTGGGCAGCTTGGAAATGCAAGCCTTGACGGCAAGCCCCCTGCATTTTGAGCGGCCACAATGGCTTGAGCACGGGCGGTGCCCGTGCTCAAGCCAAAACCTCAGAGGCCACCTTCTAGCGAATTCGCTCAGATATCAAGGGCCGAACGCCTGAAAATCAGTCAAAATTCAGCTGATGACACTCGATTTACCCGGCCTGGCTCACAGAATGCCATTCTGGAGAGAAACCCCCAGATATCTAACTGGATTTCTCAAAAGGTGACTAAAGAAATAGTCAAAACAAGCCAATTTTGCTTCCGTCACCAAGTACAAAAGCCACCCCCTGCCCACCCCTGTGCTCTGGTCACACAACCGCCAACCACCCACCCACTGCACACTGTGGGCTGACTCTAATGGGTGATCAAAAGAAAACTATCATTCAGGCCTACACTAGCCCGGGAAAAACTCCCCAAGGCAACCTACGGTGTCAAATCCACTTAAGGCGACCACATACTCTAACTGCAGTCAAAGTCTCAAAAAGAATAGCCACCCAGCCCTGTGATTTTGACACACAACTCAGAGCCACCCACCCACTGTTAGAACAGTCCCTGGGCAGCTTGGAAATGCAAGCCTTGACGGCAAGCCCCCTGCATTTTGAGCGGCCACAATGGCTTGAGCACGGGCGGTGCCCGTGCTCAAGCCAAAACCTCAGAGGCCACCTTCTAGCGAATTCGCTCAGATATCAAGGGCCGAACGCCTGAAAATCAGTCAAAATTCAGCTGATGACACTCGATTTACCCGGCCTGGCTCACAGAATGCCATTCTGGAGAGAAACCCCCAGATATCTAACTGGATTTCTCAAAAGGTGACTAAAGAAATAGTCAAAACAAGCCAATTTTGCTTCCGTCACCAAGTACAAAAGCCACCCCCTGCCCACCCCTGTGCTCTGGTCACACAACCGCCAACCACCCACCCACTGCACACTGTGGGCTGACTCTAATGGGTGATCAAAAGAAAACTATCATTCAGGCCTACACTAGCCCGGGAAAAACTCCCCAAGGCAACCTACGGTGTCAAATCCACTTAAGGCGACCACATACTCTAACTGCAGTCAAAGTCTCAAAAAGAATAGCCACCCAGCCCTGTGATTTTGACACACAACTCAGAGCCACCCACCCACTGTTAGAACAGTCCCTGGGCAGCTTGGAAATGCAAGCCTTGACGGCAAGCCCCCTGCATTTTGAGCGGCCACAATGGCTTGAGCACGGGCGGTGCCCGTGCTCAAGCCAAAACCTCAGAGGCCACCTTCTAGCGAATTCGCTCAGATATCAAGGGCCGAACGCCTGAAAATCAGTCAAAATTCAGCTGATGACACTCGATTTACCCGGCCTGGCTCACAGAATGCCATTCTGGAGAGAAACCCCCAGATATCTAACTGGATTTCTCAAAAGGTGACTAAAGAAATAGTCAAAACAAGCCAATTTTGCTTCCGTCACCAAGTACAAAAGCCACCCCCTGCCCACCCCTGTGCTCTGGTCACACAACCGCCAACCACCCACCCACTGCACACTGTGGGCTGACTCTAATGGGTGATCAAAAGAAAACTATCATTCAGGCCTACACTAGCCCGGGAAAAACTCCCCAAGGCAACCTACGGTGTCAAATCCACTTAAGGCGACCACATACTCTAACTGCAGTCAAAGTCTCAAAAAGAATAGCCACCCAGCCCTGTGATTTTGACACACAACTCAGAGCCACCCACCCACTGTTAGAACAGTCCCTGGGCAGCTTGGAAATGCAAGCCTTGACGGCAAGCCCCCTGCATTTTGAGCGGCCACAATGGCTTGAGCACGGGCGGTGCCCGTGCTCAAGCCAAAACCTCAGAGGCCACCTTCTAGCGAATTCGCTCAGATATCAAGGGCCGAACGCCTGAAAATCAGTCAAAATTCAGCTGATGACACTCGATTTACCCGGCCTGGCTCACAGAATGCCATTCTGGAGAGAAACCCCCAGATATCTAACTGGATTTCTCAAAAGGTGACTAAAGAAATAGTCAAAACAAGCCAATTTTGCTTCCGTCACCAAGTACAAAAGCCACCCCCTGCCCACCCCTGTGCTCTGGTCACACAACCGCCAACCACCCACCCACTGCACACTGTGGGCTGACTCTAATGGGTGATCAAAAGAAAACTATCATTCAGGCCTACACTAGCCCGGGAAAAACTCCCCAAGGCAACCTACGGTGTCAAATCCACTTAAGGCGACCACATACTCTAACTGCAGTCAAAGTCTCAAAAAGAATAGCCACCCAGCCCTGTGATTTTGACACACAACTCAGAGCCACCCACCCACTGTTAGAACAGTCCCTGGGCAGCTTGGAAATGCAAGCCTTGACGGCAAGCCCCCTGCATTTTGAGCGGCCACAATGGCTTGAGCACGGGCGGTGCCCGTGCTCAAGCCAAAACCTCAGAGGCCACCTTCTAGCGAATTCGCTCAGATATCAAGGGCCGAACGCCTGAAAATCAGTCAAAATTCAGCTGATGACACTCGATTTACCCGGCCTGGCTCACAGAATGCCATTCTGGAGAGAAACCCCCAGATATCTATCTGGATTTCTCAAAAGGTGACTAAAGAAATAGTCAAAACAAGCCAATTTTGCTTCCGTCACCAAGTACAAAAGCCACCCCCTGCCCACCCCTGTGCTCTGGTCACACAACCGCCAACCACCCACCCACTGCACACTGTGGGCTGACTCTAATGGGTGATCAAAAGAAAACTATCATTCAGGCCTACACTAGCCCGGGAAAAACTCCCCAAGGCAACCTACGGTGTCAAATCCACTTAAGGCGACCACATACTCTAACTGCAGTCAAAGTCTCAAAAAGAATAGCCACCCAGCCCTGTGATTTTGACACACAACTCAGAGCCACCCACCCACTGTTAGAACAGTCCCTGGGCAGCTTGGAAATGCAAGCCTTGACGGCAAGCCCCCTGCATTTTGAGCGGCCACAATGGCTTGAGCACGGGCGGTGCCCGTGCTCAAGCCAAAACCTCAGAGGCCACCTTCTAGCGAATTCGCTCAGATATCAAGGGCCGAACGCCTGAAAATCAGTCAAAATTCAGCTGATGACACTCGATTTACCCGGCCTGGCTCACAGAATGCCATTCTGGAGAGAAACCCCCAGATATCTAACTGGATTTCTCAAAAGGTGACTAAAGAAATAGTCAAAACAAGCCAATTTTGCTTCCGTCACCAAGTACAAAAGCCACCCCCTGCCCACCCCTGTGCTCTGGTCACACAACCGCCAACCACCCACCCACTGCACACTGTGGGCTGACTCTAATGGGTGATCAAAAGAAAACTATCATTCAGGCCTACACTAGCCCGGGAAAAACTCCCCAAGGCAACCTACGGTGTCAAATCCACTTAAGGCGACCACATACTCTAACTGCAGTCAAAGTCTCAAAAAGAATAGCCACCCAGCCCTGTGATTTTGACACACAACTCAGAGCCACCCACCCACTGTTAGAACAGTCCCTGGGCAGCTTGGAAATGCAAGCCTTGACGGCAAGCCCCCTGCATTTTGAGCGGCCACAATGGCTTGAGCACGGGCGGTGCCCGTGCTCAAGCCAAAACCTCAGAGGCCACCTTCTAGCGAATTCGCTCAGATATCAAGGGCCGAACGCCTGAAAATCAGTCAAAATTCAGCTGATGACACTCGATTTACCCGGCCTGGCTCACAGAATGCCATTCTGGAGAGAAACCCCCAGATATCTAACTGGATTTCTCAAAAGGTGACTAAAGAAATAGTCAAAACAAGCCAATTTTGCTTCCGTCACCAAGTACAAAAGCCACCCCCTGCCCACCCCTGTGCTCTGGTCACACAACCGCCAACCACCCACCCACTGCACACTGTGGGCTGACTCTAATGGGTGATCAAAAGAAAACTATCATTCAGGCCTACACTAGCCCGGGAAAAACTCCCCAAGGCAACCTACGGTGTCAAATCCACTTAAGGCGACCACATACTCTAACTGCAGTCAAAGTCTCAAAAAGAATAGCCACCCAGCCCTGTGATTTTGACACACAACTCAGAGCCACCCACCCACTGTTAGAACAGTCCCTGGGCAGCTTGGAAATGCAAGCCTTGACGGCAAGCCCCCTGCATTTTGAGCGGCCACAATGGCTTGAGCACGGGCGGTGCCCGTGCTCAAGCCAAAACCTCAGAGGCCACCTTCTAGCGAATTCGCTCAGATATCAAGGGCCGAACGCCTGAAAATCAGTCAAAATTCAGCTGATGACACTCGATTTACCCGGCCTGGCTCACAGAATGCCATTCTGGAGAGAAACCCCCAGATATCTAACTGGATTTCTCAAAAGGTGACTAAAGAAATAGTCAAAACAAGCCAATTTTGCTTCCGTCACCAAGTACAAAAGCCACCCCCTGCCCACCCCTGTGCTCTGGTCACACAACCGCCAACCACCCACCCACTGCACACTGTGGGCTGACTCTAATGGGTGATCAAAAGAAAACTATCATTCAGGCCTACACTAGCCCGGGAAAAACTCCCCAAGGCAACCTACGGTGTCAAATCCACTTAAGGCGACCACATACTCTAACTGCAGTCAAAGTCTCAAAAAGAATAGCCACCCAGCCCTGTGATTTTGACACACAACTCAGAGCCACCCACCCACTGTTAGAACAGTCCCTGGGCAGCTTGGAAATGCAAGCCTTGACGGCAAGCCCCCTGCATTTTGAGCGGCCACAATGGCTTGAGCACGGGCGGTGCCCGTGCTCAAGCCAAAACCTCAGAGGCCACCTTCTAGCGAATTCGCTCAGATATCAAGGGCCGAACGCCTGAAAATCAGTCAAAATTCAGCTGATGACACTCGATTTACCCGGCCTGGCTCACAGAATGCCATTCTGGAGAGAAACCCCCAGATATCTAACTGGATTTCTCAAAAGGTGACTAAAGAAATAGTCAAAACAAGCCAATTTTGCTTCCGTCACCAAGTACAAAAGCCACCCCCTGCCCACCCCTGTGCTCTGGTCACACAACCGCCAACCACCCACCCACTGCACACTGTGGGCTGACTCTAATGGGTGATCAAAAGAAAACTATCATTCAGGCCTACACTAGCCCGGGAAAAACTCCCCAAGGCAACCTACGGTGTCAAATCCACTTAAGGCGACCACATACTCTAACTGCAGTCAAAGTCTCAAAAAGAATAGCCACCCAGCCCTGTGATTTTGACACACAACTCAGAGCCACCCACCCACTGTTAGAACAGTCCCTGGGCAGCTTGGAAATGCAAGCCTTGACGGCAAGCCCCCTGCATTTTGAGCGGCCACAATGGCTTGAGCACGGGCGGTGCCCGTGCTCAAGCCAAAACCTCAGAGGCCACCTTCTAGCGAATTCGCTCAGATATCAAGGGCCGAACGCCTGAAAATCAGTCAAAATTCAGCTGATGACACTCGATTTACCCGGCCTGGCTCACAGAATGCCATTCTGGAGAGAAACCCCCAGATATCTAACTGGATTTCTCAAAAGGTGACTAAAGAAATAGTCAAAACAAGCCAATTTTGCTTCCGTCACCAAGTACAAAAGCCACCCCCTGCCCACCCCTGTGCTCTGGTCACACAACCGCCAACCACCCACCCACTGCACACTGTGGGCTGACTCTAATGGGTGATCAAAAGAAAACTATCATTCAGGCCTACACTAGCCCGGGAAAAACTCCCCAAGGCAACCTACGGTGTCAAATCCACTTAAGGCGACCACATACTCTAACTGCAGTCAAAGTCTCAAAAAGAATAGCCACCCAGCCCTGTGATTTTGACACACAACTCAGAGCCACCCACCCACTGTTAGAACAGTCCCTGGGCAGCTTGGAAATGCAAGCCTTGACGGCAAGCCCCCTGCATTTTGAGCGGCCACAATGGCTTGAGCACGGGCGGTGCCCGTGCTCAAGCCAAAACCTCAGAGGCCACCTTCTAGCGAATTCGCTCAGATATCAAGGGCCGAACGCCTGAAAATCAGTCAAAATTCAGCTGATGACACTCGATTTACCCGGCCTGGCTCACAGAATGCCATTCTGGAGAGAAACCCCCAGATATCTATCTGGATTTCTCAAAAGGTGACTAAAGAAATAGTCAAAACAAGCCAATTTTGCTTCCGTCACCAAGTACAAAAGCCACCCCCTGCCCACCCCTGTGCTCTGGTCACACAACCGCCAACCACCCACCCACTGCACACTGTGGGCTGACTCTAATGGGTGATCAAAAGAAAACTATCATTCAGGCCTACACTAGCCCGGGAAAAACTCCCCAAGGCAACCTACGGTGTCAAATCCACTTAAGGCGACCACATACTCTAACTGCAGTCAAAGTCTCAAAAAGAATAGCCACCCAGCCCTGTGATTTTGACACACAACTCAGAGCCACCCACCCACTGTTAGAACAGTCCCTGGGCAGCTTGGAAATGCAAGCCTTGACGGCAAGCCCCCTGCATTTTGAGCGGCCACAATGGCTTGAGCACGGGCGGTGCCCGTGCTCAAGCCAAAACCTCAGAGGCCACCTTCTAGCGAATTCGCTCAGATATCAAGGGCCGAACGCCTGAAAATCAGTCAAAATTCAGCTGATGACACTCGATTTACCCGGCCTGGCTCACAGAATGCCATTCTGGAGAGAAACCCCCAGATATCTAACTGGATTTCTCAAAAGGTGACTAAAGAAATAGTCAAAACAAGCCAATTTTGCTTCCGTCACCAAGTACAAAAGCCACCCCCTGCCCACCCCTGTGCTCTGGTCACACAACCGCCAACCACCCACCCACTGCACACTGTGGGCTGACTCTAATGGGTGATCAAAAGAAAACTATCATTCAGGCCTACACTAGCCCGGGAAAAACTCCCCAAGGCAACCTACGGTGTCAAATCCACTTAAGGCGACCACATACTCTAACTGCAGTCAAAGTCTCAAAAAGAATAGCCACCCAGCCCTGTGATTTTGACACACAACTCAGAGCCACCCACCCACTGTTAGAACAGTCCCTGGGCAGCTTGGAAATGCAAGCCTTGACGGCAAGCCCCCTGCATTTTGAGCGGCCACAATGGCTTGAGCACGGGCGGTGCCCGTGCTCAAGCCAAAACCTCAGAGGCCACCTTCTAGCGAATTCGCTCAGATATCAAGGGCCGAACGCCTGAAAATCAGTCAAAATTCAGCTGATGACACTCGATTTACCCGGCCTGGCTCACAGAATGCCATTCTGGAGAGAAACCCCCAGATATCTAACTGGATTTCTCAAAAGGTGACTAAAGAAATAGTCAAAACAAGCCAATTTTGCTTCCGTCACCAAGTACAAAAGCCACCCCCTGCCCACCCCTGTGCTCTGGTCACACAACCGCCAACCACCCACCCACTGCACACTGTGGGCTGACTCTAATGGGTGATCAAAAGAAAACTATCATTCAGGCCTACACTAGCCCGGGAAAAACTCCCCAAGGCAACCTACGGTGTCAAATCCACTTAAGGCGACCACATACTCTAACTGCAGTCAAAGTCTCAAAAAGAATAGCCACCCAGCCCTGTGATTTTGACACACAACTCAGAGCCACCCACCCACTGTTAGAACAGTCCCTGGGCAGCTTGGAAATGCAAGCCTTGACGGCAAGCCCCCTGCATTTTGAGCGGCCACAATGGCTTGAGCACGGGCGGTGCCCGTGCTCAAGCCAAAACCTCAGAGGCCACCTTCTAGCGAATTCGCTCAGATATCAAGGGCCGAACGCCTGAAAATCAGTCAAAATTCAGCTGATGACACTCGATTTACCCGGCCTGGCTCACAGAATGCCATTCTGGAGAGAAACCCCCAGATATCTAACTGGATTTCTCAAAAGGTGACTAAAGAAATAGTCAAAACAAGCCAATTTTGCTTCCGTCACCAAGTACAAAAGCCACCCCCTGCCCACCCCTGTGCTCTGGTCACACAACCGCCAACCACCCACCCACTGCACACTGTGGGCTGACTCTAATGGGTGATCAAAAGAAAACTATCATTCAGGCCTACACTAGCCCGGGAAAAACTCCCCAAGGCAACCTACGGTGTCAAATCCACTTAAGGCGACCACATACTCTAACTGCAGTCAAAGTCTCAAAAAGAATAGCCACCCAGCCCTGTGATTTTGACACACAACTCAGAGCCACCCACCCACTGTTAGAACAGTCCCTGGGCAGCTTGGAAATGCAAGCCTTGACGGCAAGCCCCCTGCATTTTGAGCGGCCACAATGGCTTGAGCACGGGCGGTGCCCGTGCTCAAGCCAAAACCTCAGAGGCCACCTTCTAGCGAATTCGCTCAGATATCAAGGGCCGAACGCCTGAAAATCAGTCAAAATTCAGCTGATGACACTCGATTTACCCGGCCTGGCTCACAGAATGCCATTCTGGAGAGAAACCCCCAGATATCTAACTGGATTTCTCAAAAGGTGACTAAAGAAATAGTCAAAACAAGCCAATTTTGCTTCCGTCACCAAGTACAAAAGCCACCCCCTGCCCACCCCTGTGCTCTGGTCACACAACCGCCAACCACCCACCCACTGCACACTGTGGGCTGACTCTAATGGGTGATCAAAAGAAAACTATCATTCAGGCCTACACTAGCCCGGGAAAAACTCCCCAAGGCAACCTACGGTGTCAAATCCACTTAAGGCGACCACATACTCTAACTGCAGTCAAAGTCTCAAAAAGAATAGCCACCCAGCCCTGTGATTTTGACACACAACTCAGAGCCACCCACCCACTGTTAGAACAGTCCCTGGGCAGCTTGGAAATGCAAGCCTTGACGGCAAGCCCCCTGCATTTTGAGCGGCCACAATGGCTTGAGCACGGGCGGTGCCCGTGCTCAAGCCAAAACCTCAGAGGCCACCTTCTAGCGAATTCGCTCAGATATCAAGGGCCGAACGCCTGAAAATCAGTCAAAATTCAGCTGATGACACTCGATTTACCCGGCCTGGCTCACAGAATGCCATTCTGGAGAGAAACCCCCAGATATCTATCTGGATTTCTCAAAAGGTGACTAAAGAAATAGTCAAAACAAGCCAATTTTGCTTCCGTCACCAAGTACAAAAGCCACCCCCTGCCCACCCCTGTGCTCTGGTCACACAACCGCCAACCACCCACCCACTGCACACTGTGGGCTGACTCTAATGGGTGATCAAAAGAAAACTATCATTCAGGCCTACACTAGCCCGGGAAAAACTCCCCAAGGCAACCTACGGTGTCAAATCCACTTAAGGCGACCACATACTCTAACTGCAGTCAAAGTCTCAAAAAGAATAGCCACCCAGCCCTGTGATTTTGACACACAACTCAGAGCCACCCACCCACTGTTAGAACAGTCCCTGGGCAGCTTGGAAATGCAAGCCTTGACGGCAAGCCCCCTGCATTTTGAGCGGCCACAATGGCTTGAGCACGGGCGGTGCCCGTGCTCAAGCCAAAACCTCAGAGGCCACCTTCTAGCGAATTCGCTCAGATATCAAGGGCCGAACGCCTGAAAATCAGTCAAAATTCAGCTGATGACACTCGATTTACCCGGCCTGGCTCACAGAATGCCATTCTGGAGAGAAACCCCCAGATATCTAACTGGATTTCTCAAAAGGTGACTAAAGAAATAGTCAAAACAAGCCAATTTTGCTTCCGTCACCAAGTACAAAAGCCACCCCCTGCCCACCCCTGTGCTCTGGTCACACAACCGCCAACCACCCACCCACTGCACACTGTGGGCTGACTCTAATGGGTGATCAAAAGAAAACTATCATTCAGGCCTACACTAGCCCGGGAAAAACTCCCCAAGGCAACCTACGGTGTCAAATCCACTTAAGGCGACCACATACTCTAACTGCAGTCAAAGTCTCAAAAAGAATAGCCACCCAGCCCTGTGATTTTGACACACAACTCAGAGCCACCCACCCACTGTTAGAACAGTCCCTGGGCAGCTTGGAAATGCAAGCCTTGACGGCAAGCCCCCTGCATTTTGAGCGGCCACAATGGCTTGAGCACGGGCGGTGCCCGTGCTCAAGCCAAAACCTCAGAGGCCACCTTCTAGCGAATTCGCTCAGATATCAAGGGCCGAACGCCTGAAAATCAGTCAAAATTCAGCTGATGACACTCGATTTACCCGGCCTGGCTCACAGAATGCCATTCTGGAGAGAAACCCCCAGATATCTAACTGGATTTCTCAAAAGGTGACTAAAGAAATAGTCAAAACAAGCCAATTTTGCTTCCGTCACCAAGTACAAAAGCCACCCCCTGCCCACCCCTGTGCTCTGGTCACACAACCGCCAACCACCCACCCACTGCACACTGTGGGCTGACTCTAATGGGTGATCAAAAGAAAACTATCATTCAGGCCTACACTAGCCCGGGAAAAACTCCCCAAGGCAACCTACGGTGTCAAATCCACTTAAGGCGACCACATACTCTAACTGCAGTCAAAGTCTCAAAAAGAATAGCCACCCAGCCCTGTGATTTTGACACACAACTCAGAGCCACCCACCCACTGTTAGAACAGTCCCTGGGCAGCTTGGAAATGCAAGCCTTGACGGCAAGCCCCCTGCATTTTGAGCGGCCACAATGGCTTGAGCACGGGCGGTGCCCGTGCTCAAGCCAAAACCTCAGAGGCCACCTTCTAGCGAATTCGCTCAGATATCAAGGGCCGAACGCCTGAAAATCAGTCAAAATTCAGCTGATGACACTCGATTTACCCGGCCTGGCTCACAGAATGCCATTCTGGAGAGAAACCCCCAGATATCTAACTGGATTTCTCAAAAGGTGACTAAAGAAATAGTCAAAACAAGCCAATTTTGCTTCCGTCACCAAGTACAAAAGCCACCCCCTGCCCACCCCTGTGCTCTGGTCACACAACCGCCAACCACCCACCCACTGCACACTGTGGGCTGACTCTAATGGGTGATCAAAAGAAAACTATCATTCAGGCCTACACTAGCCCGGGAAAAACTCCCCAAGGCAACCTACGGTGTCAAATCCACTTAAGGCGACCACATACTCTAACTGCAGTCAAAGTCTCAAAAAGAATAGCCACCCAGCCCTGTGATTTTGACACACAACTCAGAGCCACCCACCCACTGTTAGAACAGTCCCTGGGCAGCTTGGAAATGCAAGCCTTGACGGCAAGCCCCCTGCATTTTGAGCGGCCACAATGGCTTGAGCACGGGCGGTGCCCGTGCTCAAGCCAAAACCTCAGAGGCCACCTTCTAGCGAATTCGCTCAGATATCAAGGGCCGAACGCCTGAAAATCAGTCAAAATTCAGCTGATGACACTCGATTTACCCGGCCTGGCTCACAGAATGCCATTCTGGAGAGAAACCCCCAGATATCTAACTGGATTTCTCAAAAGGTGACTAAAGAAATAGTCAAAACAAGCCAATTTTGCTTCCGTCACCAAGTACAAAAGCCACCCCCTGCCCACCCCTGTGCTCTGGTCACACAACCGCCAACCACCCACCCACTGCACACTGTGGGCTGACTCTAATGGGTGATCAAAAGAAAACTATCATTCAGGCCTACACTAGCCCGGGAAAAACTCCCCAAGGCAACCTACGGTGTCAAATCCACTTAAGGCGACCACATACTCTAACTGCAGTCAAAGTCTCAAAAAGAATAGCCACCCAGCCCTGTGATTTTGACACACAACTCAGAGCCACCCACCCACTGTTAGAACAGTCCCTGGGCAGCTTGGAAATGCAAGCCTTGACGGCAAGCCCCCTGCATTTTGAGCGGCCACAATGGCTTGAGCACGGGCGGTGCCCGTGCTCAAGCCAAAACCTCAGAGGCCACCTTCTAGCGAATTCGCTCAGATATCAAGGGCCGAACGCCTGAAAATCAGTCAAAATTCAGCTGATGACACTCGATTTACCCGGCCTGGCTCACAGAATGCCATTCTGGAGAGAAACCCCCAGATATCTAACTGGATTTCTCAAAAGGTGACTAAAGAAATAGTCAAAACAAGCCAATTTTGCTTCCGTCACCAAGTACAAAAGCCACCCCCTGCCCACCCCTGTGCTCTGGTCACACAACCGCCAACCACCCACCCACTGCACACTGTGGGCTGACTCTAATGGGTGATCAAAAGAAAACTATCATTCAGGCCTACACTAGCCCGGGAAAAACTCCCCAAGGCAACCTACGGTGTCAAATCCACTTAAGGCGACCACATACTCTAACTGCAGTCAAAGTCTCAAAAAGAATAGCCACCCAGCCCTGTGATTTTGACACACAACTCAGAGCCACCCACCCACTGTTAGAACAGTCCCTGGGCAGCTTGGAAATGCAAGCCTTGACGGCAAGCCCCCTGCATTTTGAGCGGCCACAATGGCTTGAGCACGGGCGGTGCCCGTGCTCAAGCCAAAACCTCAGAGGCCACCTTCTAGCGAATTCGCTCAGATATCAAGGGCCGAACGCCTGAAAATCAGTCAAAATTCAGCTGATGACACTCGATTTACCCGGCCTGGCTCACAGAATGCCATTCTGGAGAGAAACCCCCAGATATCTAACTGGATTTCTCAAAAGGTGACTAAAGAAATAGTCAAAACAAGCCAATTTTGCTTCCGTCACCAAGTACAAAAGCCACCCCCTGCCCACCCCTGTGCTCTGGTCACACAACCGCCAACCACCCACCCACTGCACACTGTGGGCTGACTCTAATGGGTGATCAAAAGAAAACTATCATTCAGGCCTACACTAGCCCGGGAAAAACTCCCCAAGGCAACCTACGGTGTCAAATCCACTTAAGGCGACCACATACTCTAACTGCAGTCAAAGTCTCAAAAAGAATAGCCACCCAGCCCTGTGATTTTGACACACAACTCAGAGCCACCCACCCACTGTTAGAACAGTCCCTGGGCAGCTTGGAAATGCAAGCCTTGACGGCAAGCCCCCTGCATTTTGAGCGGCCACAATGGCTTGAGCACGGGCGGTGCCCGTGCTCAAGCCAAAACCTCAGAGGCCACCTTCTAGCGAATTCGCTCAGATATCAAGGGCCGAACGCCTGAAAATCAGTCAAAATTCAGCTGATGACACTCGATTTACCCGGCCTGGCTCACAGAATGCCATTCTGGAGAGAAACCCCCAGATATCTATCTGGATTTCTCAAAAGGTGACTAAAGAAATAGTCAAAACAAGCCAATTTTGCTTCCGTCACCAAGTACAAAAGCCACCCCCTGCCCACCCCTGTGCTCTGGTCACACAACCGCCAACCACCCACCCACTGCACACTGTGGGCTGACTCTAATGGGTGATCAAAAGAAAACTATCATTCAGGCCTACACTAGCCCGGGAAAAACTCCCCAAGGCAACCTACGGTGTCAAATCCACTTAAGGCGACCACATACTCTAACTGCAGTCAAAGTCTCAAAAAGAATAGCCACCCAGCCCTGTGATTTTGACACACAACTCAGAGCCACCCACCCACTGTTAGAACAGTCCCTGGGCAGCTTGGAAATGCAAGCCTTGACGGCAAGCCCCCTGCATTTTGAGCGGCCACAATGGCTTGAGCACGGGCGGTGCCCGTGCTCAAGCCAAAACCTCAGAGGCCACCTTCTAGCGAATTCGCTCAGATATCAAGGGCCGAACGCCTGAAAATCAGTCAAAATTCAGCTGATGACACTCGATTTACCCGGCCTGGCTCACAGAATGCCATTCTGGAGAGAAACCCCCAGATATCTAACTGGATTTCTCAAAAGGTGACTAAAGAAATAGTCAAAACAAGCCAATTTTGCTTCCGTCACCAAGTACAAAAGCCACCCCCTGCCCACCCCTGTGCTCTGGTCACACAACCGCCAACCACCCACCCACTGCACACTGTGGGCTGACTCTAATGGGTGATCAAAAGAAAACTATCATTCAGGCCTACACTAGCCCGGGAAAAACTCCCCAAGGCAACCTACGGTGTCAAATCCACTTAAGGCGACCACATACTCTAACTGCAGTCAAAGTCTCAAAAAGAATAGCCACCCAGCCCTGTGATTTTGACACACAACTCAGAGCCACCCACCCACTGTTAGAACAGTCCCTGGGCAGCTTGGAAATGCAAGCCTTGACGGCAAGCCCCCTGCATTTTGAGCGGCCACAATGGCTTGAGCACGGGCGGTGCCCGTGCTCAAGCCAAAACCTCAGAGGCCACCTTCTAGCGAATTCGCTCAGATATCAAGGGCCGAACGCCTGAAAATCAGTCAAAATTCAGCTGATGACACTCGATTTACCCGGCCTGGCTCACAGAATGCCATTCTGGAGAGAAACCCCCAGATATCTAACTGGATTTCTCAAAAGGTGACTAAAGAAATAGTCAAAACAAGCCAATTTTGCTTCCGTCACCAAGTACAAAAGCCACCCCCTGCCCACCCCTGTGCTCTGGTCACACAACCGCCAACCACCCACCCACTGCACACTGTGGGCTGACTCTAATGGGTGATCAAAAGAAAACTATCATTCAGGCCTACACTAGCCCGGGAAAAACTCCCCAAGGCAACCTACGGTGTCAAATCCACTTAAGGCGACCACATACTCTAACTGCAGTCAAAGTCTCAAAAAGAATAGCCACCCAGCCCTGTGATTTTGACACACAACTCAGAGCCACCCACCCACTGTTAGAACAGTCCCTGGGCAGCTTGGAAATGCAAGCCTTGACGGCAAGCCCCCTGCATTTTGAGCGGCCACAATGGCTTGAGCACGGGCGGTGCCCGTGCTCAAGCCAAAACCTCAGAGGCCACCTTCTAGCGAATTCGCTCAGATATCAAGGGCCGAACGCCTGAAAATCAGTCAAAATTCAGCTGATGACACTCGATTTACCCGGCCTGGCTCACAGAATGCCATTCTGGAGAGAAACCCCCAGATATCTAACTGGATTTCTCAAAAGGTGACTAAAGAAATAGTCAAAACAAGCCAATTTTGCTTCCGTCACCAAGTACAAAAGCCACCCCCTGCCCACCCCTGTGCTCTGGTCACACAACCGCCAACCACCCACCCACTGCACACTGTGGGCTGACTCTAATGGGTGATCAAAAGAAAACTATCATTCAGGCCTACACTAGCCCGGGAAAAACTCCCCAAGGCAACCTACGGTGTCAAATCCACTTAAGGCGACCACATACTCTAACTGCAGTCAAAGTCTCAAAAAGAATAGCCACCCAGCCCTGTGATTTTGACACACAACTCAGAGCCACCCACCCACTGTTAGAACAGTCCCTGGGCAGCTTGGAAATGCAAGCCTTGACGGCAAGCCCCCTGCATTTTGAGCGGCCACAATGGCTTGAGCACGGGCGGTGCCCGTGCTCAAGCCAAAACCTCAGAGGCCACCTTCTAGCGAATTCGCTCAGATATCAAGGGCCGAACGCCTGAAAATCAGTCAAAATTCAGCTGATGACACTCGATTTACCCGGCCTGGCTCACAGAATGCCATTCTGGAGAGAAACCCCCAGATATCTAACTGGATTTCTCAAAAGGTGACTAAAGAAATAGTCAAAACAAGCCAATTTTGCTTCCGTCACCAAGTACAAAAGCCACCCCCTGCCCACCCCTGTGCTCTGGTCACACAACCGCCAACCACCCACCCACTGCACACTGTGGGCTGACTCTAATGGGTGATCAAAAGAAAACTATCATTCAGGCCTACACTAGCCCGGGAAAAACTCCCCAAGGCAACCTACGGTGTCAAATCCACTTAAGGCGACCACATACTCTAACTGCAGTCAAAGTCTCAAAAAGAATAGCCACCCAGCCCTGTGATTTTGACACACAACTCAGAGCCACCCACCCACTGTTAGAACAGTCCCTGGGCAGCTTGGAAATGCAAGCCTTGACGGCAAGCCCCCTGCATTTTGAGCGGCCACAATGGCTTGAGCACGGGCGGTGCCCGTGCTCAAGCCAAAACCTCAGAGGCCACCTTCTAGCGAATTCGCTCAGATATCAAGGGCCGAACGCCTGAAAATCAGTCAAAATTCAGCTGATGACACTCGATTTACCCGGCCTGGCTCACAGAATGCCATTCTGGAGAGAAACCCCCAGATATCTAACTGGATTTCTCAAAAGGTGACTAAAGAAATAGTCAAAACAAGCCAATTTTGCTTCCGTCACCAAGTACAAAAGCCACCCCCTGCCCACCCCTGTGCTCTGGTCACACAACCGCCAACCACCCACCCACTGCACACTGTGGGCTGACTCTAATGGGTGATCAAAAGAAAACTATCATTCAGGCCTACACTAGCCCGGGAAAAACTCCCCAAGGCAACCTACGGTGTCAAATCCACTTAAGGCGACCACATACTCTAACTGCAGTCAAAGTCTCAAAAAGAATAGCCACCCAGCCCTGTGATTTTGACACACAACTCAGAGCCACCCACCCACTGTTAGAACAGTCCCTGGGCAGCTTGGAAATGCAAGCCTTGACGGCAAGCCCCCTGCATTTTGAGCGGCCACAATGGCTTGAGCACGGGCGGTGCCCGTGCTCAAGCCAAAACCTCAGAGGCCACCTTCTAGCGAATTCGCTCAGATATCAAGGGCCGAACGCCTGAAAATCAGTCAAAATTCAGCTGATGACACTCGATTTACCCGGCCTGGCTCACAGAATGCCATTCTGGAGAGAAACCCCCAGATATCTAACTGGATTTCTCAAAAGGTGACTAAAGAAATAGTCAAAACAAGCCAATTTTGCTTCCGTCACCAAGTACAAAAGCCACCCCCTGCCCACCCCTGTGCTCTGGTCACACAACCGCCAACCACCCACCCACTGCACACTGTGGGCTGACTCTAATGGGTGATCAAAAGAAAACTATCATTCAGGCCTACACTAGCCCGGGAAAAACTCCCCAAGGCAACCTACGGTGTCAAATCCACTTAAGGCGACCACATACTCTAACTGCAGTCAAAGTCTCAAAAAGAATAGCCACCCAGCCCTGTGATTTTGACACACAACTCAGAGCCACCCACCCACTGTTAGAACAGTCCCTGGGCAGCTTGGAAATGCAAGCCTTGACGGCAAGCCCCCTGCATTTTGAGCGGCCACAATGGCTTGAGCACGGGCGGTGCCCGTGCTCAAGCCAAAACCTCAGAGGCCACCTTCTAGCGAATTCGCTCAGATATCAAGGGCCGAACGCCTGAAAATCAGTCAAAATTCAGCTGATGACACTCGATTTACCCGGCCTGGCTCACAGAATGCCATTCTGGAGAGAAACCCCCAGATATCTAACTGGATTTCTCAAAAGGTGACTAAAGAAATAGTCAAAACAAGCCAATTTTGCTTCCGTCACCAAGTACAAAAGCCACCCCCTGCCCACCCCTGTGCTCTGGTCACACAACCGCCAACCACCCACCCACTGCACACTGTGGGCTGACTCTAATGGGTGATCAAAAGAAAACTATCATTCAGGCCTACACTAGCCCGGGAAAAACTCCCCAAGGCAACCTACGGTGTCAAATCCACTTAAGGCGACCACATACTCTAACTGCAGTCAAAGTCTCAAAAAGAATAGCCACCCAGCCCTGTGATTTTGACACACAACTCAGAGCCACCCACCCACTGTTAGAACAGTCCCTGGGCAGCTTGGAAATGCAAGCCTTGACGGCAAGCCCCCTGCATTTTGAGCGGCCACAATGGCTTGAGCACGGGCGGTGCCCGTGCTCAAGCCAAAACCTCAGAGGCCACCTTCTAGCGAATTCGCTCAGATATCAAGGGCCGAACGCCTGAAAATCAGTCAAAATTCAGCTGATGACACTCGATTTACCCGGCCTGGCTCACAGAATGCCATTCTGGAGAGAAACCCCCAGATATCTAACTGGATTTCTCAAAAGGTGACTAAAGAAATAGTCAAAACAAGCCAATTTTGCTTCCGTCACCAAGTACAAAAGCCACCCCCTGCCCACCCCTGTGCTCTGGTCACACAACCGCCAACCACCCACCCACTGCACACTGTGGGCTGACTCTAATGGGTGATCAAAAGAAAACTATCATTCAGGCCTACACTAGCCCAAAAAACATAAAGTTAACTTAATTAAAGCAGCCTCTGTTGTAGGCATGATGAAATGATTGAATGATATTTTTACCTTGTCATGTTTTAGAGACTATTCTTGTTTTTTCTTTGTGGAGCAGACTGATTCACAGGGAGAACTACACTTGATGGGTTGTTTTTTGGGAGAGTTGCTTGGAAAAATTCTGCAAAGGAATGGATGTGGGTTAGCCATTTGCATTATGTTTTCATACAGCTACTCAACAATTGAAGTGTAGAAAAGTATAAAATCTTCACAGTGACACCTTCAAAAATATCAAGTTCAGTTTGGGAAAATTTCAAGGGGGTGAAATTGTCTTAACAATGTTACCTTAAATGGTTATTATCTTTTTTTGTAAGGTCAGCATTGGCATCTTATGGGGTAGGGGGCTCTTAGGATTTTCCAGTTTGAGAGAATATTTTATGGGTTCTTCCCCTGCAATCAAAACCTAGGATGCTTTTTACGGTCCCCAAGAGGTCACTCATAGCAGAATAAAATTGTTACAGTCCCCTTCCCCACCTTCACAAGAAAATTAACTTCTACACAGTAAACCACATGCATTCGTCAATCTTCCTTTCTGAGGGAAGGGACTTATCTTTGACATGTTTGAGTTGTTTATTTATTAACAAACAATAGAAAAGTATTCTCTTGGTTAAAATGTTAATTCTTAGTATTACATGATATTATAATTATAGTAATACTTTCAACAACAGCTTTTGTAAGCCAATAATTGGCATAATTTAATGGTAAATAAAAACCAGTCAACTATGTCTACAATGAAGAGCAGTTCTTGCAAAAGTGATGAACTTGTTGTTTTGCTGAGAACAACTCTATTGAATTACTCAATTCTGCCAAGTTGTCCAACATTTACATTTGTGCTATTTTAATCCTAGTAATAAAACATCTACAATTTGTTACTTTCTTTATTTAGTAAAGGGTTTGTCTAGATTCTCCCTTTACTTGACCTCTGCCGGAATTATCAAAACCAACCCCCGTTCCTTGTAACTTAAGGATAATTGTTAAATATTATTAGAAGGACAGTAACTGACTGGGATGAAATAGTCATTCAAAAAGATCAGTAATCTATAACAACGCTTACTGAGGGTGTCAGCTGTTGACATATATGTGTGATAAAAGTTAAAGTTTTGACCCGACAAGTGGTATTTTCTCTTCCTTTGTGCAGAAATCTGGCATTAAGCTGCATTCAGTTTAAAAAACTATCTCCTTTAACCCTTGTCGCGAGTTGTACAGCAGGTTCATAACGTCCTTTCGATTCCTCAGTCAGGGCTCAAAAGTTGCCGGTCATCTTGACCGGCCAAACAAATTTTAGTCCGGCCATCTCTTGTTTCTGGCCAGTCAAAAAATTGAAAATGAAAATTTTATCCTCATAGCCAGTGGATTCTTTTAAAAATGGGAAATATAACTCATATAATTAAAAGCCGTGGATAACTAAAGCTTTACTTAAATCTATTAAAAGGAAAAACATACTCTATAAAAATTTTATTAAATCTCCAACTATCCAAAACAAAAATAGATTTTAATACTTATAGAAACAAATTAACCAGTTTACTGAGAATATCTCAAAGAGATGGTACATTAACAACAAGTTGGAAGCTTGCAAAAACAACATGAAAACAACAACAAAAAACAAAGGACATCCAACACAGTTTAAAGGCAATAATTCAAAAGATAGTGACTACTATACAATTGCAAATAACTTGGGTACATTCTTTTCCAACATAGGACAAAACCTTACCAATAAAATTCCAGAAGTTGATGTTAGCTATATATGAGGCACACTTAAAAGGCAATTACACCAATAGTTTATTTTTCATACCTACAACAACCAGAGAAATAGAATCTATAACTGCATTGTTTAAAAATAAGAAAAGTTTAAGTTTTGATGGAATCAGCACAAATTTAATAAAAGCAAGTATCTCAGATATTTCAGTTTCGGTTTAAGTGAAATTATTAACCTAATTCACTTCAAACAGGTATCATACCAGAAAAACTGAAAATTGCTAAAATAACACCACTTTATAAATTTGGTGATAATCAGTCCTATTACAATTATAGACCGATTTCTATTCTACCAATCAATATCAAACAATATTAGAAAAAACTGTGTACAAAAGGCTAATAGATTACCTAAATAAATATGACATACTCAACACCTGGATCAATATGGATTTAGGCATGGACACTCCACTTCAATGGCTTTGTTAGATTTTGTTAAAAAAATTCATGAAGCAGTACTGGATAATTAACAATTATTCACCGAAGTGGAGGTGAATAATTGTTTTAGTATATACCACACAAGCTGAATAACTAGCAGCCAAAAGAGTAACTTTACTTGTGACAATGTACTGAAAAAAACCATTTTGTTTTTCTTCAGCTGCTTGGAGGTGAATAGTACTTGGCTAATCACCTCCGAGCTGGCCAATCAGCACGCACGAAAAGTACTATTCATTTGTGTGGTATATACTAAAAAGGAATATACTATTAGTGTTTTTTTCTGACTTAGCAAAAGCCTTTGACACAGTGAACCACAATATTCTATTAATTAAAACAAACTTGAACATTATGGTAAAAGAGGAACTCCTTTGTTGTGGTTTAAGGATTACCTTACTAACAGAAAACAATATGTTCACTTCCAAGGAACAAATTCAGACATGTTTGACATTACATCAGTGGAGTTCCTCAAGGTTCTGTTTTGGTCCCTGTGTTTAATTTATAGAAATGACATTAATGCTGCATCTTGTAAGCTATCATTCACACTTTTTGCAGAAGACACAAACATATTTAATAAAAATTCAAACCTTCAACAGTTAATAAGATCAACTAATGAGGAATCCCTGTGGTTCAAGGCTAATAGGTTATCATTAAACATTACTAAAACTAACCGTGAACTACATGCTTTTCTCAAACAGAAAAATAGATATTGAATCAAAACATGAATGTTATAATAGATTATAAAATAACTGACATACTACGCGCGCTCTGATTGGCCAATAGAGTTGCAAAACCTAAGAAACCGAAGAAAGTCATGAAAATTTCTCCAACTTCGAACCAGCTTTTGGTCTGGAAAGGTCAGAAGGCGAAAATCAAAATAAACCAAAATCTAAACCAACGAATGAAAACAATAGTGTGAAGGAAGACTGGTCCAGCAAGAAGAGACGATTTGCCGTGGTCGAAAGCGAACGCAAAACACTAGCGACAAAAAACGGATTTCGCTGGCTGAGATGTCAATAACACGAATATCTTTCATTCAACATATACATGGAAATTTACAAGGAAAAACAGGACCAGAAGTTGGTTCCGATATATAAGTTTGTATGCTTAAACTTTATTGTCCATTGCAAAAATTTTACGGCGATTCCGTTTACGCTTAAGTTTTGAAGGAATTTTTAAGTGCTTTAGTTTCGGTGCCTTCCGTGGTCTGTGGAGGCTGCATTTCTGACTACAGGCGCGCTCAACTGATCAATTTGGGTTGTTAAAAAGCAGGGAGAATATTTCTTACGAGTTGACATTTAAGCCTAGGAGAAATTTTGAGTTTAAACTCAACGCATGCATGCATAACACGATAAATGAATTTGGTTTCCGCGAGCTTAGCTTTCAAAATACAGAGAGACACGCACTTCATAGCCTTCAACATAAATAATTTTCGGAAGTAGCTTTTCTGTAACTAACCTTTATTCCATTCGCAAACCTTTGGAAAGTTATCGTTGAATCACTTCACCAAGCGTATGAAGTTAATTTGCACTACTTGCAAACTGTCCGTACAGTCTTTTACTTTCGCGATGGCCGATTCCGCCTACGCATCTCTGTATTTCCCCGTCAAAATACTTTTGAATTAATTAATGCACTTTCTGCCTTTCACCGATAACCTTTTCCTTTCCTTTCTTAAAACTTGTTTTAGCGTGAAATGTTTTCGTCGCTTTGCTCTGTAGATTTTGTGTCCGTCGCCGAGTCTGTGCTTTCATTCTGTCAGTCGCTGTGACTGGTTTGTCGGGTAAATCTCATGATTTTGATGAGAATAAGCAACTTGGTCGCGAAAGCACAATAAATTTTCCTCTCTTTGACAAACGATTTTCCACAAAAGCAAGAGAACACTCTTTCTATGGGTTTACTGGCGCAATAAACCACTTGGGATGTTGGGAGAACACTCGAAAAGCTTGTAAATCACTCGCCTAACGGCTCGTGATTTACAAGCTTTTCTCGTGTTCTCTCAACATCCCGCGTGGTCTATTGCGCCGTTAAACCGTAGAAAGAGTGGTCTATTGCTTAATGAAAACTTAACATGGATGAAACATCAATTTGGTAACCACAAAAACTTAGAAAAATTTTGGGGTCATACATAATCTAAGCTACATGTATTACTTGTATACAGGTTCGAAAATATTAAAGCAAAATGTTAAGCAAAAACTATCGCTTCACACTTTTAATAGTCATTGTGGTCCGGGATTGTGGCAGCCCTCAAGAGTTAAATTAGTAGTTCCGCATTTCCACCAAAGTCATTCAACACTGTAAATTAGAAATCAGCCACTGACCAACCG
Source organism: Micromussa lordhowensis (assembly GCA_964020085.1). Taxonomy (NCBI): domain Eukaryota; kingdom Metazoa; phylum Cnidaria; class Anthozoa; order Scleractinia; family Lobophylliidae; genus Micromussa; species Micromussa lordhowensis. The sequence continues at coordinate 5,560,004 of OZ026609.1, forward strand.
ACGTTTGTTCAGACAAATTGTCATTTTGGCCGTATTGTTATTTCTGAGTTTACTTGTCGACAAGCTCACAAAGGATGAAATAATAGAGTTCTGTTTAGAGCCACTCTGAGGACAACAATTTATCAATTTATCTGTAGGTAGACGTATAGACGTATCAGCTGAAATGAGGATCGATAGCCATCACATAAACGTCAGAGGTTTCCTTGGCGGTAAACGCTGCAATCGGCCATTTCGCTCCATACCTAAACATTCAATCAAGGATAAATTCTGTGTATGAAAAATTCTCATCAAAAGCGGAGTTTACTTACCTCGCCCGGTACTAATCTCCTCACAAACGAGTTCTTCGCGAACGAACGACACCAAACCGCAGCATGCATGCCCGGGGGGTACTCCCTGTAATGGCCTACACGGGGAGGCTCCGCCCGAAAGGGGTACCTTTTTCAGGCTTCAGGCATATAAAAGGGTAGGGATTTCACAAGTTGAGGTATATAAAAGGGCAGGGAAATCGGTCATTTAGGTATTTACAAGGGCCTTTAATTAAAGTATTTCGAATGGACGCACTGGCTGTATTATTTATTTATTAAGCAGTGCTTAGACTAATAAGCACTACATGAAAATGACAACAAGAAGGGCTTAGAAATGGGGTGCAGTGTTCTAAATAGGTATATGAAAGGGGTACCTTTTCTCAATAAAAGGTATATAAAAGGGGTACCTTTTCTGCCAAAATGGTATATAAAAGGGTAAGGGGTTGGACCTCGGGGCGGAGCCTCCCCGTATTAAACTTTGTTAAGTACCCCCCGGGCATGCATGAAAGGGGACGCGCCAACTTCCCGCTCCTCTCATTTGTTTGGCATCACGCCCGTCATGCAGCGTAGCACAACCTTTCTAATTTGAGAACATGCGGTGCCCTAGATCAATTTAAGAACAGTTTCAGTAGTTTCAGGCTGACATCAACAAAAACAACAGATCAACAGATCGTATACTAAATCACTGTTTTAAAGCGATAGACAATTTTAACGCAATTCTGTATTTCATAAAGAAGGGGAATCCCCACCTTTGCGGTGTGGCGGTGTTGATGTTTTTTAATACAGTGATGCGGTGAATAAAATCTCAACTTGCGGTGTTGCGGTGATCTCAAACCTTACGGTGTGTGATGTTTGTGTTTTTTTGCGTTGCGGTGTTCGGTGAAATGAAATTACTTGCGGTGCTGGGGCTTCTTGTTTGACCTTTTCCGCCAAACTTAAATTTGGCCTAAATTTAGCATGTAGACTTCGTCAATCCGTGCTAATTCATGACAAATATGTACCATCGAGATTGCTAATTTGTAACAAAATACAGATCAACACTCTCCAGTCAAGCTTTGCCTGCCAATCCGAAACTATTGTTTTAAACTTGACAAGTAACTTGACCTCTGGCACCCGGAGCTCATGGTTCTGTAAACATGTGGAGGAGCGAGGACAGAAAGAATTCCGGAAATTTTGCAATCGTCAAGGCCTAATAGAATGTATTGTTGACTACGGAACTTTTTTCTACGAAAAAAGGAAAAGGTGGCGAAAACTACCGGCCACAAAATATATTCAAATGTCGCGTCGGCAGGCCGGAGAACGAAACCTTTCTAAGTTAAGGAAGCGCATTTGGTAAGTTTGCAACTTACACAAGTTAACCTATATTTTTTTCATTTCCTCGTTGCCATTCTTTATATCTGAATGACTTAACTTACAGTCTAGGGTAGTCCAGAGGTTGCAGGCTACTTACTAGCTGCGGAATTAAAGCAATACTTTCAGTCAAGAGAGTGCCCCAGTCAGCTCCAGTCAGCTCCAGTCAGAGGGTTACACAAAGAAAAGTAAGCTAAGTAAAAGGAGAGAGGGATCTGGGGTGAAGGCCTCTTCTCTTTTCCTTCGTCCGCTTCTTTCGCGCAAGGTTTCTTCTTAAGGACAAGAAAACTAAATGATTTAATACAGGCATCAGTAGTAAAGACGTGTGGGGAATGAAAAGCGTTGTAATGTGTTTATTTTGTGGAAAACTGTTGAGGTATAAAAGTATTACTTTGTGCAGATGAACGAATCATGGCGCTAAAAATATGTGTTGCGGACTTGCGGTGACGATGTTTCGTTGACTTTTCTTGCGGTGATGCGGTGTTCGTTAAATTTTTTGTGGTGTTGCGGTGTTCAGAACCCGGGCCCATGCCCCCTCCATAAAAGACTACACACACAAAATGCACAATTCTGAAAACGTCTTGATCATTTGTAAGTCAACAAGATTATTATGAGAGTATTGGATCGGCTACTCATTTACAGATGTACCTTAATATTTCATGTTCTTTCATGAGACTTTGCTTCGCAACCAACTGTCCTTTCTTTTCTTTATTTCGTAACATGTTAAGGTACTTTATTTTGTGTTGAATTCTCCAATTGAAGATAAAGTAATTAAAGCGTTGCTGTTTTTAACACGCCAAACAGGAAATTGACTTTCATACACAACTTGTCATCACCTGATCACTGGACTGTAAGAATGTGCTCTTGGAGTCGAGATTTTTATGTCCGTTGGCCGAATTAGAGAGTCTAGATTATAGAGGGTTTCTTGTGAAAACAAATGTGTGAGGATTCTGATAGGAAACTGTACTTAATAGGGAGATATCCATAGCGCAGAGGCTCCGTGAGGAGAGGTTCCACCGTATGTGACAGTTAAATCTGATAAGGCTAGCCCTTGGAAAGGTTACGCAAAAGCTTTAGAGGGGCGTGACTTCTTGTGGTTTGTGGTATTTTCTAGCAATAATACGATTTTGTTTTGGTCGCTATAAATGTAGAACTCGTTGCTAACCTACATGAATCGTGTTCGTGCAAGTCATGGCCCGGGCTTCTAGTTTGTCAGAGACACCACAAGCGTCGATTGCTAGTTCATGCGATCGGCGAGTTTGCGACTTAAATAAGCTAGTTTATCGCTTCAATGCAGAGACCCCTTGGAGCTATTTCCGAGACGGAGTTCCTCTCGCAAGTTCAGTTGAAAGAGGGCGGAAGAAAAGGGATCTTAAACTAAAGAAGATTTACACTCGCAAACGGAAAAAGATCAATGCCAGAAGAAACAGACCCTATAAAGACATAGATGCAATGTCTTTGTTGTGTTCGTGCGATAAAGGTTGCTTGATGCGTCGGCCATCTCATGAATGTCGACAAATGATACAGGATTTGAGAGCAGCTTTTTATCAAAAAAGTTACAACGAACAAAATTATGTTCTTTTAGGACTAATGGAAGTCAGAGTTTGTCCTACTGGGCGCAGAACGATTACTTACAGGGTACCAACGCTAGGAACGGTTTGCAGAGGGGCTTTTCAAATATGTTACGGATTTTCCCGCCGAAAACTCCAAGTTCTTCTCAAGAAATTAGAGGAGGATGGTGTCTCTATCCAACAAGACATGAGAGGACGACACGGAAATAACGCAATGAGACTTTTGCCAGAGGCGAGGAGGGCTGTAACTGACTTCATTTGTTCCAAAAAGGCGACTGTATCTCACTACAGAAGATCAAAAACTCAGAAACGATACTTTGACTGTCGCACCTCTATGCGCAAGATGTGGAGAGAATTTGTTAAAGTAAACCCGAATCTTAAAACAAACCATTCAGGGCTAAAAAATAAGGGACCTGTAATTAGTTTTTCCACCTTTAGAAACATATTTAACGAGGACTTGGGAGACTTACTCAGCTTTAGAAAGGCCAGGGTAGATACATGTCAGTACTGTGATGTAATTCAGAACAAATTGAATATTATACGTTTAGAGGTCAAAAATGGTAACTTCAGTAATGTTAATGAATTAGAGCGATTACAAAACGAACACAACGCTCACTGGCTTGAAAGTGAAAGAAGATTCGCTTGTATGAAATATGACATGGTTATCCTCTCGAAGAAAAACTGAATAGTTTCAATGGCTTTTTCTTTCGAACTCTGAACTCAGTAACAGACAGTGGAACTGAGCAGCATTGATATTGTAAAGAAATGAAGATGGCATGATAGTGTGATAAAAATAAAACAACTGTTTTTAAATATGACTTCTGTTTTCCTCATGTATTATTTCTATAGCATCGATCGTTGAAACCTCTCGTCAGGCTCGGGACGGCTGTTTTCCAAATGAATACAGACACACGCGGGCTCTCAGAAAAAAACGTCACGGACATGTGTTTAATCGGTTAAATTGTGAGCCCGCCCAAAATTAAACGTTAGACATATTTCAAAGCAAATTTTGTTATGTCATGTGTGTTTCCTTTGTGTGTGAATTTTTTTGTTCACAACCCGTTCGATTTCAACACTACTTGTACCGTAGCATTTAGAATAAAACTAATCCCTTTCGCTATCTTGCTACAATCCCAAGGGTCTGTGTGATCAGACGAAATCGGGTAGATAATAGCTGTTGCTGTGTGCTGCTCAGTAGCACTGTGTAATTAAAGCAAAAAATAGATAGAACTGCCGGACTGTGTAGAATAGTCAAACACCCGAAGAACAACAGACTGATCAAACATGTCACGCCATTTTGAAATTCTTTATTTTTGTGATAACATTGTTAACAAATAAAAATCTGTAATTATTTCAACAGGGTAATTAGCAAGCGGTTCACGATATTTGTCAGCTCGAAAAACAGATCAATTAAGCGGGTGTCCATATTCCACTGGGTAGGCTAATGTTTCCAATTCAAGAAATTGGAGTCGTGATCTCAGTTTTCCAATCAGTTTTTTCACTTCAACGGTCAGCTTTTTACTGTAATGCTATATAGGCTTTTATCGTTGTTGTTTAAATTGTAACGTCTTTTCTCAGATGTAAACAGTCCCTGAAGAAGTCAGGCCGTGCCTGACGAAATATTGGAAAATACAAAACAGTTAACCCCAACCGTACGATCAGCCTTCTTCAAGCCTTTAAATTTGCTGATCAGAACCTACCAGGTTCCGGTACTTTTGATTTGTCCGTTGGCCCTTTCTAGAGTTTAAAGTTTTTTGTTAATTTCCAATCATACCGTCATGCCGAACACCCACACGGGCCGAGCTGACCATTCTACAAATCTCTATAAATGTAGCTACTTATTGACTATTAGTTAATTCAGACATCTTCCAAGCTGATTAAATTTCAACTTTTTATACACCTTGTGTATTCTCAAGAATGCAATAAAGGACAATAACTAAATCTGGGCATTCTTAAGTTGCAAGGCCAGATCTCGTATCAAGATTTTTAAATCTTCGCAATGCTAGAGACTTGTTTTAGCAGAGTAGATTTGATCTTCAAGAAGGATCACCCTGCGAAAGTATGACGGAACCTTCAAAAACTCATTAACTGATTAAATGAACAGTGACTAACCGGTTTTTGCTGCTTTTTCGTCTTCCGGTACGGTATTTAAACATGTCTAGCATTTTTGAGAATTGTCTTCGACGCTTGAGTTGACCCGTTAAACATGGGCTGTAAAGTTATCCAAAACGGTACGTTCAAATGAATCGGCGAGAACAAAAAGAAAGCAACGGCAAATTAAAGTTACCGCTTCATCATAGATTAACTTTATTTACACAGTATGCATAGGCCAAAGAAACCTACATTCCAAGTGATAACAAGCGAAAACAAAACCTATATGCCTTTACTGTAGTTCACTGCCTTCATTTTCTTCACTTGTCGAACTTGGCAAGGATTCATAAAATCGAATAGCAGATTGGGATAAGTACTTCTGGGCTAGTTTAACACAAGATCGTTTAACATCCTCACGGATTGCCCTATTTTCTCGTCTCACAGTTGTGAGAAGTTCTGGCCTAAGCTCCATGCATTGTTTTTTCTTTAGGAAAGAAATTTTCCTTGGAAGCTGTCTAGAATCCATTCCAAATCTTACAAACACATTGTCTGGATGATGTACCAATTGAAGGTCTCCGTTCTCGTCGACTGTTTCACCGTAACCAAAATTAAGCCAGGCGATGTTTTTTACTTCAAATCTTTCCCTCTCCAAGTCCTCATTCCGACTGACGTAACGCAATCGGAGGAACGATTTGTAGTCTTTTATCATATCCAGTGTAACCCAGTAAACTATCACGTTCGATAGCCCCTCGCGTTCTAAGACCGTTGCCCATTTACTTGGAATGTCAATGACTTCGTGCCTTTGGAAAACATTTTGTATAGTTCCAAAGCGTCTATCACACACAGAGTAAGTGTGACCTTCTAGCAGAAATTTCAGGTCTGCCCTCAGGAACTGCCCACGTCGTACAATAAAGTCGAGGTAGAAGAATAAGAAACATTCCTTGAACTGCCCAGGGGCATTATCACACCAAATAATTAGGTGGTCATGCTTTCCAAGCTTCTTCTCAAGTTCAATAAGTAAATGGTCCAAAAGAGATATGACTTCATTTGGTCCGGTGGTGCCAACAGTCTCGTCATAAAAGAAACAATAAATGTGGTCATCGCTTGCACAGTACATACCAAGATGGTGTGTTTTTAGCTTCGCACAAAAGTAGGAGTCCTGCGAAGAGACTTTAGGAGTCTTGAGCGTTTTGTCAAAATCCAACTGCAAGGTAATAGTCTTTGGGAACATCTTCCTCTGGATGTGCGAAATCTCTTCACCAGACGCCGCTGTTCGTTGCATTTCTGTGTCAAAGTGAGTAAAGAGATCGAGTGCAATACGCGTCTAGTGTACGCGAAATGTTGCACACACTGAGTATGCATGCAGCTCACTTGTACCGCGCATATATAATGCTGTTTCATCCATATTACAAAGCATTGGTATTAAGCCGGAAAATACTGGAATGATCGATACTGTCGTTACAGAAATCGTTGCACGTGTTAAGGTGTTCAAGAGATCAGATCAACGTGCTTAAGTAAAGGCATTCTGGAATCATCATAAGGGACGTCACACAACGTACGTTTCGCCAAAACTGAGAAGCTTCCAGTACATTAGTGTCACGAAAGAGGCTGTTTCTAGAGTGTTAATGCTGGATGCAAGGAATGTAATGAATTAATGCTTTTACTTCTCTCAAAAGTTACACTAGATTTGTGGGTAAGCATGCATCCAGGAAACAAAATCGCTTCAAAAGACCGGATCACGAACTTTACATTCTTGATTCGCCGAACTTCTTCATAACGGTCATCTTTGGCAGGGACCGCGCAGGAGTCCCCAACTTTTGCGAAGTGAAATAAAAATGAAAATAATAATGCAAATAACAAAGAAGAGGAAAGAAGAAATTCACAAGTTCGTAAAGGAAGAAAGTCGTCATTATGATTAAAACAGTCCTAAGAAAGCACGCGCACTGATTGGTTAAAAATCGTGTTTGTGTAACTCGATGGACAGAACTAGCGCGCGCTGTTGACGTAGTGATGGCGCGAGCAAAGAGAATTTACATTTTGATATCCAAAATCAACAAGTTGTTTTCCTTCTTCTCGTCGTGGTGTTTTCTAACAGAAATAGAAAACATGTACTTCGTGTTTCTATCGAGTTATACAAACACTCGTGAAAGTTTGAGAGAACTCGAAAAAGCTGTGGAAACACTCGCCTGCGAAGCATTTCTCGTTCTCCCAAACTTCCACTCGTGTTTGTATAACTCGATAGAAACACGGTACATGATTTCTATTTCTTAATTAGCTAATTAGACACACATTTAACTAACAGGCAAAATAATGATAAGTACTATAACAGTAATAATAATAATAATAATAATAATAATAATAATAATAATAATAATGTTGATGACGATGATGATAATGAAAATGATAATGATAATGTTTAATGCTTATATTACGTTTTTTTACATCTAGACATGATCAAAAGCGAGGAATAGTAACGCGGCAATGAATATTAGTAGCTGTTTCTTTCCTAATGCAATGCTTTACTGCAGGTTTATGTCCTCTAACTGTTTTTGTTTTCGGCGAGCGGACCTCTTAGGAAACTGAACAAAGACTGAAAACGTGGCTGCGCTCAACGACGACGCGAAGTGGTTGACGTAAAATTGTTGGATTCTTTACTTGTTTAAAAGTTACTAGTCTCATTGACAATTTTCATTTGCTAATTTGTATAAACGACCAGTTTTCAAAGGGGTGCGTTTTTCAGGAGAATCTGAAAAATGATTTGTGATCTTGGATGATATGGATTCTTCATTAAAAAAACGGAGGATCCTAAAAGGGTTTATTTGCCATGACAACGCATGCACGAACGTCTGTAAGATTTCAGCTCTAACACAAAAACACCATTCATCACTGTACCATTTGCATATATCCTACTATAAGGAGTACTACGGGTCCATTTAGTTAAAAATACAATACAAAAAAAGGAATAGTTTTGCGATTGATTAAAACAGGTGATTAAAAATAAACACGCCGTCTAAATTACAAGTTGACAACTCTCGACAGTATTTAAGCTGTAGGAAAGTTCTTACAATTGCTGTAAAGTACCTTTTTCGCGTAGTTTTTTTTTCCGTAAAATTCGCCCGAAATATACCTTTCATGACCTCCTTGTGATATTGAAATGTCGAGAATAAAACGGTTCAGTGAGAACGTCAAGTATGGTAATTCTTGTGCTCCCATTTTGTACCAAAAAACGCTCATGAAAAATACCTTTTCCGATTCCTTTCCCTTAGAAAAATCGCTCAAACGGTGAATCTCATGCAAAAATCTGATCACGGAAGAATGCACCCATAGTGTGATCCGTTTGATGATTTTAGGTAATGACTTTGACTGCATTTAAGTCTTTCCCTAAAAACTACCACTGAATTCTCCCAAACATACTCACAAAGACGTTTAAAACTGTAATTAAAAATAGCCTGTTTTCGTGCTACGTTCCTTTTTCTTCCGTGGGAAAATTTTGGGTTCCATTAATTAGCGCCAAATTCCCATACTCTTTAGAGACATTCGACATTTTGAGTTTTGTTAGGGCATTCTGCCGCGTGATAAAATGTCAAGTTTTGGAAACGTTAGACAAGTGATGCTTAAACAGAGACGAGGCGCAAAATGCCCTTTTTTAACAAAATTTGTAAGCCTTGGTGTCGACAAAGGAGCGAGGGACAGCTTTGTGTCAACTAGTGAAGCCTTCGAGGCGTATTGTGCTGCAGTGGCCATATGGACTGAAGGCGATAGTCTGCATGGTCAGACAAAATACCTCATCAAGAGAAAAGCTTTTGATAAGGCAAGTCCTTGAGAACAACACAGTTTATTTATTTTGTTCCTTCTCCTTTTGAAGTTATTGTAGGCTCTTTTGAGACTTTCACTGCGGCAGGTATATTTTGCAGGTTGCAGGTTGCAGGTTGAAACAACTTGTTTCTTTGAATCAAAGTCGAATAAACCCCAGTATAGAGGCTAACCGCAAGCAACCTAAGCTAATTTATGCTAACCGGAGTGCTATTCAGGCTAACCGAAGTGCTAAGTAGACTCACTCAGACTTAAAAGTCCATTTTTCAACCTGGAACCTGCAACCTGCAACCTGCAAAACATATCTCCCCCTTTCACTGTACTCATTTAGCTCAAAAAGTTTACGGGCCACTAAAAGCCAAACATTCACGTCACCGAAAGAGGACATTAGGTGGCTTTATTTGGGATTTTAAAAAGCGTATTTGTGTATTATTCCGATTATAGTCGTTAATATGACAAAGTTTTAGATTCATCAAACCTTTCCTTGACAAAACAAGGTAAGGTCAAAGGTCAAGCCTAAATTGCCAGCAATTTATCGCTACAGAAAAGCAAATATTGACATTTTTTAAACAAGTATTTCACAACCCCAAGATGTAGCGAATCAAAATAAAGTTAATACCAGTGAAGAACTATGCAAACTCTTTAAGGTTATTTAAAAATTAATTCTGTTTCTGTTGAATTTTATTTTAATAGTCTTCCGGAATAACCTGCCCTAGTTCGTAGGAGTGTTTTGCCATAAAAGCGGTGTTTTTAAAAATCTTCGAATTATGCATTCCAGCATTCTATTGATAAAACTTATGCTCTGTGACAAAGGTAATGAGCTATATATTGAAATAGGAAAGAAAAATGTTTGGGCAATTTTGTTTTCTAGGATCTTTTTGTGAGTATGTTTGGTCTATTTAGCCAGTTTCAAGTTGCGTGACACAAAATAAAACGATGTTTATTTCATTGCTGTAGAGTATTATTATTTCGCTGTAACGGGTAGCCAGACCTAAAGGTGAGTGGCATACTTAGTCATCTTAGCTATTTAACGACCCTTTCGTTAATGAGCGTGCCAAAAAGGTACGGCGCGCTTTTAAGGATGTCCTTCAAAAAGTTTTCAAACAACGAAATCAGAAAATCAGTATTGTTCGGTTCAACAGACACCGCATCTTCACGAAACTTATATTAATTAATCCTTTGAAATTTTCAGTCCTTTCTCGATATTTTGTGCATATTTAGGACCTGTTTACATGGAGGTGGGGGACCCCAGGTAGGTGAGGTAACCCGCCTAGGTGAGGTAACCCGCCTATCCATATAATCTCTCATTTTTATTTGATCATGTTTACATGATAGGTGAGGTAACCCGCCTAGGTGGGTTGCCCGGTCTGTCAGGTAGGGTGACGCTGTCAGCCGGGGTCGCATTTTGCCATGTAAACGTCTCAAGGTGGGGTTACCCGCCTAGCCGGGGTCGAGTTCATGTTACATTTGCAACAACGTCTAGTAACGTCGCCCCGGGACCCCGGGGTTGTAACTTTGCATGTAAACGCGGACCATTCTTCGACCACGGCTAGGCGGTTACCTCACCTACCTGGGGTCCCCCACCTCCATGTAAACAGGCCCTTACTAAGGATGGATCCAGGAATGGTATGAATCCTCCTTGTAACCGGCTAACATTACAGACGTACCGCACGTGAGCCGCGGTTATAAAGCGCGAGAACAGAGATCTATTACTGGCTACGGCTGAATGGCACATTTGATAAAAGGGAGATGTTACTTGAAGCCATTTGTAAGATATTTTCTAACGGAGCAGTAGCATATGGACGAGAAATTATTTAGATCTATATATTTTTCAACGATGCCTCAGTGAATGCAGGAACTGAGATATGTTTTGTTCATTTGCGCGAGCGGCGAGCTCAATTCCTGTGGCAATCGACAAGTGAGAGAAGAAAACAGCAAACTACTGCTGACTTCGCTGGAAGATGAAAATGATGAACAAAAAAATGTCATGACAATATGTCCGGCACACCGCTTCGAGCTTGCCCAACACTGGAGACCATCCACCGCTTGCTGTCATCCCGAACACGCTCAAAGTACTCAGAAACGAAAGGTTTCAATTCCTGATAGATACATCACACCAGATATGGCAAAAGAAATCATCTTAATGTAGGTTCATAACAAGCGACATGATTTCACAAGAGACAGCATACGGTACTTCCAAAATGAAACTCGAAAGTGGAGTGGAACTAGTGATTCCAAAGCCAATACGAAAATTGATCCCAGCTCGAATCATCGCACAGTACTTGGCGATTTGTGAGGGAAGTGGCCAGTACAAGAACTTTGTTCAGAATTCTTGAAGTCTGCCCAGCTTCGACAAGAAAATCTCTTCAAAGTCTGGACAACTACACGGCGGACGGATCAGAGGCATTCGAAAATTTAGAAGAAATTATCAGCAAGCTCTATGACGGAGGGATGGCCTTGTCCTGCAAACGTTACCTAAAGCAGGACTACAGCACACATGTCATGAACGATTCAACGAGTGACATTTCCTCTGCGTCTCCTGACCATTGTCGATTCTTTGCACTAAGTGACCCCAAGGAAGGAGAACTTATGCAGAGCTGTTTACATAGCCACTTAATCGAGTGTGATAGATGCCAGGAACTACGTGATCTATTTCTCTCTTTAGAGGAGGAAATAAGAAAGATTACTGAGCGGTGCCCCATGGCTAGTGACGACACATGTGATCTTCGTTTCCTGCTGGATGACAGTAAAGACAAGATAGAACAATGGAAAGCTCACATTTTGAGAAGTGTGAATCAAGAAGAAGGAAAGAAGGAAGTCCTCGACAAGTTAGAACCTACTGAAGCCCTTTTGGTGGAAGATTGGACGATGAAATTTTTGCCACTGCACTTCAGGGAAAAATCAGCAGAGTTTTATGGAAAGCGTGGTATAAACTGGCACGTCACAGCAGTGATAAGAAAAACGACAGAATCCTCTTTATCAGTAGAAGTTTTTGTCCATGTCTTCGACAGCTGCGATCAGGTCTGGATCACAGTGGCTTCAATTACCCAGAACACACTGTCCACACTTAGAAAACTGTACCCAAAGCTAACAGGCGTTTATTTAGGATCAGACAATGCCGGATGTTATCACGGAGGATATCTTTTGACTAGCCTTCCCAGTATTGGTCATGAAACTGGGATCAGAGTCATTGGCTATGACTTCAGCGAAGCTCAACATGGCAAAGACATATGCGATCGAAAGACAGCAACAATGAAGCAACATGCAAGGCGCTTTGTGGCAGAGACGAAGACCGACATCATGACAGCGTGTGATCTAAAAAAGGCCCTGGAAAGTAATGGTGGAGTAAAGGGATGCCGAGTGAGCGTTGTAGAAATGCCACAGAGATCCAGCCAAATTGACACAAACGTGAAAATAAAAGGAATTAGTCAGATTCACAACATTCGTTACGAAGAAGGTGGCTTACACTTTTGGAAAGCATTTGACATTGGAAAAGGAAAACGCGTGGTACAAGACAATATGCCGTCACAATCACAATCACAATCTAAATGTCACAATCTAAAATTCGAAAGGGCGGATTTTAAAGTTGATGACGTCATGTGACGTAATATGACGTCACGACTTAAACGTTGCTACAATGAACTTAAGTGGTTCAGGGCACTTAACATTTCAAAAAAAGTTGCTACTCAATAGCAATTGGAGGTAAAGATACATTTTCTGCCTTCCCCTCCCCACCCCACTTCCCCTCGTCTAACAAATTCCAAAACTCAGTTTTTTTTTATATTATCTGCAAAAAAAAAAAGTAAAAGAAACGACAAAAAAATGTGATTGTGACAGGAAACGTCTTCTCAAACGTTTAGGATGTTTTAAATCTCTTAAAACCTCTCAAGGACGACAAGACATTAAAATACACCTTTTTTTTCCTTAAGTTTACAAAATAGAGGTAGAAGATGCAGCTCATGAGACACATAATATGCTATTGTCCATTAAGTTCTTGGTAGCTTTCGGAAGCTGGGGCCATCTACTTTAAACCCATATATAAATGAAACCTCTGAATTACTAGAACATACAGTTGTGGCATTTTTTTAAAAAAAGTGGAAAATGTTGGTATCAGAAAATTAACATAGATATTCACATTTGATCACCTCTGAATTTTTTACCTTTATATGGTAGGTGATTTTAATGATATTGCCTTGGAGCATGTACGACGCCATTTCCATATATTGCCAAGGAAGGATGTCATCTTCTCTTAACTATGTAGAAAAAAAATGAAATGTGCCCCATTTTTGTTATTTTTGATGATAAAATTTAGTCCTCGGATTACGGAAAAAAGGCTGCCCAATTTCTTGGCTTATTAAGAGCAGCTTGCCAAACTTTTATGTTCTGTGTAATCAGTACATGTAATGCTATCATTCCACAAACAATTGTGAGAATCAAGGATTTCGAATTTCATGGCCCCCATACTTAACTGGTCTGTTTTTTGTGACAGATGCACTTAACACCTTCACATGATGGATAGCACAGTAGCCTAAAATGACACCAAATAGTTCGGAAGGCTGTAAAACCTGGATTCACATTCAGCCGGTTGGGATCAGCTTGTGTTTTCCAAAGCTGATGCTGCGCTGTAAATCACAAAGAATTTCAGTTCAGATTGAGAAAAAAATGACAGTCATGTTCCTCCCCGGCTATATATCACACTTTACAGATGCACTTATTAGGTACCCCTGAGGATTTAAGGCGCGTTCACTGTGCTCAAAATAGTGTTTGTATAAAGCGCTTCTGTGTATTCAGCTGGTAAGGTCAGCTTAGCATATTTTGTAAAGCTCTTGAAAACTAAGACTTGCCTCAGGGACATGCATTGATAATGAATGTTTGTCTAAGGTTAACCCATACAAAAAATGATTTATTCCGTGGTTTACTTCCAATGAAAAGCGCAACTCGTGTTATAAAGTGGTTTTGTACTCACACTCAGTTGATTCATACTGTTTCTTTATTCTCAGCAATTCAAAAAAGCATTAGAACAGCTGGCAAGAAGTAGATTGTGGGATATGAAGCCCGCCGTGCAAGCAGCAAAAATCCGCGGTTATTCCGGAATACGGCTCCAACGACCGCGAAGAGAGCCGGCTATAGAATTTGGGGGGCAGGTAATGCACCAACGCATTGCAACATACAGGTCCCTTTATCCCAAGCCAGAACCACCGATTGAGGTATGTATCAACATAATTCTTTTTCATTCTGAATGGTTAAAATAACTTCCCTTAATATAATAATTATAAAGTTAGTGGTATAACATTACAATGTTACTTGTTTTGTCTGTAGTTGCATAATGTCCCAAGTGATCCTCGAGGAGCTGGAATGTGCGCCTTCGCCTCGCGAGACATCATAAAGGGGGAAATCATATGCGAGTATGAGGGAGAAGTGATCTCCCTCCAGGAAGCCGACAGAAGAGAAAAACTGTATGAAGCCGAGGGAAGGCCCTGCACGTTAATGGTGATCGAAAGTGCGGGACACCATATTGCGTAAGTGCTTAAAGTAAATGATAAAACCTATTTGTTTTCGCGAGTAGCACCCTATGATGGGTAAGGAAATTTCGCTGTACCTCTATCGTAGTTATCTCATTGAGTAAAACACCTGCAATTTAAAACAGCTTAAATATGCACCTTTCATCAACATCTCATTACATTTATCAGGTGATGCCTTTGGGAAACGAGAGCAAGAAATCGATAGATCATGAGTTTTGAGGAAAGATCTTTGTATTTGACGATCTATCGTCCTGAAATGATTACAAGAGCAGATTCATGGAGAAAAAGGAACAAATTAAAAAAATTGTGATTGGCCAATTTTGAGAGCTGTGCTCTACTGAAAAGCACGTTAAATTTAAAAGTGGTGGCTTGACTTCAACTAGTTTCTTTTCCCGTGTACCTGATTAACTACAAAAATAGTGAAACTATCAAACATACCCAGCTAGAGGTCCTTACTGTAATTCGAGGATCGTTGTTTTTACGTCTTTCCAACTCCATTATAAGAGGTATGTAATTCTCTAACTAGTCTACTCATTTTTAGACCTAAAAATCCAAGTCTTCTTAGTGCAAACCAGTCAAAGTTATCAGTGCTTGTCTACGCTATATTTTATCCATTGATTGAGTACTAAAGTTACATTCTGTCTTCCTCTAGCATTGATCCATACGAGGGCGACCTAACCCGTCAGTTAACCTGGGGTGCCACGCTTAACCACTCGCGGAACAACGCAAACGTCAAGCCTTTCGTCGTTGACAAAAACAGTGACAACCCACGTGCTTTCTTTGTTGCTCTGCACGACGTTGCAGAGACCACTGAACTATTGTGGGATTACAACGACCCACACTGGATGTGTTATTCCAGCAGCCAGACTCTTCCACAAAACACCTCATGAAACTGGTCAATCAACATCAAAACCTGCAACGACAATAAAAATAGCATCTTACAAAAACATTAGAGCAACACTAAACAAAAAAGATCGATCGCTTTTGTCCAAATAAGCCGGCTTGGGAAGCAACAACAGCAATTTATTGATATTCCCATATATAGATGGTATTACTTAAAAAATAAGTAATATAACACTAATCACTTTAAATTAAGTAAGATTACATGTTTCTGTTTCTTACAAATGAAAGAAATAGCATTATTGAACAGGAATATAGTCTTTTCAGATTAAATGACGTCATTTTGTATTTGTTGTCTAATAGTTTTATAACGATCACAATGAAATAAAAAAAAAGATTTTCGTTCTCAATTTGGTTAGAGCGGCAGTGTTGACAAAGTCTAAGACATTCAGGTAATTTAGGTACACAGTGTAATCCAGATTCGATTCTGAGACTGTGATTGAATGATCGTAGTTTAGCTGCAGCTCATCTCTGCTTTAGGTTCTTTTCTTGTTCTAAATAATGAGATTTGCTTACATCTGTTTTAAATATAGAGCAGAAAAATAATTTCCTATTAGAGCAGATTAACTCCAGTTAATTGATTTTTAAATTGTTTGAAATGTGACATTTTATTTTTTTGTAAATTGATTGTAATCATTGCTATATTGTTAGTTTGAATGATTTTGTTATATATGTGACTGATGTTAAATGTCTTTATAATTGTGTATAATTTCATTACCCTAACATTTTTGCTTCATTTGCTAATTGATTGGAAATCATTAAGCATTGTTTGGCAATACTGTTTTCTGGAAGAGATTCAAGATGTATCCAAAATTTTATTGTTCTTAATAAGATATTCAACTTCAGAGAAAGTCGTCCAGTTTCATTAGGAGCTACCACATTAGGTGCTCGTTTATTAAGGCCAAGAATATATTTGTAGAATTGTGTATGTAGCCTTTCTACAGGATCTTTCTCCCATTTTTTTTATGTTCATGTCATCGTAAGCTCCCCAGATTTCAGATCCGTATAAAAGAATGGGAAGACATAAAGTATCAAATAGTTTGTTACATGTACTGATACGCAGTTTATTAAAGTCAAGATAACGTTTAGAAGCAACTATTGATCGTCTGGCTTTCAAGCAAAACTTTCTTTGCAATTAGCAAATTATAACTTCCATTTATGTTAAAAGTAATGCCAAGCTAACTGTACTGCGAGGCCTTATCAATAGAAGTTCCATTTAAAAAGAAAAAGAACTTATCACATGTTGATTCGCACTTTTGCTTTTGCAAAAATAATGTTTTTCTCTATTTAAGATTCATTTTTAGCAGCCATTTCTCGCTATAATCGTGGAGGATATTTAGTTCTTTTTTTAAATCCAGCGGCACTTCTTGATGTTAAAATGAGGTCATCTTAATAGAATAACCAATTAAAAAGGAGCCCGTTGGGTAAAAAAAATATATCTGTGCCACGTCATGATTATAGCACAAGTGGAAGTTTACCTACATCCAAATTGAACAGTAAGAAAAAGGATACATACTTGTCGCAATATTTTCTTGTCTTTAACCTTTTCGCGAACTCGCTCAGCTATCCAAGGCCGAACGCCTGACATTGGGTCAAAATTCAGCTGATGACACTCGATTTACCCGGCCTGGCTCACAGAATGCCATTCTGGAGAGAAACCCCCAGAGAATTATCAAGGGCCGAACGCCAGACATTGGGTCAAAATTCAGCTGACGACACTCGATTTACCCGGCCTGGCTCACAGAATGCCATTCTGGAGAGAAACCCCCAGATAATTATCAAGGGCCGAACGCCTGAAAATCAGTCAAAATTCAGCTGATGACACTCGATTTACCCGGCCTGGCTCACAGAATGCCATTCTGGAGAGAAACCCCCAGATATCTAACTGGATTTCTCAAAAGGTGACTAAAGAAATAGTCAAAACAAGCCAATTTTGCTTCCGTCACCAAGTACAAAAGCCACCCCCTGCCCACCCCTGTGCTCTGGTCACACAACCGCCAACCACCCACCCACTGCACACTGTGGGCTGACTCTAATGGGTGATCAAAAGAAAACTATCATTCAGGCCTACACTAGCCCGGGAAAAACTCCCCAAGGCAACCTACGGTGTCAAATCCACTTAAGGCGACCACATACTCTAACTGCAGTCAAAGTCTCAAAAAGAATAGCCACCCAGCCCTGTGATTTTGACACACAACTCAGAGCCACCCACCCACTGTTAGAACAGTCCCTGGGCAGCTTGGAAATGCAGGCCTTGACGGCAAGCCCCCTGCATTTTGAGCGGCCACAATGGCTTGAGCACGGGCGGTGCCCGTGCTCAAGCCAAAACCTCAGAGGCCACCTTCTAGCGAATTCGCTCAGATATCAAGGGCCGAACGCCTGAAAATAAGTCAAAATTCAGCTGATGACACTCGATTTACCCGGCCTGGCTCACAGAATGCCATTCTAGAGAGAAACCCCCAGATAATTATCAAGGGCCGAACGCCTGAAAATCAGTCAAAATTCAGCTGATGACACTCGATTTACCCGGCCTGGCTCACAGAATGCCATTCTGGAGAGAAACCCCCAGATATCTAACTGGATTTCTCAAAAGGTGACTAAAGAAATAGTCAAAACAAGCCAATTTTGCTTCCGTCACCAAGTACAAAAGCCACCCCCTGCCCACCCCTGTGCTCTGGTCACACAACCGCCAACCACCCACCCACTGCACACTGTGGGCTGACTCTAATGGGTGATCAAAAGAAAACTATCATTCAGGCCTACACTAGCCCGGGAAAAACTCCCCAAGGCAACCTACGGTGTCAAATCCACTTAAGGCGACCACATACTCTAACTGCAGTCAAAGTCTCAAAAAGAATAGCCACCCAGCCCTGTGATTTTGACACACAACTCAGAGCCACCCACCCACTGTTAGAACAGTCCCTGGGCAGCTTGGAAATGCAAGCCTTGACGGCAAGCCCCCTGCATTTTGAGCGGCCACAATGGCTTGAGCACGGGCGGTGCCCGTGCTCAAGCCAAAACCTCAGAGGCCACCTTCTAGCGAATTCGCTCAGATATCAAGGGCCGAACGCCTGAAAATCAGTCAAAATTCAGCTGATGACACTCGATTTACCCGGCCTGGCTCACAGAATGCCATTCTGGAGAGAAACCCCCAGATATCTAACTGGATTTCTCAAAAGGTGACTAAAGAAATAGTCAAAACAAGCCAATTTTGCTTCCGTCACCAAGTACAAAAGCCACCCCCTGCCCACCCCTGTGCTCTGGTCACACAACCGCCAACCACCCACCCACTGCACACTGTGGGCTGACTCTAATGGGTGATCAAAAGAAAACTATCATTCAGGCCTACACTAGCCCGGGAAAAACTCCCCAAGGCAACCTACGGTGTCAAATCCACTTAAGGCGACCACATACTCTAACTGCAGTCAAAGTCTCAAAAAGAATAGCCACCCAGCCCTGTGATTTTGACACACAACTCAGAGCCACCCACCCACTGTTAGAACAGTCCCTGGGCAGCTTGGAAATGCAAGCCTTGACGGCAAGCCCCCTGCATTTTGAGCGGCCACAATGGCTTGAGCACGGGCGGTGCCCGTGCTCAAGCCAAAACCTCAGAGGCCACCTTCTAGCGAATTCGCTCAGATATCAAGGGCCGAACGCCTGAAAATCAGTCAAAATTCAGCTGATGACACTCGATTTACCCGGCCTGGCTCACAGAATGCCATTCTGGAGAGAAACCCCCAGATATCTAACTGGATTTCTCAAAAGGTGACTAAAGAAATAGTCAAAACAAGCCAATTTTGCTTCCGTCACCAAGTACAAAAGCCACCCCCTGCCCACCCCTGTGCTCTGGTCACACAACCGCCAACCACCCACCCACTGCACACTGTGGGCTGACTCTAATGGGTGATCAAAAGAAAACTATCATTCAGGCCTACACTAGCCCGGGA
Organism: Micromussa lordhowensis; assembly: GCA_964020085.1. Lineage (NCBI taxonomy): Eukaryota > Metazoa > Cnidaria > Anthozoa > Scleractinia > Lobophylliidae > Micromussa > Micromussa lordhowensis. The sequence continues at coordinate 5,579,503 of OZ026609.1, forward strand.
AAAACTCCCCAAGGCAACCTACGGTGTCAAATCCACTTAAGGCGACCACATACTCTAACTGCAGTCAAAGTCTCAAAAAGAATAGCCACCCAGCCCTGTGATTTTGACACACAACTCAGAGCCACCCACCCACTGTTAGAACAGTCCCTGGGCAGCTTGGAAATGCAAGCCTTGACGGCAAGCCCCCTGCATTTTGAGCGGCCACAATGGCTTGAGCACGGGCGGTGCCCGTGCTCAAGCCAAAACCTCAGAGGCCACCTTCTAGCGAATTCGCTCAGATATCAAGGGCCGAACGCCTGAAAATCAGTCAAAATTCAGCTGATGACACTCGATTTACCCGGCCTGGCTCACAGAATGCCATTCTGGAGAGAAACCCCCAGATATCTAACTGGATTTCTCAAAAGGTGACTAAAGAAATAGTCAAAACAAGCCAATTTTGCTTCCGTCACCAAGTACAAAAGCCACCCCCTGCCCACCCCTGTGCTCTGGTCACACAACCGCCAACCACCCACCCACTGCACACTGTGGGCTGACTCTAATGGGTGATCAAAAGAAAACTATCATTCAGGCCTACACTAGCCCGGGAAAAACTCCCCAAGGCAACCTACGGTGTCAAATCCACTTAAGGCGACCACATACTCTAACTGCAGTCAAAGTCTCAAAAAGAATAGCCACCCAGCCCTGTGATTTTGACACACAACTCAGAGCCACCCACCCACTGTTAGAACAGTCCCTGGGCAGCTTGGAAATGCAAGCCTTGACGGCAAGCCCCCTGCATTTTGAGCGGCCACAATGGCTTGAGCACGGGCGGTGCCCGTGCTCAAGCCAAAACCTCAGAGGCCACCTTCTAGCGAATTCGCTCAGATATCAAGGGCCGAACGCCTGAAAATCAGTCAAAATTCAGCTGATGACACTCGATTTACCCGGCCTGGCTCACAGAATGCCATTCTGGAGAGAAACCCCCAGATATCTAACTGGATTTCTCAAAAGGTGACTAAAGAAATAGTCAAAACAAGCCAATTTTGCTTCCGTCACCAAGTACAAAAGCCACCCCCTGCCCACCCCTGTGCTCTGGTCACACAACCGCCAACCACCCACCCACTGCACACTGTGGGCTGACTCTAATGGGTGATCAAAAGAAAACTATCATTCAGGCCTACACTAGCCCGGGAAAAACTCCCCAAGGCAACCTACGGTGTCAAATCCACTTAAGGCGACCACATACTCTAACTGCAGTCAAAGTCTCAAAAAGAATAGCCACCCAGCCCTGTGATTTTGACACACAACTCAGAGCCACCCACCCACTGTTAGAACAGTCCCTGGGCAGCTTGGAAATGCAAGCCTTGACGGCAAGCCCCCTGCATTTTGAGCGGCCACAATGGCTTGAGCACGGGCGGTGCCCGTGCTCAAGCCAAAACCTCAGAGGCCACCTTCTAGCGAATTCGCTCAGATATCAAGGGCCGAACGCCTGAAAATCAGTCAAAATTCAGCTGATGACACTCGATTTACCCGGCCTGGCTCACAGAATGCCATTCTGGAGAGAAACCCCCAGATATCTAACTGGATTTCTCAAAAGGTGACTAAAGAAATAGTCAAAACAAGCCAATTTTGCTTCCGTCACCAAGTACAAAAGCCACCCCCTGCCCACCCCTGTGCTCTGGTCACACAACCGCCAACCACCCACCCACTGCACACTGTGGGCTGACTCTAATGGGTGATCAAAAGAAAACTATCATTCAGGCCTACACTAGCCCGGGAAAAACTCCCCAAGGCAACCTACGGTGTCAAATCCACTTAAGGCGACCACATACTCTAACTGCAGTCAAAGTCTCAAAAAGAATAGCCACCCAGCCCTGTGATTTTGACACACAACTCAGAGCCACCCACCCACTGTTAGAACAGTCCCTGGGCAGCTTGGAAATGCAAGCCTTGACGGCAAGCCCCCTGCATTTTGAGCGGCCACAATGGCTTGAGCACGGGCGGTGCCCGTGCTCAAGCCAAAACCTCAGAGGCCACCTTCTAGCGAATTCGCTCAGATATCAAGGGCCGAACGCCTGAAAATCAGTCAAAATTCAGCTGATGACACTCGATTTACCCGGCCTGGCTCACAGAATGCCATTCTGGAGAGAAACCCCCAGATATCTAACTGGATTTCTCAAAAGGTGACTAAAGAAATAGTCAAAACAAGCCAATTTTGCTTCCGTCACCAAGTACAAAAGCCACCCCCTGCCCACCCCTGTGCTCTGGTCACACAACCGCCAACCACCCACCCACTGCACACTGTGGGCTGACTCTAATGGGTGATCAAAAGAAAACTATCATTCAGGCCTACACTAGCCCGGGAAAAACTCCCCAAGGCAACCTACGGTGTCAAATCCACTTAAGGCGACCACATACTCTAACTGCAGTCAAAGTCTCAAAAAGAATAGCCACCCAGCCCTGTGATTTTGACACACAACTCAGAGCCACCCACCCACTGTTAGAACAGTCCCTGGGCAGCTTGGAAATGCAAGCCTTGACGGCAAGCCCCCTGCATTTTGAGCGGCCACAATGGCTTGAGCACGGGCGGTGCCCGTGCTCAAGCCAAAACCTCAGAGGCCACCTTCTAGCGAATTCGCTCAGATATCAAGGGCCGAACGCCTGAAAATCAGTCAAAATTCAGCTGATGACACTCGATTTACCCGGCCTGGCTCACAGAATGCCATTCTGGAGAGAAACCCCCAGATATCTAACTGGATTTCTCAAAAGGTGACTAAAGAAATAGTCAAAACAAGCCAATTTTGCTTCCGTCACCAAGTACAAAAGCCACCCCCTGCCCACCCCTGTGCTCTGGTCACACAACCGCCAACCACCCACCCACTGCACACTGTGGGCTGACTCTAATGGGTGATCAAAAGAAAACTATCATTCAGGCCTACACTAGCCCGGGAAAAACTCCCCAAGGCAACCTACGGTGTCAAATCCACTTAAGGCGACCACATACTCTAACTGCAGTCAAAGTCTCAAAAAGAATAGCCACCCAGCCCTGTGATTTTGACACACAACTCAGAGCCACCCACCCACTGTTAGAACAGTCCCTGGGCAGCTTGGAAATGCAAGCCTTGACGGCAAGCCCCCTGCATTTTGAGCGGCCACAATGGCTTGAGCACGGGCGGTGCCCGTGCTCAAGCCAAAACCTCAGAGGCCACCTTCTAGCGAATTCGCTCAGATATCAAGGGCCGAACGCCTGAAAATCAGTCAAAATTCAGCTGATGACACTCGATTTACCCGGCCTGGCTCACAGAATGCCATTCTGGAGAGAAACCCCCAGATATCTAACTGGATTTCTCAAAAGGTGACTAAAGAAATAGTCAAAACAAGCCAATTTTGCTTCCGTCACCAAGTACAAAAGCCACCCCCTGCCCACCCCTGTGCTCTGGTCACACAACCGCCAACCACCCACCCACTGCACACTGTGGGCTGACTCTAATGGGTGATCAAAAGAAAACTATCATTCAGGCCTACACTAGCCCGGGAAAAACTCCCCAAGGCAACCTACGGTGTCAAATCCACTTAAGGCGACCACATACTCTAACTGCAGTCAAAGTCTCAAAAAGAATAGCCACCCAGCCCTGTGATTTTGACACACAACTCAGAGCCACCCACCCACTGTTAGAACAGTCCCTGGGCAGCTTGGAAATGCAAGCCTTGACGGCAAGCCCCCTGCATTTTGAGCGGCCACAATGGCTTGAGCACGGGCGGTGCCCGTGCTCAAGCCAAAACCTCAGAGGCCACCTTCTAGCGAATTCGCTCAGATATCAAGGGCCGAACGCCTGAAAATCAGTCAAAATTCAGCTGATGACACTCGATTTACCCGGCCTGGCTCACAGAATGCCATTCTGGAGAGAAACCCCCAGATATCTAACTGGATTTCTCAAAAGGTGACTAAAGAAATAGTCAAAACAAGCCAATTTTGCTTCCGTCACCAAGTACAAAAGCCACCCCCTGCCCACCCCTGTGCTCTGGTCACACAACCGCCAACCACCCACCCACTGCACACTGTGGGCTGACTCTAATGGGTGATCAAAAGAAAACTATCATTCAGGCCTACACTAGCCCGGGAAAAACTCCCCAAGGCAACCTACGGTGTCAAATCCACTTAAGGCGACCACATACTCTAACTGCAGTCAAAGTCTCAAAAAGAATAGCCACCCAGCCCTGTGATTTTGACACACAACTCAGAGCCACCCACCCACTGTTAGAACAGTCCCTGGGCAGCTTGGAAATGCAAGCCTTGACGGCAAGCCCCCTGCATTTTGAGCGGCCACAATGGCTTGAGCACGGGCGGTGCCCGTGCTCAAGCCAAAACCTCAGAGGCCACCTTCTAGCGAATTCGCTCAGATATCAAGGGCCGAACGCCTGAAAATCAGTCAAAATTCAGCTGATGACACTCGATTTACCCGGCCTGGCTCACAGAATGCCATTCTGGAGAGAAACCCCCAGATATCTAACTGGATTTCTCAAAAGGTGACTAAAGAAATAGTCAAAACAAGCCAATTTTGCTTCCGTCACCAAGTACAAAAGCCACCCCCTGCCCACCCCTGTGCTCTGGTCACACAACCGCCAACCACCCACCCACTGCACACTGTGGGCTGACTCTAATGGGTGATCAAAAGAAAACTATCATTCAGGCCTACACTAGCCCGGGAAAAACTCCCCAAGGCAACCTACGGTGTCAAATCCACTTAAGGCGACCACATACTCTAACTGCAGTCAAAGTCTCAAAAAGAATAGCCACCCAGCCCTGTGATTTTGACACACAACTCAGAGCCACCCACCCACTGTTAGAACAGTCCCTGGGCAGCTTGGAAATGCAAGCCTTGACGGCAAGCCCCCTGCATTTTGAGCGGCCACAATGGCTTGAGCACGGGCGGTGCCCGTGCTCAAGCCAAAACCTCAGAGGCCACCTTCTAGCGAATTCGCTCAGATATCAAGGGCCGAACGCCTGAAAATCAGTCAAAATTCAGCTGATGACACTCGATTTACCCGGCCTGGCTCACAGAATGCCATTCTGGAGAGAAACCCCCAGATATCTAACTGGATTTCTCAAAAGGTGACTAAAGAAATAGTCAAAACAAGCCAATTTTGCTTCCGTCACCAAGTACAAAAGCCACCCCCTGCCCACCCCTGTGCTCTGGTCACACAACCGCCAACCACCCACCCACTGCACACTGTGGGCTGACTCTAATGGGTGATCAAAAGAAAACTATCATTCAGGCCTACACTAGCCCGGGAAAAACTCCCCAAGGCAACCTACGGTGTCAAATCCACTTAAGGCGACCACATACTCTAACTGCAGTCAAAGTCTCAAAAAGAATAGCCACCCAGCCCTGTGATTTTGACACACAACTCAGAGCCACCCACCCACTGTTAGAACAGTCCCTGGGCAGCTTGGAAATGCAAGCCTTGACGGCAAGCCCCCTGCATTTTGAGCGGCCACAATGGCTTGAGCACGGGCGGTGCCCGTGCTCAAGCCAAAACCTCAGAGGCCACCTTCTAGCGAATTCGCTCAGATATCAAGGGCCGAACGCCTGAAAATCAGTCAAAATTCAGCTGATGACACTCGATTTACCCGGCCTGGCTCACAGAATGCCATTCTGGAGAGAAACCCCCAGATATCTAACTGGATTTCTCAAAAGGTGACTAAAGAAATAGTCAAAACAAGCCAATTTTGCTTCCGTCACCAAGTACAAAAGCCACCCCCTGCCCACCCCTGTGCTCTGGTCACACAACCGCCAACCACCCACCCACTGCACACTGTGGGCTGACTCTAATGGGTGATCAAAAGAAAACTATCATTCAGGCCTACACTAGCCCGGGAAAAACTCCCCAAGGCAACCTACGGTGTCAAATCCACTTAAGGCGACCACATACTCTAACTGCAGTCAAAGTCTCAAAAAGAATAGCCACCCAGCCCTGTGATTTTGACACACAACTCAGAGCCACCCACCCACTGTTAGAACAGTCCCTGGGCAGCTTGGAAATGCAAGCCTTGACGGCAAGCCCCCTGCATTTTGAGCGGCCACAATGGCTTGAGCACGGGCGGTGCCCGTGCTCAAGCCAAAACCTCAGAGGCCACCTTCTAGCGAATTCGCTCAGATATCAAGGGCCGAACGCCTGAAAATCAGTCAAAATTCAGCTGATGACACTCGATTTACCCGGCCTGGCTCACAGAATGCCATTCTGGAGAGAAACCCCCAGATATCTAACTGGATTTCTCAAAAGGTGACTAAAGAAATAGTCAAAACAAGCCAATTTTGCTTCCGTCACCAAGTACAAAAGCCACCCCCTGCCCACCCCTGTGCTCTGGTCACACAACCGCCAACCACCCACCCACTGCACACTGTGGGCTGACTCTAAGATCAAAAGAAAACTATCATTCAGGCCTACACTAGCCCGGGAAAAACTCCCCAAGGCAACCTACGGTGTCAAATCCACTTAAGGCGACCACATACTCTAACTGCAGTCAAAGTCTCAAAAAGAATAGCCACCCAGCCCTGTGATTTTGACACACAACTCAGAGCCACCCACCCACTGTTAGAACAGTCCCTGGGCAGCTTGGAAATGCAAGCCTTGACGGCAAGCCCCCTGCATTTTGAGCGGCCACAATGGCTTGAGCACGGGCGGTGCCCGTGCTCAAGCCAAAACCTCAGAGGCCACCTTCTAGCGAATTCGCTCAGATATCAAGGGCCGAACGCCTGAAAATCAGTCAAAATTCAGCTGATGACACTCGATTTACCCGGCCTGGCTCACAGAATGCCATTCTGGAGAGAAACCCCCAGATATCTAACTGGATTTCTCAAAAGGTGACTAAAGAAATAGTCAAAACAAGCCAATTTTGCTTCCGTCACCAAGTACAAAAGCCACCCCCTGCCCACCCCTGTGCTCTGGTCACACAACCGCCAACCACCCACCCACTGCACACTGTGGGCTGACTCTAATGGGTGATCAAAAGAAAACTATCATTCAGGCCTACACTAGCCCGGGAAAAACTCCCCAAGGCAACCTACGGTGTCAAATCCACTTAAGGCGACCACATACTCTAACTGCAGTCAAAGTCTCAAAAAGAATAGCCACCCAGCCCTGTGATTTTGACACACAACTCAGAGCCACCCACCCACTGTTAGAACAGTCCCTGGGCAGCTTGGAAATGCAAGCCTTGACGGCAAGCCCCCTGCATTTTGAGCGGCCACAATGGCTTGAGCACGGGCGGTGCCCGTGCTCAAGCCAAAACCTCAGAGGCCACCTTCTAGCGAATTCGCTCAGATATCAAGGGCCGAACGCCTGAAAATCAGTCAAAATTCAGCTGATGACACTCGATTTACCCGGCCTGGCTCACAGAATGCCATTCTGGAGAGAAACCCCCAGATATCTAACTGGATTTCTCAAAAGGTGACTAAAGAAATAGTCAAAACAAGCCAATTTTGCTTCCGTCACCAAGTACAAAAGCCACCCCCTGCCCACCCCTGTGCTCTGGTCACACAACCGCCAACCACCCACCCACTGCACACTGTGGGCTGACTCTAATGGGTGATCAAAAGAAAACTATCATTCAGGCCTACACTAGCCCGGGAAAAACTCCCCAAGGCAACCTACGGTGTCAAATCCACTTAAGGCGACCACATACTCTAACTGCAGTCAAAGTCTCAAAAAGAATAGCCACCCAGCCCTGTGATTTTGACACACAACTCAGAGCCACCCACCCACTGTTAGAACAGTCCCTGGGCAGCTTGGAAATGCAAGCCTTGACGGCAAGCCCCCTGCATTTTGAGCGGCCACAATGGCTTGAGCACGGGCGGTGCCCGTGCTCAAGCCAAAACCTCAGAGGCCACCTTCTAGCGAATTCGCTCAGATATCAAGGGCCGAACGCCTGAAAATCAGTCAAAATTCAGCTGATGACACTCGATTTACCCGGCCTGGCTCACAGAATGCCATTCTGGAGAGAAACCCCCAGATATCTAACTGGATTTCTCAAAAGGTGACTAAAGAAATAGTCAAAACAAGCCAATTTTGCTTCCGTCACCAAGTACAAAAGCCACCCCCTGCCCACCCCTGTGCTCTGGTCACACAACCGCCAACCACCCACCCACTGCACACTGTGGGCTGACTCTAATGGGTGATCAAAAGAAAACTATCATTCAGGCCTACACTAGCCCGGGAAAAACTCCCCAAGGCAACCTACGGTGTCAAATCCACTTAAGGCGACCACATACTCTAACTGCAGTCAAAGTCTCAAAAAGAATAGCCACCCAGCCCTGTGATTTTGACACACAACTCAGAGCCACCCACCCACTGTTAGAACAGTCCCTGGGCAGCTTGGAAATGCAAGCCTTGACGGCAAGCCCCCTGCATTTTGAGCGGCCACAATGGCTTGAGCACGGGCGGTGCCCGTGCTCAAGCCAAAACCTCAGAGGCCACCTTCTAGCGAATTCGCTCAGATATATATATATATATATATAAATGTGGAGGTAGAGTCTACCTTGGCATAAAGTGCTCAATGCTGTGGTAGCAGAGCTAGGTATACATGAGTTGGAAGATTAAAGAGGACGCATCGATTCTCTGTTGAATGAAAAATAAAGTCAGAAGCAAACTACTCACAGGTCCATGTTTTAATGTGGAACAGACGTTTCGCCCTTCGGGCTTCCTCAGTGTCCTCAAGCTGAAAATACTTGGCGAAAACTAAGTCGGTTACAAGATCTTAAATAAGTTACAAATTGATAGGTACGAGGTAAACAGATTACGTAATTGCACGAAATTTACAAAGAAGTACTAATGAGTAGGTAACAGACAGAGCTAGCTAGAAGACAAAAAATAACTTCAACAATAATGGGTAATTAGTAAGTTCCGAATGTGTTGTAAAGTGAACAATAAAGTTAAATATATTGTAATATGAATGACAATCTTGACAAAAGAAATTAAAAACTAAAAGCGAGAGTTACGTAAGAGTTACTAACAAAAAATGAAAAGTGTAAAAACTGCAAGGCGAAGAATGTAGAAAAATGTAGAAAGGTACGACGGAAGATTATAACGTAACAAAATCCTAACTAAAAGTCCCTGAATGTTGCAATATATATATATAAACTTTTATATATATACTTTTATATATATATATATACTTTTATATATATATATATAAACTTTCACAAGCATCCAATATATATATATATATATATATATATATATATATATATATATATATATATATATATATATATATATATATATAGTTTTGTTGCCCTTTTGTAGTGCTTTAGTGCGCTTTTGATCAGCAAGGATGCCAGTTTCAGCAATTTTACTCAAGCTTAGGCCTTTTAAGTTTTGATTGTCGTTGCATTTGCTTGCTGTATGACCCAGGATAGTTTACTGGGCAAAGTTTAAGGGGAAACTATATTTTCTGACCCGAAATGCTGTGAC
>OZ026609.1:5591655-5681655 GCA_964020085.1 Micromussa lordhowensis
TGGAAATAAAACCCCTGTTAACCGGCCACTTCTATTAAGCGGCTGCGGTCAGCAATTGGTCGTTTTGATAGCGGAGCTCCGGCGGCCCGTAGGGGGGCCAAAACCCATGAATTGATTTTTCCATGGTTATCATGGCTAGTAATATTGCAATATTTCTTGGTTTATAGTGTCCTTCTTTGATATTAGACATCCAGGTTACGGGTAATTGACACCTGTCAAAACAAGGTATCCGCTGACAGTATCACGTGACCATGCATATATAGAATTGGGACGAGTTTGGGACTCGGAATTAAAAAAAAAACCATTAAGCTAAGTTTCCTCAAAATTTGTCAATAATTTGCGGCAGACATGTGAAGTATAATTCATAAAATAGTATAGGATCCTTTCCCTTTATGTTCAAAGTCTAACCATAGTATGGGACATCATTAGATAGGTCCACACTTTCACAAACCACAAGATTAAGCAGCTTTATTGTATACGTTTATTGACATCCTCGCAGCAAAACTCGAGTAGGTACAAAGAAATTTAAAAAATAAAAAAAAAAATACAATCGACACTCTATCTTTCTCACGTTTCATGTACAAACGAACACTCATTGGCTAAGAAACTCTTTTCTGACAGCTCCACTCAAACCACGAACATCAGACAGTAAATATAACGTGACATAACATGTCAGTCATGTAACGAACGCGATATTTAACAATTATTCCATGAGCCCGAGTTGGATATGAAGTGATAAAATAACCAACGAGCGCGTAGCGCGAGTTGGTTATAATCACTTCATATCCAACAAGGGCGAATGGAATAATTGTTTTAGTAAAGGTTTTGCCACCGATTTTTATTTCGGCCATTATAGAGGGCTGAAGTTGAAAACCTCGTGAGGAACATTTTTAAACTTGACGCACTATTTTCGATATGACGTAAAACTCCGACTAGTGGCTTATAGTCGGAATTTTTAAGCCAATCAAAAAGCTAGAAATGCAATAGTCGGAGCTGAGAATTTACTAATATTCGATAGTTAAAAAAAATATGTGAACATAGGAATGTCGGATTAAACTATAGCCAGCTGATAGAAATAACAATTATGAATGTCTCAGTAAAATATAACGTAGTTACATGTAAGATATACTCAACACATGAAGTAACAATTACATGTAATTGAAGCAGATGTAAGATGTTTTAGTTTCATTTCTACCGCCTTACTTAGTCTGGTTTGTGCAAACGAATATATAGTATATATATATCTTTGTCATGGAATGGGCACAGATTAGCTGAAATCAAAGTGCTCTATGAGCGAACTCGTCAATTTCGCACTGAATGATGATTGACACGAGCTAACCTCGCCTTTTATCTACAAAATATTTCAAAACTAAACGAAACCCAGACAAAATATGCTTGTCAACGGTCGATGACTTTAAGGGAATGGGTCTGAGGTTTAGTGTGAACTTCTGGTATTTCAAATGAATGGATATATTCGACTTTTCTTTCTTTGAGTTTCCTCAAGCGTTGTTGTTCGACGGTCGAATCCAAAGATCTGAAAAAAAAAAGGAACATTGAATGAATAATCAATATATTTATAGGTAAATCTAAACTAGAAGCAATTTTTAGTTCAACGATATTTATTGCGCTCTCCAGTCTTAAAAGAGCTCAGTCAAGGCATTTTGGGTTTTTTTGGTCATGTACAAAATTACTTTTAATGTGAAGGAAACCTGAAAATAATAGTTGACTAAAACACCAAAGAGATAATAATAACCCATACGGGAACAAGGATGGTTAAGGATGGAAAAGATTAACACGGATTTCAAACGAGGAATTACAATTGTTTTGGGGTACAACTATTCTTTCCTTGCAACAACTTTATTATATTATCGAGCAATTGACCCTTTGTATGGTCACCTTGTTTTCGAACGAGAAAATGCCGTCTTCAGCTGTTTCATCGGGAGAAATTCTCAAGGTCCTCCTCTTTACTTCTTCGGTTGGAGCTTCAGGAAAGAAAACATTGTCATAGATATCTTCATATTCAGCATAATCTTGCCGTCCTTCCTGTTCGCAATCTCCATCTTCCTCTTTATTTTCATCGTCATCGCCGTCTTCTTCGAACAAATGCTGAAAGCGGGGCAATTCATAAATCCCTTGCTTGCGTTTCACTCCAGTAGAGACGCCCTCATAGGAGCCAGTCTCACTTACAACTTCTCCAGGGACAACCTCCGTCTCGCTGACTTCAACGGTCAACGTCTGTACCTCGTAACCTGACTGTTGCATTGAGTTCAGGTTCTCATAGACCGGTTCTTCTTTTAGGCTCCGGTAGTGTTCATAATCCTCGTCACTTGAGTATGAGCAATAGGTCTCGTTCCAAAAACCTCTGTCCCGCTTCTCGTCAACTACTTTCTCGGGTCCAATCTCTATGGCGACAGTCTGAACCTCATACATTGGCATATCATAAGGAATGGTTTGGTAGATTCCCTCGTCATCTGGGCTCTCTACTGTTGAATAGCCTTCATTCGTAAAAGATCGATTTCTGTATAAAAATGGGAAAAAAAGTCAATAAAAAATCTACTCGGTCAAAGTAGTTTTGAATAGTTCCACGACTGGAAGTTGGTAGTCATCTGAATTAAAACAATCAGTCATCAACATTCTAAGGGAAAAAATAAAACACTACAATGCGACACTCTATAATCATATAATCACTGTCAAGTGATAAAAAGAGTATTAATTTGGTATACGGTGTTTCGACTATGCATCCAAAATTAATTACTTGTCGTGCAATCAGTTGGATAATAAAACGGCTTGACGCTTATTGAGTCTGACCGAGGAGTCAGTAAATGTTTAGGCTCCTGTGATGAATATCATTTCTTAGTAAATTCTCAGCTTCGATTATTTCATTTCTAGCTTTTTGATTGGCTAAAATGCTCCGACTATGAGCCAGTAGTCAGAGTTTTACGTCATATAGAAAACAGTGCGCCAAGTTTAAAAATTTTGCGCACGAAGTTTTCAACTTCAGCCCTCTATAATGGCCGAAATAAAAATCGGTGGCAAAACCCGGTTTGAGAATTTACTAAAACAATTATTCCATTCGCCCTTGTTGGATATGAAGTGATTATAACCAACTCGCGCCACGCGCTCGTTGGTGATTTTATCACTTCATATCCAACTCGGGCTCATGGAATAATTGTTATTTAGACGAGGCAATCGAATTTAGTGCAATACTTTCTGGGCACCCAAAACGCCTTTATGATATAATGTTTTTCTAAAGCGCAATTCGTTGTGATAAAACCTTGAGCAGGACACTGCTTCAAATGTTTCAGTGTAAAGTAAAAAAAAAAGCCTAGCTAAAAAGATAATGATATGATATGTTAAAAAGTATGCTACAGCAAGAGATTATATAAAAAGAACCATGCTTAGGCAAGAAAATGCTTACTCACCGAAGTGAACGAATGAAGACGAATAATGAACCTCCCAAGAAACCAAGGAACAGAACAACTGGAATCACTGTAAAAAAGGCGCAATAGCTTATAAACGGGTCATTTTAATTTATTTTCTGAGTGAATTTTATGGTAATAAGGACTTTAAGCAAACCGGGATGATAACGAGAACACCACTGAAAAAGGTTTGATGAGCAGTACAATAGCTATGTGCGTTCATTATATATCCTTGTATTTTTGCTAGCCGTCCTCTGCAAAAAGACAACATTAAATGACCAAGTCCTGGGTATTTTGCAGTTTACTAGGCGTCGTCTTTGACGTACACGTCGTCATTGCTTAAGGTCCCTCATGATCACAGTTTGGATCTATGCGATCTCTGGAAGACGGACTCTAGCCTTGGGGTGGGTTAGGGGTTACCCTCTCCTCATTGAGGCTAAACTGCACGGAAGATATTTCACTCCCTCCCTATTACTCTCAGTAACGTGAACGGCACTTCAGAGCAGGAAAATGGTCCATATCAGTTAGCCTCCACCTCATCCGCCTCATTAAATAGTTATAAACTGCAATCAGTAGGATTAGGTCATCGTGCTTTGTACCATAGGATACTGGTGTAATCACAGTTACAAGGCAATTCAGTTTATATCCCCCAAAAATGGGAGCAATTTTTTTCCTGTTTTCTTTGTTGTTGATTTCTTTTTGCAACCAGTGACCTACCTGCTAAAAATGTGTCAAGCACCGCTTTATCCTCTGTGGCTTCATCGCTTCTCTGTAATAAAACACCTGAAGAGGGAAAGTCCTCTGAAGAAAGAAAGCAAAATTATTTGACGTAAGAACAAAACACATGCCTATTGCTACCTGTAGGAGGTCTGGCTCTGGATATTACTCTTTGATTGAAATGGTTGTTACTGTATGACTTGAATACGTTCGCGCACAATTAAGCGGACAGATTTCAACAAAATTAAACACAAATAAGTCTATTAAGTAAACTTTTGCAGCTGTTGTCGTTCCTTGAGGTAGAATAGGCCTTGAAATAAAAGACCTATTAGTCTTGCCTATGCACGTGCGAAGGAAACTTCGCTAGCACGAGAGCAGAAGAGGCAAAATATTTGTACGTACATGTTTTTTTGCACACAAAATGTTGGTTACCTGAGTCACAGCCGTACAGAGCAATACGCAAACAAGGAGATGTGCCACTGTAGTCAACTGGATGGATTCGAATGTAATGAGCCCACGTTCCGTGTACAGATGTATTTTTACCTTCAATTTTCTCGTTAGCTTTGAACTGGAAAGTTAAAACAAATAGGATGTTTTTAACCGAAAATGTTTTTGCTGGGAACTGACATGTATATTTCCCTATTAAGATCCTTGAAGCACTACGGTATGTGTAAGAACCTGGTCGTTTAAGAACTTGCTGGCAGAAATGTACCATTTTTATGCCACAAAATATAAGAACCGGACTAGCCAAGCAAGATCAAGCAGGTTTCGATATGTGGGTTACAGTTAAATTATAATAACGAAACATTTTAACCAAGTAGTGTGACTTTGAGATTGCAAATTTATAATCCGAGAAAATATATAATACAGGACAAGGACAAGGGCCAAACCAAAGTTTATTATTTTTTTGGTAATCAATAACTCTATCTTCTTCATGGAAACCAACAACCTAGTTAAGAACCTACTTAGCCTGAATTGCCAATTCAATAACTACGCCAAAATGTAAGTCAGAATTATTTTGCCCAAAAAATGTAGGCTCTTGCTAGCGGGTTTTTACTGTATTTGTACTCTAGGTCCTATAACATAGAGAGCAATACAAACACATGCTTATCAACATCAAACTTACAATTCTAATATTTCCTTGTTCAGTGTAGTTGACGAATGATTCCCTCTCAGAACTGTTGCTCACTGACACATAGTAACGTTTGACCCACGCGTTTGTTAAACCATCCACGACACCTTCCGTTTCAATCACGCTTACATTTGTAAGATATCCTGAAACACAGAGAAAACAAGATAGATAAAAACGTTCTCTGGTAAAAAATATATAAGAATTATAAGCTTTCGGCAACCGTACTGTTGCCTTCGACGGATAAAAATGTGATAGAATGTAGGTGAATGAAATATAACGAGAAAATACGGTGAAGGAATGCTATAAGGGGCTAAAAAGCGTAATTAAAAAAATCAATCAATCAGTCAAATTGTAAATGATTTACCTTATCAGACTTAATAGAAAATTTAAAGTAATAATATTTTACTGAATTTCAAACGAACATCGATCAAGGCCTTCTCAAGGACTACAAATGTCAGTTGACAGTTAAAAGTTTCGGGTATTTGTCAGTTATGTTTTTGCCTTTTGCGGTCAGCTGTGAATTAACACCTATCTAGACCCTCAGTAAAAAAGCTGTAGTACCATGAACACGATGGCAAATTATGAAACGTTATGGCAGTGGCTTAATGGTTAGCGCGCTGGACTCCGAATCAGGGTTCGAGCTGGGGTCATTGCGCTGTGTTCCAAGGGAAGACACTTATATCTCACAGTGCCTGGCTCCACCCAGGTGTATAAATGGATTCCGGCGAATTTAATGCTGGGGAGCAACCCTGCAATGGACTGGCATTCCATCATGGGGGAAGTAGAAATACTCCCAGTCGCTTCGTGCTACACAAATCGGGATAAGTTCCTGTTGTATGGGACATTGGCACGACGCATACTTAGGTCAATAAAACTCCAAAAAGAACACTCACCAAAGAACACCTGGAAGTATGGCGCCGTGTCTGTTTGTGACGAACACCAACCATCCTCCCAGCTACCCATGGTCTCGACCCCAATCCTCCCTCGGTAAGCTGCACGCCCTTGAACTCTTTGAGATGAAGCTCTGATGTGTTTATCTGGAATTCGACGATTGCTTGGTACTTTGAGACCCAGTTCTCTGAATCCGCAACCTAAGGGATTTTTCAGAAGTCTTCATTAATACTTTATCGAAAAGCATTAAGCATTCTAACTGTCTTTGCGTAGCACTTGGGAAACGAAATTATAGTTCCCATTTTTCCCCTTACACTTTTCATAGTGTCAAAGCGATAGAATCGATTGGAAGGGGGGGGGGGAGGGGAGGGAGGGGGAAAACTAGGGAGAAAGGAAAGGTACTC
The DNA here is from genome assembly GCA_964020085.1 of Micromussa lordhowensis. Lineage (NCBI taxonomy): Eukaryota > Metazoa > Cnidaria > Anthozoa > Scleractinia > Lobophylliidae > Micromussa > Micromussa lordhowensis. Next base: position 5,598,219 of record OZ026609.1, read on the forward strand.
TGCGAACAATTAACGAAGACTGATAGTTTGGTGCACCTCCTCATATAACAGGTACATGTTAGCCGATTGTCGATAAAAAAATATTATTCCGTGTGCCTGTTACCGAGTGACTGGCATATAATGCAGCTCACTAAAGTTTCCCAATACACATACCAAATTGACACTGCCTTCCATAGTAGCCACGCGAACAATCGCAGCGATAACTTCGTCCGGTGTTTATGCATGTCCCTTCATTGATACACGGCGAAGAGTTACACATTCCTTGGTCTTCCACTGTAAACAGCAATAATACAAGTGAAAATAATGATCGTGGACGGAATTTGTTTTACCATGGCTTATTACGTCACGAGAAAAACAGCAAGCAAGAAAAGATAGAGGGTTGTGGTAAACCCATCGTCAAGGGCCCTTATAAAATTTCATTCCTTTAGGGGTGAGGGATAGGCACAATGTGCTCTACCCAATCACAGAAAATAAGCTTGTTTGCCTTCACTGCACAATTTAATAAAGACACTCAAAGGAGCCTAGTTAGCCTCCGCAGTTTTCGATGACATTGGAATTACTGTAAGTTGTGATCCTCAAAGTATGTTTAATTATCTTTAGTAGTTTCACAATGATTCCCTTTATTTCGACATCCCCCCTAATTAAAGGTAATAGCCAAACTTTTGCTTGTAACCAAAAACAAAGTGGCTGAGTAAGGCCTTTTAGGGACGTTGGTTAACCAGGCCCACAATATGTTTTAATTGTCACATTAATTGAATTTCAGCAAACAGGATCAAAATACATTGATATCCTACGCGCACCACAGCCGGATACGTAAACCCTGAAAAGCTATTGGCGGAAAAAAGGGAACGTGTACCCCCGGCGAATGCTATGGTGCTACCGTTTTAGTTTAAGGGTTAGTAAAACAACCAATTGAAAAACTACTTAACTTATCAGAAGTTGCGTGTAGGAAAGGTGACAGTAGAATGTCACAAGTTTCTCAACCGTCGCCTTTTACAAACGCACTAACCATGATCCTTCGCTAACGTTTCTTACGGCAGCAAGTTCTCTGTTCCGTGTTTTCACATTTAATTTCTTTCAAGCAATCCGAGTGAAATGAAATAAAACCAATAGAAAATGGAGCTTATTGAAATTTCTATGTGCATATTTCGGTTTCCCCATTTTTACAAAAATCGAAGGGAAAACTCACAGAGACAGATTTGTTGTTTCAACTCCTTCCTCAGATCCTTCAGTCCATCAAAAGACGTTCCGTACACTTGACTGCCATCATTACCACTAATCTCTTTGAGTTCGTCTTCATCGTAGTCGTCCCCGACACCGACTGCAAATATCGTCACGTTTCTATCACGCAGATCTTTAGCTGGAGTTCTCACCAGGTCGTAAGAAGAACCAGCTGTGACGAAAACTAGGTAGTTAGAAACATCTTTACGAAGTTTAGAATTTGAAAACATCTTATGTCGCACGTAGTTCAATGCCTTTCCGATATGTCTTCCTTGATTTGGAAAAGACACACCGTTCACAGCGACAATAGCTTCTGTCGAGTTGTGATAGTCATCAAAACTGAAAACTTGATAAACGTCGCTGGAGAAGATTGCCAATCCGACGTGAGCTCTTTCCTTGGAGACATCGAGGTACTCGATCAAACCTTTGACAAACTCGAGAGTTTTGTTAAAGTGACCACTGCCAGAAAGCTCCATGCTTGTAGATCCATCGATCAAGAAACCGACGTTGACATATTGCCCTTCACAACCTAAAAAGTGCAAGAGAAGGATCAAAGCTGATACACTGGGATAAATTAAAGCGAGGATATTGTACAGCTATCTGGCTTACTTTGTTTAGTAAATTCGACTAGCTGACTGACTGTCTGGCTAACTGACTTACTGACTGACTGACTGGCTGACTGGCTGACTGGCTGACTGGCTGACTGGCTGACTGACTGTCTGGCTAATTGACTGGCTGACTAACTAACTGGCTGGCTACTTGATTGACTGACTGACTGACTGGCTGGCTGACTCACTGACTGCACTTAGCAAGTCAGTCAACCGGTCTCCTGTCTGTCGGGCTGTCTGTCATTCTGTTACTCGATAGGTCTACCTGTCTGCCCACTTGTCGGCCCACCTGCCTCCCAGTGTACCTGCTTACCTGCCTGCCTGCTGTCTGACCTGACTGACTGTCTGACTGACTGACTGACTCACACTCTAGCCCATGTAGCTAGCACCTTTCCAATAATTGATAGATTGCGAGGGAACCTAAAATCCCAAGATATTCAAAAAACGCCTCTTACGTGTCTGGCAATGTTCTCCGATGAATACAACAGGGCATTTACAGTCATAGCTTCCGGGTGTGTTGGTACATTTTCCATCATTACGACAAGGATTCTGTACACATTCATCTATGTCTGAAAAAGGAGCATATTTACTTTGTCAATCGAGTTTTCTTCTTTTCATACAAAATACAGTAGCTTGGCTTCCAGTGGGAGTAAGAACGGAGCTATGCCACGGTTTGCGTGTTAATCTTCTCCATCCTTAACCACCCTTGTTCCTTTTTATAGTTTATTATTATTTGTTTGGTGTTTTTCTATCTTAGTAAACTTCTATTAATTTAGGTTTTCTTCAATTTAAAAGTGATTTTGTACGTGGTCAAAATAACTAAAAATACCGCGACTGAGTTCCTTTAAGAAAGTGATATGGAATAACGGTTATCAGCACAAGTCATATTTTCATGCTCTCGCGAGGAAAAAATTCTTAATGTAACCTCGCTCCTTTGCATTTTTATCCAGTGGCAATTTCATTAAAAAATAAAAGGATTGAAATTTCGGTTTCTATGTCTTGATGCTATAATAAAGATCACCATCAGCCTATCGTTTGGGTTCTCTATAAGAATATCAGGAGCAAATGAAGTGAAGTGGCTATCGCCTTTACCAGAGCATCGAGACCTAGAAAAGGAGATTTTATTACTTCGACAATCTTGCAATTCTAAAATCATATGTTCCGAAACTGAAAAGGTGGCTTCTCAAAAACAGAGTTTGATACAATTTGCAAAAAAACAACAATCCCACTTTACGGTTGTTCTTTCCCTTACCATGTTCACAACTTGTTCCGTTCCAACCGGGAGCGCACTCACACTCAGACGACCCATCGTCGTTGACGATGCAGTTACCATGGTTATTACAAGGGGACGGGGTTACTACGCAGGGCGATCCAGCTAAACAAACAACAGAAACACAATGAAGTAATCTAACAAACAGAACTAAACTTGGTTTATCGATAAGGACGACTGCCAGTGCATGCTGAACAAAAGACGCAGTTAATACATAACGAATCCAAGGCTACACATGGAGCGTATAATGTAAGGCAAAATGATCTAATACTCCAGCTGGTAAGAAAGGTAAGGATTGGCCAGTTGTAAGGGGACATGCAGACAAAAAGTAAAGCGAAACATGGCAGAGCTGCCAGGGTTGGAGTAAGGGAAGGTATACAGCGAAGGACAGGAGCTGATGGTATCCTTTGGTAGCGGATTGATGATGAAATTGATCTCATTCGACTTAAAACACCACACTGATTACAGAATAAATCGATCCGAATTTGTATTAGATAAAAACTACATATTAAGACAGCTCATAAAAATTTACAAGACCTCCTAATGCAAGATATATGGTGTAGCGTCTTATGTGAATTAACAATTACCAAAAAAAAATAATTTTGTTGAAGAAGTTGGTTCAAATAAAAATGTACTTACAAACTTCACACTGTTTTCCTGTCCAGCCAGACTTGCAGGTACACATGTAGCTACCCTCAGGAAGATTAAGACAGGTGCCACCGTTTGAACAAGGAGTCAAGGAGCAAGGGTCCACCTCTGACAAAATCGCAGTCGAAAAGATAGGCAATTAGAAAACTAATTTAGAAAATCATATTTGGTCAAATGCCAAGCAATGCAATTCCATCCTTTCCTTATGAAAATTTCTCTACAAACACCCCGCTCAAAAAAAATTAACCCCCACATGCCAAAAATAAGGACAAAGATAAAATAAACTGAGTGGAAAAGGCCTTAGGTGTTTACTATAGTGCAAGTAAACCACTAGTGACGTTACGAACGTTATTGCATTACCTTTGATGACCGAATGCTTTAGAGACGCCATCGTAGGACCAAGACCATCATACGTATCAGTTGTAAACACATGCTCTGAGTTGGGTTCCGAGGCCATCTCGTTCAACTGGCCACGTAAATATCGACCAATACCGACACTGAAAATTGTGACGTTGTCTCGCTTCAAGTCAAATGAGGGGACTGCGAGATCGTCGTCTGATCCATCGTCTGTTAGGACTACTAGAAGGTCTCGTCTTTTGTTATGTCCATGCTCGTCTGAGCGGTTAAATAACTCTGTTTTTGCTAGCTCAAGCGCTTTTCCGATATTTCGTCCTTTACCAGTTATCTTGAGATTGTCCAAAACAGTCCCAAACCCTGCATGTGTGGTGTTATCATCAAATCTGTGCTTCAAGTATGGTTTATCAGAATATATTATGATTCCCACGTTAGTGTCATCTTCGTCATCTTTCAAGGTTTTAGTAACGCCTTTAACAAATTCTACTTGTTTTTTAAAGTTCCCCTTCTGGTATTCATCAATGTCTTCTCCAGTGTATAAGACGAAGCCAACGTTAAAACCACTTGAATATTCTTTAAGGAAAATGAAAATGAAAGGCTTTAATACAAAGAACTTAACGAAACTAGGTAATAAAATATCTTAGCGACATAGACTAATGCAGTCAACGTGAAACGGGAAAAATAGCGAGGCAACGATACGCCAACAGCAACAACAACAAATGGCCACAAATGAGAAAGAAAGAAAGAAAACGATAACAACAAAATCAACAACAAGAAATGGCTACAAATGAGAAAGAAAGAAAACAACAACAACAACAACAACTATATCAACAACAAAAACAACACTGTGTCCATCGTCCCAGATTTCTTTGAATGGCAAATTATCTTCTCAGCATCTGAAAAACTCATGTGTAGCTATTGCAGTGTAAGAAGCTCTATAAAAAAAATGACGTTGAGTACAATATATTGTACCTCCTCTGCATAAGTTCTCTTTGTTGAAGAATCCCGGTCTGCAATTACAAAACGAGGTCCCTGGGAAGTTAATACAGAGTTCCTCTTTCCCCACATGCCACGTTTGAACACTCGTTGACATCTGTCAAAGAAGAAAAAAATCAAAGTTACGCGATAGAATATCCTCTATTTAACCGATTACTTCAGTAGAGTAAATATTTGACCTTACTGTAAGCAGAGAGTACTTATCTTATTACAATAAAGTAAATAAAATATTGTATTGTATTGTAAGTAGAGTAAGTATAGGTATTGTTTGAAAGTAATGTAACTATTGTTTCTAAAAGAAGAGCATTGTAGAAGCAGCAAATTGTAGACACTAGAATACTTTATTGTAAATAATGTACGTAATTCTGTGTTTTGGTAAAATTAAAAAAATTGGGTAAGGACGTTTTGACACTAATTGGCATCACATTCCTTCAGCGATTTTGATCTTGTTTCCCTTATTTTTCTAGCTAGGTCTACTCGCACTGCATACACGCACTCGAAATGAGTGAACCTTATCTTATTGAACTTAAACACACCTATCTCACAGTTGACTCCTTCATATCCCGATGGGCAAGTACATTCGTAGCTATCAAATAGGCTCTGGCAGGTTCCACCGTTACTGCATGGATTACTGAAGCAGTGATCGACAACTAAGGGAGGAAAACGACACGAAAAGCTAGCTAAAGACAATAGCGATCAGATAATGTTTCGTTATATCGCTGTTTCGTGACGTATAGCTACTACAAATTTCACTCTTTTCTCCGCGGGAGACTCCTTTAGTGACGAATCAAGCGGAATCAAGCGGAGAAAACAAGACAGAAGCGAGTCACAGGAGGCCTTTTTTTCCTTTTATCAGTCCTCCGGTACCTATTTTCCGCTTGATAAATAAGCCACTGTGGAGGACAGAGTCTTAGTTTCACGACCGACATTACTATGTAGACATTTTTCTAGGTTAAAGCACACTTTAAATTGATTATTTTAATCTTACCATCACAAAGCGACTCCTTTATTCTGTCAGCAGTATTATGGAGATCGTCATAAACTGGTGCTTCAAACACATGAGACGGCGTAGTTGCCATCTGATGTAGCTCCTCCGTAGCATAATATTCTCCGACACCAACTGCCAGAGTGACAACCTTCATCGCTTTGAGATGCGCTGCAGGCAACGAAACATCGTCATTCGACGTACCATCCGTCACGGCAACCAGACAGTTGTGCATCCCAGGTCGGGCATGACCGAAGAGGTTATTTTGAACAGCTTCTAGACCAGCACCAGTATAAGTGGCATTCTCAGGGTAGTTCATTGTATCGATAGCCTCATTGATGTCTGTCTTGGAGTAATACGTGTCAAATGTAAACTGTGTTGTGGTCAGCGACGAGTAAACGACGAGTCCCACATTGGTGTTGTCTTTGTCGACCTTGTAGAAATCGATCACAGTTTTGATCAGATGCTTGTATTGTAAAGCAGCCGATGAGTTGAGGGTCTGTATGCTTGCAGAACCGTCCATTAGGAAAGCCAAGTTGAATTTGTTACGCTTGCAAACTGATAAAAACAAAGAATGAAGATTTTACATTGTTACATGTATGAGCCAGCAATCTAAATTCAAGTTATGTTGGTAATGACAAGAGTATACAGTGCGACTATTCGAACCGAGCCACTTGGACAAGAGTTAACCAATCAGAACGTTACTTGAAAACAAAGGACAACGATTTTTTACTCAAATAAACCAATTGCATTGGAGAATACGAGCAATATTTAAAACAAAATTGAAAAACCCCAAAAGTGCGAGGTGTTGCGAACTCTCAGGAAACTCTGTCATTCGTCGATTGCTTAGTTTCGATCCTAAAATTTGTACACTTTTCAACGGTTCCGGTTTCCTTGCCGCAAAATCAGTTTTGAAACTACATTTTTCGAGCAAGACTTAGCATTATGATAATTCGCCGTCAAGGACTGAATCTCTAAGAGTGTATGTAACGCAGACGAGTCGATAATGTTTATGTTTACACTTCAAACAGACCGTTTCTTGCTGTCACGAGAAACTACGAGTTCATTAATCTTTTTGATTATAGTGAGCTTTTTTCTAAGTGACCCCATTCTAGTAGTCGCACTGTGCAGTAGCTATGCACTTGCATTGTTTGCTATTTTATTTGCTCGATTGTTCTTCTTATAAACGTGCAATGTGGTCAGAGATGCTCAATTCTAACAAACAAGGAGAAAGCAAACCAGCAGCGTTCGCAGCTTGGTTAGGCACGCTTTCCGGCGTTCGGCAAGGGTACCATGGTTATTTTTGCGTTCTTGGTAGCATGATTTTTAATTACTGATTCTCATTAGATTCAATTATGAGTACTCACCTGACTGACAGTTTACTCCAAGATACCCTTGTGGGCATGCACAGTGATAACGTCCTGATGTGTTCTTGCACTGTCCATTGTTCATGCAGGGATCAGAGTCGCATTCGTTGATATCTAAGAGGAAAAATTATGGATAGAGAAGTCGAATCTACTTCCAAATGAAAAAGGTCATACATATCCTCTGTTAGTCCTTTTTGGAGGTGAGGTGGCCTTATAGTTAGCGCATTGGACTCTGGAACAGTGCAGGTTCTGGTCCTAGCCGGGGATATTGGGTTGTGATTCCTGTCTGGATAGGAAGAGTGCCTCTTACCCTGTTATGGACTAGCATCCCATCTTGAATAAGAAGAAATACTCCTAGTCCTGGATAAGCCCCGGCATCATTGGAAACTCTGGACGGATGCAATGCAGATGAGTTTTGCATTCGTCCATTTTGCAACGTTCGATGCAAAAACAACCCTATGTTTTATAGCCATAAGTTACATATAAGTGCAATGTTAAAGACCTGTTTGGACCATTTATTTCATAATACCCTTACCATCTTCGCAGTTTTCCGATGTAAAACCAGCCTTGCAGCTGCATGTGTACGAGTCGCCTGATTGGGTGCATTGTCCGCCATTTTCGCACGGATTTGGAAAACACGGAGATATTTCTAGTGAAAAAACAAAACAAAAAAAAAGCAATAAACTTAAAAAAAACCCTGAAACTTATTCCATATGTAACGTCCGTTATTGTTCCGACGGACGCTACCACTTCCATACTATTAGCAGTCATCTGATCTCATGGTGTGATTAGCTAATCAAACTCGAGGATTTAGGATTCCAGCCTGCTCAGATGCTTGAAAAAAAAATAAAATAAAAGACTATACTAAGGTCTGCTACACTAGCTAGGAGAAGGCTTACAATAAGTGCAACTTGGGTCGAAATAAAATCGACAGAAGCTGCATATATAAAACGTCGCATTTCTCAAGCTTACCGTGTTCACAAATGCTTCCTGAGAATCCTAGCTGACAGACACAGACAAAACCATCTACTTTTGGAATGCATCTGCCGTTGCTAAGGCACGGGGATGATGAGCAAGGATTCAATGCTGCAAAATGAAAGACAGTAAAGTTATCCTTGAAAAAAAAGTGTAGCAATTTGTAAGACACCGGAGTGATCAAGTGAAGACGAACTTTACTTCAGAGACAAGACTGATACGACCATATCACTGAATTTCGAGTGACTAGATAAAGGTAACTGCTAGTTCATTCGGGAAAGTACATTAGTTAATACTGCAGCGAGCATTACAGGAAAATTTAGGAAAACTAAACTATCAATTGCATGCATGGAAACATTGTTGTTTCGCAGGCATTACATCATTTTATAAAGAATGAAAACAGGTGTGAGCGGCAAACAATGCGGTTAAGATTCATCCAACACTAGACCGTACTTACCCATACAGACAGATTCCTTCATGTCCTGTACAAAGTACGCCGTCTTAATTTCAGAGTATTTCGTAGATTTGTAGTACAGCGACGTTGGCTTGGAAGCAATTTCTTTGAGTTGTCCCTTCACCATCTTATTTCCGTAGCCAACTGAAAATATTTTTACCCCATCTTTCTTGATCGTCTGTGAAATATCCTCTATACCGTCCTTTGATTTGTCATTTTGCAAAAGAATGATGACTTTAGGAACGCCACGTCGGCCACGTTTTGCCAAAACGTCGTCTTTAACATGTTCGAGACCTTCACCGACGTACCTTTTCTTCTTCTCGGGTGATTTAATCTTGGAGAGTGCATAGTTGAGTTCCGTTAGAGAGAAGTAATCATTTAGATTAAAAATTGTCTCAGAATCGTCCCCATATAACACCAAACTAACGTGAGTGCCTTGTTGAGAGATGTGTAGTACTTTGACAAAGTTCTTGATGAATTGTAGTATTTTCTTAAAATGTCCCTTCTTGATGTGTTTGGTTCCATCGGCAAGAAATACCAAATCTATCGTGGTATTACAACCTAGAGAAAAACAGACAGAGTTTACTAGCTTCAAAACTCTGATTGAGATTGCAATAGAAACTTTCCTAATACATGTATAAACGGGCAGCTTTCGTAGGCGGCCAATATTCTACAACCGGCCACATTCATGGTCATAAGTGTTTGGGAAACCTTTAGGAAAGTTCGGTTCTCCTATGGAAAATTTTGCTTTAACGTTTGGCATCTGTGCAGCTTGTGGGGTGATCGTTTGGGAAAACGCCGAACCCGAGTGAAAAAAACAACAACACAGAAATAAACAAAACAAGTATCTTATCACCTCTATTAAATTAAATTTACCTTTGTCGCAGTATTTCCCGTAAAAACCTTCTGGACAAACACAGTCGTGCGATCCAATGCGGCTGATGCAGATTTGTCCAGAAGTACACGTGTTGTTCTGGTTGCAGTTGTCTATCTCTGTGGAAGATTATGGTCTAATATTACTATACAGTTTTAAAGAGCGCTTCACGTAACGGTTTTTCCAGACCATTTTAGCCTTATCTAAGATTATACTTGCACGAGAGCTCCATGCATATCTCACGATATTATACTGACCTCTTTATGTGATGTACAAAATCACCTTCATTTCGAAGGGCCCCTTTTAAGGGTTAATGTTTTTTTAAGTTTTTTAAGGTAGAACCTGAAACATGGCAAAAAGGTAACAATTACCAACGAGGAAGAAAGAAACGGATTTTGACCAACGAGCAACTATAAACTAGCTTATGTATGGCTCACTTAGGAAGGTTAGAACTTGTCAAATTTAGTTGCTCAAGTATGTACTTAGGCAAAAGGTTTAAGTTTACACTGTATCATAAGAATTTCTTCCTCACTGTGTTCTTCAGTAGTCAAAAAGAAACGTTTGTTACCTTCTTCACAGTCTGTTCCATGAAAACCACCAGGACACGAGCACTGGTAGCCGTGTAAAGAGTTGTGACACGTTCCGTTATTTTCACAAGGATTACTGTGGCAATGGTCGACAGCTGTAAACGAAAATAAATTCAGAAAAAGCTCTAGACGAGAGGAAACATTTTTTTTAACCACCTTGCTAACAAATTTTATTCAAACAGGTCTTTTCTTTGTTAAGTTGTGGGCTGTGCACGGTATGGACAGCTAATTTTAAACCTCGTTTAGTTAAACCAGTTTTAAACATGTTCAACATGTTGGTGTGAATGGGATATAACCCAAAATAAATCCCACACTTGCAATCTTCGACAAAACAATTATTTCCATAGCTACGTGTTGTCTTTTACAGCGTAACTGGGTTTAGATAGAAAAAAATGTCGTTTTGACGTAAACTAACAAAAAATGTATTTTTATATTTACCTTCACATATCATTTCATGGACCTTCCAACTGATCTGCACAACTTGAACATATGTGGTCAGCAGTATCGTGCTTGAGTGCGGATAACTAGCAGCACTTTCGACCTGTCCGACATCGTACCAGTCTCCCATTGCAACCACTATAATGGTGACGTTCATATTATGAAGCAGTTTTGACGCAACCGAAACGGCGTCATTAGAAGCGCTGTGAGTGAAAACAACGAGGACACGATGGACGTTTGGACGGCTGTTCGTGAAAAACTGCTGCCTCGTGTAGTTCAGTGATTTTCCGATCAATTTCCCGACAGGAAGAGAGGTGACATTATGCAAGACATCGAGTGTTTGATTTCGCGTGTAATTAAAGTAACCTATTGTCGTTGCTTCTGATGTGTACAAAACCACTCCTATATTTGTGTTTAGGTCAGGAAGGTAGCTCAGTATAAACTTGATAACGTTTACTATTTTCTCGACTTGTTGGAGGCTAGAAGATCCGTCTATCATAAAAACCAAGTCAATCATGTTCTCTTGGAACACTGCAAAAAAAAAAACAAAAGCATACAAAGTAAATATTACTTTGAATGTAAAGTAAGAAGAGCAGTTTCCAATAGCCAATATTCGTATTTCCGGTATTGGACTGAGGCAAATGCAAGGAATCTTTGCAAAAGCAAATGACATTAATCTATTTTCAATGATATTCTCCGCATTATTAAAAACTGGATCATTGGATAATGATATTCGAGAGTTTTCATTGGCTTAGCCATCATGGTATATGAGCCATTATACCATGATCTACAAAAATGGGGAGCGTATGCGTGATTTTTTGGACCTTTTTGTTTTTATTGTAGTCTACTTTTCTATATTTTGGGGGCGTTTTTAATAAAACAATTATTCCACTCGCGCTTGTTGGATATGAGATGATCATAGCCAACTCGGCGCTACGCGCCTCGTTGGCTATCTATCATCTCATATCCAACAAGCGCGAGTGGAATAATTGTTAATTAGCCTCCATTGCGGGCTAGTTCCAGTCCAATACCGAGAACACGAATATTGTCAATTGAATTAAATAATTCGCATTTGCTTTGGTTTTGCATTTTACAATGCTTAGCGTTTGACTTTGAAAATTCGCGGCACTTTGTTACGGGTCCAATCAGAAGTAAAACCGCACACGTTTTCCCGCACTTTGTGTCAATTACCTCGGCATTTGCTTTCAGTGCTGATTGGTTCATTAGATTATCTGTGTTCTTTGAGATTGTCTAGACTGATTACTTTGGTCACTCTACTGAAAACTCCGCTATCAACGAAGTGACCGTACTCAATAGTATATCAACAGACTCAGCTTGTTCGGTTGCAAATCCGCATATATAACTAGTTCTCTCAATGTTGTCTATTACGCAGGTGTAAAATAAAATGCTGACAAAAAAATAATCCAGGCTTGAACGGGATTCGAAACCATGGCCTCTGTGATACCGGTGCAGCGCTCTACCAACTGAGCTATCAAACCAACTGAGAGCTGCTTAAGTTTTTTTTTTTTTAACTGTGATGACCAGTCATGTCTTCATATCTTTCTCCGCAGTTCATATAATTATATGATCTTTCATATATTCACTTGTATTGTGAGATCCGATAACGTGTGATTAGGTTTCATTTTTGGTTGTGAACTGAAATAGAGTGTTTTTTTATCTACGTTGACATAACTTTGTTCATTGTTTGATATTGAGGTCCTTTCTTAATACAAAGCAGAAAAATTCACTTTACCTTTATCACAATTTTTCCCAGCATATCCCAACGCACAGTTGCAATAGTAGTCACCCAATCTCTCTTCACAAGTTCCTCCGTTTTGACAAATGTTTAAAGGTAATGAACATTCCTTGATATCTAAAACACAAAATACTGCTTATAATTTTGAACACAGGCTCACAAAAGCAAGATCGCGTCTTCAGCTAACCAAGCCACAACAAGCAATCGTTTACTGCAGAATTGTGCGTTGCTTAATAGATGAAGTTATTCACCTTCTTTGCAATTGACCCCGGTCCAACCCACTGGGCAGGCGCAGTAATAAGAGTTGAGGGGTAAAACTTGACATGTAGCAGCATTCTTGCAAGGATCTGGATTACAAGGATCATCAGCTGAAAAAGCGAAAAGTGATGTCAAAAACGCACTGTGTTTGTAGGTCTCTCGTACTTTCAGTTGAGCAGCTTGTCAGCTGCCTCATAAACAGAGCTGTCTGGTGATTAAAACGCTTTGAGCGATTAGTATTCACTTTTCAAACCAGCAATTTAATTTTTAATTAATTTTAAGTTACTTTTTTATTTTATATTTGTTCTTGATTCGTTTGTTTAGTATATTTATTTCTTTGTTTGCTTGGTTTTTTCCTTCCCTTCCTTTTTTTAATTTGTATTTTCCTTATAGATAAGTTCCGTTGGTTGCAATACATGTAAATATAAACGTTTGCAAACCTTTGTCGCAGTTTATTCCTGAATAACCTGAATAACAGGTACAAGTGTAACCGCTCCTCAAGGAATTGCACGTGCCGTGCTGACATGGATTACTGGAACATGGGTAAAGTGCTAGGAAAAAATTCAAATTTTGACACTTAATTGTAATCAATTTGAACAAAACCGTCGATAGTTATACAACGCTTGCGAACACAATGGACTATAACGTCTCATCTCACTTTAAAAGAGTCATAACTCTTGTTTTGTCATAGTTGTTGCTGTTGTTAATGTTGTTGTTAAATTTAGTTTTCCGATACGCATTCTTAAATTTTCCAAGAATTGTCTGGACACTATGCAAACTCAATTTGAATTGGTAATCAATACCCCGGAAAGTATGCAGATGAGACTATATAAGAGGTTACATGTGCTCCACTCCATCACTCTACACTAGGCCGCTAAAGGGAAAGGTCGGCAACCCACCTTCCCACCCATTCGAGTAAGTCGGGGTTGATCCTCATAGCTCCTTCCATCTTCGCCTGGCCTTGGGCTTGTTTCAGGCCAGAGCGATTCTCCATACCTTATTACCATATCATTAATAACAATACCCAGGGTAGAATATTACACTGTGTATCCTGTAGTTGAAATGTCCCTTTTACACAACACCTCACTATTAAGGAATGCGCATGCAACACGTTTGTACTAAGTTTAGTAGAGGTACGTCCCATTTTAGGTCTTGTCTTGTTTTCTCTTGGTCATCGTGATCTATGAGGATGTTTTACAAACTATGGGCCTTGTGGATACAGCGTATTTTAAGTCTGCATTACATAGAGCAGTTATCTCCGTATCGGAGTAAATCCATTAGAACACAGCAACAGTAGCTGCGAAATAACTTATTGGTCTAAATCATTTAGCAACATTCGATCGTACCTTGACAAAGCTTGTCTTTAAAGAATGCAACATAAAACGATATCTCTTTTCCAGAATCAAGCGTGACTACATGCTGACTGTCAGGATCAGAGCCGATTTCGTTTAGTTGTCCCAAACTATATTGATTCCCAATGGCGATAATGAAAATCGTCACATTATAATACTTCAATAGTAGCTGAGAGGCCACCGTAATGTCATCGTGGCTTTTGCTGGCTGTCAGGATCACCAAGACTTTTTGGGAACGTTTGGTCGTCCGTCGCTTGCGTTATAGAGATTAGAAGCAAGGTAGAGCAGCGCCTCTCCCAAATTTCTTTGAAGACTTGCAGGATACATAACACTGTCGACGGCTTCTTCAAGAGATGACTGGTCGTTGTAGTCGTTGAAGTCTGACACCAGGAAAGGAGCATCACCATAGAGGGAAACACTAACGTGCGTTTCGTCTTTAGACACGTTCAACGAGGCAGTGATCGCTTTAGTAAAGTATAGATACGCTAGGAAGGTCTCTTTAGTAACCACCAGACTGCCATCAACCAACAAACCAATGTCCAGTTTGGTGTCGATATCTGGGGAAAAAACAGACATGACATTAACAAAAAGTAATGAGTAATAATCAATATTAAACTGTAACTAGTAGACGCTAAGCCCACAGTCCGCATTATAGGTTTTGGAGCACTTTTCCGTTCCAGCTATATGCAACGAGCTGCTAAATATACGAATTTTACACTTAACGCGCATACAATTATTCCTCGTTCTTTTATCGACTGCCGAGCCAAACGAGCCGCTAAATATATGAACCAAACACTTAATGCGCATACAATTATTCCTCGTTCTTTTATCCACTGCCGAGCCAAGCGAGCCGCTAAATATATGAACCAAACACTTAATGCACATACAATTATTCCTCGTTCTTTCATCCACTGCCGAGCCAAACGAGCTCCTAAATATATGAACTCAACAGTTAACGCCATACAAATTTTTCCACTGCCAAGCCAAATGAGCCGGCTTGTTGGTGAATGTTTAAAAGTGGCCCTGCATTCTGTAGTTGCTTAAAATAAGTTGTCACAATTAATCGTCCAAATTAACCCGAGCGTCCAGATTTGTACAAACTTTCTCGTACTGCATTAAAAGCAAAAGCAAGATTTGTGAAAGTCAATCATGATCTCCTGCACATCGTTTTACAGGTAAATCAGAGCAAACTTTCATTGGAATCCACGCGAAAAGACTGTAATGACATCCTCGTGTTGTTCGTGGCGCAGATTTCCAAATTGTCTGCAAAAAGCAACAAGGACACATTATTACATATGACGCATAGCTGGTGATCGTGACGGGATCGTGACAAAAGCACATGGTGATCTTAACTGTCTGGACATGAGTTGATACACATCAACCTCCTCTTTACCAAATCCAAATAAACGAAAGATGTGGAAATTGTAAGAGTAGAAAGCTGACTTAATAAATTAGCGTGTTCTACGGTTCTCGTTTGTTTTAATTATTCTACAAGCCTAAGTTTCGGCGATTTCTCTTCATTAAGAATTTGACGAAGGGGCCGAGACCGCTACGAAATTGACGCACTAGGTTTTAAATTAAGAAGCGACAATTAATCGTCCAGATAATTTTGCATTAACGACAACAGCAAGGGTTGTGAAAGCCAAGCACGATCTCGCTCACATCGCTTTACAGCAGTTAAATCAAAGCAAACCATAACGAACCTTAATCAATTGCAATCCACGCGAAAAAGGACGACAGCAAAACGGTGTCACAACCTCGCGTGTTGTTCGTGGCGCAATACATTCTGGTTGAAGGCGCAATGCAGTCTGGTAAAAAGGCGCAATGCATTCTGGTAGAAGGCGCAATGCATTCTGGTAAAAAGGCGCAATGCACTCTGGTAAAAAGTGATGAATTCGAGAATCGTACTCCCTT
The DNA here is from genome assembly GCA_964020085.1 of Micromussa lordhowensis. Classification (NCBI taxonomy): domain Eukaryota; kingdom Metazoa; phylum Cnidaria; class Anthozoa; order Scleractinia; family Lobophylliidae; genus Micromussa; species Micromussa lordhowensis. The sequence goes on from OZ026609.1 coordinate 5,614,276, forward strand.
TTATATATTCTTCTTACATCCTGTTTATGTTGCTGCCCGCTCGCTACGCTCGCTCCGCAGCAATAACATTATAGCGGGAATAATTCGCAGTTAGTGAAATTTCGTTAATGGCGAAAAGATGACTCAATAATAACAAAGACCAAGTAATTCGCAGTTAGTGAAATTTCATAACTGCGAAAAAATCGCTCACTAATATACTAAAGTGGAAAATTTCGCAGTTAGTGAAATTTCTTTAATTGTGAAGAAAACACTCAATATTAGAATAGAGCATATATTTCGCAGTTAGTGTAGTTTCAATAACTGCGAAGTATAATCACCCAATAATAAGATAGAGGGAATATTTCGCCCTTAGTGTAATTTACTTAACGGCGAAAAAATCGCTCACTTACATAATAGAGGGAATATTTCGCATTTAGTGTAATTTCATTATCTGCGAAGTAATCACTCAACAATAGAATAGAGCATATATTTCGCAGTTAGTGTAGTTTCATTAACGGCGAAGTATAATCACCCAATAATAACTTTGTAGGGAATATTTCGCACTTAGAGTAATTTACTTAACGGCGAAAAAATCACTCACTAACATAACAGAGGGAATATTTCGCAGTTAGTGTAATTTCATTAACGGCGAAGTAATCACTCAACAATAGAATAGAGCATATCTTTCGCAGTTAGTGTAGTTTCATTAACGGCGAAGTAAAATCACCCAATAATAATATTATAATGTGTAGGGAATATTTCGCACTTAGTGTAATTTACTTAACGGCGAAAAAGTTGCTCACTAACATAATACAGGGAATATTTCGCAGTTAGTGCAATTTCATTAACGGCGACGTAATCACTCAATAAGAAAATGGAGCATATATTTCGCAGTTAGTGTAACTTCATTAACGGCGAAGTATAATCACCCAATAATAATATGTAGGGAATATTTCGCACTTAGTGTCATTCATTAATGTTATAGAGGGAATATTTCGCAGTTATTGAAATCTCTTCAACTGGGAAGTTTTCCATGGGAGGATGAAACATAAAGGGAATAATTAATAATGCCGAGAAGTGTTCTCTTAAATTTTTTTGGTATAGTAACTGGGGGAATAATTTACAGTTACTACAGTTACTATAGTTTCATGGCGAAGTCCTTCCGTATGGAGTACGGTTCGCAGTTATTGAAAGTGTATATGTATTTCATTTTATCCTTTTTTCAGAGATGAAAATGAAAAAAAAAAGTTAATCTTACAAACCAAAACCTGAGTCGTTTCAAGGTACTTATCTGCTCAGTGCTATGTGGATTTGTTCACAGTTAACCCTGCATTAGTGTTAATCGGGCTTCCGCCAACTCGGCCCAGGGGTCTTTTTTTATACTAAAATGCCAATGTTCTGACTTGTTTAAAAACTTTGCGAAACTTTTTTTCATGAACTTTGTTTTCATCTGCACGGTTTGTCTTGTTATATTGAGTTAAAACAATTAACATATCAGTTATCATTTTCTGCAATAGACGGATGCGACTAACTTCTTGACACCCATTTGTTTTGGTCACGAGGTTGGCTACTCGTCAATGACATTTTAAAACGAGTAGCACTGGGGACGAGAATTGATGCCATCCAATTTTGATCATGTGATGTTTCTTTTGAGAGGTTACAATTGTGCAATTGGCCTCGTATCGCTGAGTGCAAGGGAGTATGTATCAACAGAACAATCGCAACCTCCCAAATGAATAATCAAATTATCTGAATTGAGTGGCGGCAAGAATCAATGTCTACTCCATTATTCTCACGTCTTTGCTGTTTAGAGTTTTTATCCAGTCCACATCATCCGGAAATTGAACAAGATACCCGTTTTCTTCATCGTAATCCATAACCGTGCCCTTTATCCAACCAAGATACTTAACAGCTCCTCCAACATTCTCTTCGTACTCTACATCAACGCGTGTCCCAATCATCTTTTTTCCTAAATGTAACTTCCGCTTTGATGACTTTTTGCCTAACTTCGCTCGCTTATCAGGAGGAGTTTGTTCCATTTGGGCTTCGTTTTCTTGCAGCGAACTGTTTGCTCCTCTCAAACTTAGTCGAGAACGCTTCCTTTTTTTTCTTTTCTTTTCTTTCTATTCTTGGTTGTTATTCTCGTAACTGATATTAAGAGCCGCCCTCTATAAATATCAACTATCATCGTTTGGACGAGAAAAAATGAAATTCCTCAAACTTTCTCAGATGAATGGTCTAGATAAGTGATTCACAAAAATATAACTTTCAGTTCAATTCGATTCGTATTTTAGCGCTGGGGCGACCATCTTGTTTTTGCCGCTCTGAGAGGGCTTTCAGCGGCCATTTTAGGGCACATTTTAAACAATTTGCCATACAAATAAAACGTTATAAATCCAGATAAAAACCCATTATTCGAGACAAGCAAATGTTTCTTGTTACGTTGAGGGGCTGTTTTGGGAATTTAATGAACATCTGAATTTTTTCGAGATTTTTAAATTTCTTCCCTTTCGAACTACACGTGAAGCGCCTTAAAAATGGCGAAATTTAAAGGAAAATATCGCCAAAAGTACATCAATTGAGATCCCAAAACTACACTCCACTTAAAGAGCAATGTCTCACGTGTAAAAATATGTAATAAAATTTTGGGGCAGTTAAAACTGTAAAATGTTAGAAGAAGAAGTCTAAGGTGTGCTTTTGTCAACAAACACCGCCGTCCTAATTAGCATAATAAAGTGAAAATAGCGATGCACAATTAAGAAAATAATGATATGTTCCACTTACCTCGCGACATGTCGACAACTGGATGTTCCACGATACCACATGTTATATTATCAGTAGGTTTCAGCCGCATTTTCGATGCTTAGTGTACGAAATCACTCTGACATATTCCAACGGTTAAGCTGATTTCAACTCCACGAAGCCCGCGTCATAAGATCTTTCGCCTCATAATCGCTGTTTGCAAGAAGTTTAACAATTTGCTGAGATCCTAACTGTCCCACAAGTCTGTCAGCAGCATTTGAATCCTCCTCTTAATCGAAAATTCTCGTCACGAACTCGTTTAAGGTGGCTCAAAATAGTTTCCAACACTTAGATTTGGATGGGTCATTATAACCGTTCTTTATCACTTGATGCTACAATCATGGCATCAAAAAACAGACCAATCATTGGTTTACACAGTGGTATCATTTTCGTGGCACAATAGGTTACCATAGCAACAGGATGACCTCCTAAAAACACCCTTAACGGCGGCTTTAGGGGCGTATATTTCTAAAACGGCACGGTGAAATTTTTTTATATTATCAACTTTTGATGAGCAAGATAAGATGTAACTTTTGGCAAAGTCTTAAAAAATTCTGTACATGGGGTTCAGAGCCACCTTAATTTTTCGAAAAGTTAAGGTGGCTCTGAACCCCATGTACAGAATTTTTTTAAACTTTGCTTAAAGTTGCATCTAATCATGCTTATCAAAAGTTGATAATATAAAAACATTTAACCGTGCCGTTTTTGAATTATAAGCCCCTAAAGCTGCAATTAAGGGTGTTTTTAGGAAGTTATACTGTTGCTATGGTAACGTATTGTGTCACGAAAATGATACCAACGTCTTCACCAATGATCGGGCAGTTTTTTGATACCATGATTGTAGCATCAAGTGATAAAGAATGGTTATAACGACCCATCCAAATATAAGTGTTGGAAACTGTTTTGAGCCACCTTAAGTTCAGTTCTGTTTCGATCTGTTGCCATTATTCCACAGATTGCGTTACACCGGCATAACAAGTGCACATTTCAACTGGTAGGGGTAGGGTGGGTAGCAAATGAAAATGTAACCGGCTTTAAAAGCCAGTTTACGTATTTCAGTGGCTAAACTAGTAATCAGCTTTCTCACGGAATGATTTGAACATGAGCTACTGCTTGGAAATTTGAGTCATTCTGTAGGTTATTTATTTTTTTCGTGGTCGTGGTTTGGTGGCGGGGGGGGGGGGGGGGGGTGCACAGTGTCAGGTCAGGAGCCCGGTCAGGTCAAGTAATCTCTTGATCAGTATTGTCAGTTAATCAGTGAGGCACTGTTCGGGGTTTTCAGGATACTCGGTACAAAATTAACAATATACGAAAGTGAGGGGAAAAAATTAATGGGGTAGAGGATGTTTAGATCAGATGAAACGGGACATTGAGTAGCAAATCGTTAAGCTGGAATGAACAGGATACGGGATATTTAGCCCAGAGATTAATAGGTTATGGGATACACAGAACCCCCCTCCACCTCTTGTAATGGAGCCTCACCAATGGTCTGCTGTTTAGGGTAAAATAAATGTTTGCCAACTGCTATAAGCATTTATTCAGGACTTTTAGTAGTTATATCACGGTGGAACTGATATGAAAGTTTGGGGTCCGATTTTAGGTAACGCACTTCCTTATTTCTAAGCTCATGCTCGTTACCCTGAATAAATAGATAAAGAGGGGACTAGAAAAATAAACAGAATTTAATTTTCCCAAATACTGTACCGTTTAAATCAAATTCTTACATGACACCCTTTAAATTGTGTTTGTGCAAAGAGATTGAGGCGCAACATCCCACACTCATGATATCGGTAAACAACTATCTCAAGCTCATTGACAGCTTCTAGTTTTTGACGAGAGTTTGAATATACTACAAGTAAAATACAAATAGATTTCCAATAAAAACCCCCCTACTTGTTTTTTTGTTCTGCCTTATACTTTTGTCTTTCGCTGCCTGAAATTCCATCATGTTGCGAAGGGAACACACTGCCAAATAGTGCGCAAGAGGTAACGGTAAGCGGCGTTTTATTGAAACTCCTTGTATTTTCTTAGCCGTTCCACTTTTGCATCACATAAGGAAATGCTCAGAAAATTACTGAAGGGGCGTCTGTTTTTTGTGGGCACACGGTCTGTGCATCCTGTAAGGCATGGTTTAGACGCCAGGCACGCGCTTGGGTCGGAACTGACCTACAATGTAATCAGCTACGCTACCAAGCACGCGACTTCTTATTGTTACCGAATTATTTTCACAGTAAAATTACGATCCTCTACTAACACCAGGAACACCAAAAAAGCAGCCTATGCCTAACCAGTAACTGTTAACGGATTCCAGCTGAAAAACTAGGTGTTATCGTATGTGTGAAAAAAAAAATCATACTGAGATCCAACTGCACATGGCATAATGCGCGCTCAAAACAAGTGCAATGTTTGACTTACTGGAAAGATGACAGGAAAAAATGAAACGGGCACCTTCAAAGTTTTACAACTATACCTATGATTGGAAGAGGTGGCGTGGCCTAGTGGTCTTGATTCAAATCCTTCACCCTACCACTCTCTGGATATTTGTTCTCAGTAGTCCCGAGTTCAACTCCTCCGCGTTGTGTAAATAGCCAACTGGCCAGTCTCCCACCAGTTGGGATTCTTAACAATTTATGTTCTATTTCAACATGTTCTATCTCTGTGGCTTCCAATAACTCTTGCTAATATCTTCTTTTTCCACGTTTTTCCTAATCTGCGAAAATACATTTTACTGACCCTGTCCCACCCGTAGGTGATCCGTCAAAAAAAACGCGCCGGTCAGCCGCTAATATCGTTCAGTTCTGTGATGGAGCACAGCTGCATGTCTGCACAAGACTACTTATCAACTCCATGTAGGGCGCTTTACGCGATCTAGGGACGTTGCAAACATCTAGATCAAAATACTCACATATCAGGCGAAGCATGTTGACGCTTAGCTTTTTAAAGCCATTAGATGCGTTTAAGGCACACAAGTTGAACGAGTCATAAACAATTGGATGACTTAACTGACACTTTTTAAGAATATCTGCTCGGGTTAATGAATACGCAGCTTCATCCTCAGCAGCTGTTATGTCTTCTTCGAGGATCTCCTCCCGTCTGTTTTTGAGCTTTGCAGCCATTCTGGAGAAGAAGGATTGAACCTGCTGAGGAGTCAGGAACTCATCTAAGGTGAACCGCCTACTTCCGTCCTCATCTTTTGCGTACCTCATCTCTTGTGCTACAGTAGCTGCTTCGACTTTATGGCCCGTCTCCTGACCTAAGAGAAACTTTTCTTCGAGGTATTTTTTTTGTTTTTCATTGAAACGAGTGGCCTTCTTCGTCGCTTTCAGGGCCCAGCCCTTATGTTTAGTTTCTTCGGCAGAGACTGGAAGTGTGGAGCTTGCTAGGACCGGCTGAATACCACGATCATGAAGAAGTTTGTCTCTATAAGATATTTTGGCCTTGTCAAAAAGGTTTTCTCTTTCAGGAACAAGTTTACATGACCCATACTGTAAATGGTTCTCAAGAGAACCGTACTGTTGAAAGCACTTGACACATCCATCAACCGGGGCAAGTGAATAGTTTTGGCGTCTGCTCTTTAGTGCTGGTGTCGTGTTCCTGGTCTTGTATAGGTACCGTGCTGTTGTTGAGCTCTGTGGCTGACCCGGTACTAGCAGAGATGTCTACGAAATCCCCCTCAGAGAACATACCATTGAATTGATTCTGTAGTCTACTTGGAGCTAACGAAAGATAATATATAGAAGAATTTACATGGCTGCGCGGAGAAATTTCCCTTCGAATATTGACAAATATTTTTCAACATGAGAAGAGAAATTTATCTTTAAGTGAACAGTAATTTCCTATTCTCACAAACATAAACATATTAATAACGACGGTATGACGATTTTCCGAAGATTTTCGACCATGCACTTCCCGAAGGTAATCCAAAAGTTGTCCGAAGGCTACACGAACGTTTCCGATGAAGATCCTAAGATGCTTCGATCACGCACCATTAAGTTCAAATACAGTTTTAACCATGTCATCCAAATGATATAACGCACGAGTGAATAAATTGATATCGTCACAAGCGGGATGGCGTTTTTATCGAATTGCAATCACTCGGCATACCACTCACTATTCTTTTTTTATAACTGAAAATTGTTGCTATAATTCTGGGTGAATAAGTAATGTATTTACGCTGTATATATAAAATAATAAATTATTGTATATTAACCCATTGACTCCTAGAACATGTTGCCAAAGACGCATTTTTGGACATTTTCAGGCTGGATGTGGACCAAATTAGCTCCAATCTACTCAAAAAGGCATTTGCAACATGACAGCATGATTTTCCACCAGCCTTGCGTTTTACGACATGTTTGCTCGGGCATGCACAGAAATCAAAATTTTGAAACGAGAAAGTGAGCTAAATTTTTTTTGCCTTTCCTTTTTCTCCTTTTCTTATCTTTTTTGCTGCAGTAATTGACCTTCTACTGGGCTTGCCTCCAGTTCAAAAAGGTCTGAGAAAGCATCATCGAGACGCGTAATTTTGCCATGGAAAAGCCACGTGTAGTCGCAGAAAATTTTTGCTCTGAGTTTTTCACTCAAATTTCTGAGCATTTTCGTGCATATTTCAGGCTCCACTGATCCGATCACTCTGATCAGAAGTTGAGTATAGATGATTATTATTTATTTGATTATTATATTATTATTGTCACTGTCACTGTCACTGTCACTGTCACTGTCACTGTCATTGTTATTGTTATTGTTATTGTTATTGTTATTGTTATTGTTATTGTTATTGTTATTGTTATTGTTATTATGCAATTTTAGTGAAAGGTGAGACGTCAGAAGTGGAACAAAGGGTAGGGCTCGTCACGGGCGGTTAGGGGCGGCACAGGAGTCAATGAGCTAAGGAAATGTTTGACATGGGGCCGGCTAAGGGCTCAGTGAGGGTCTAGGAAAGCCAAATAAAAAAATATGCTGTGACACTGTCCAACAACTCGACCTGTAGGCCCGGCCTGTAGGTTAATTAATATGGTTTAACCATACCTTGAAGCTGTGTCCAGAGGATGGTCTTCCCTTTGCCGACGCCATATGCTTTCCATACAGTGACACCAATATCTTGATATGACAGGTTGTTCACACTGCTTACGCCCTCCCATTTCACAGGCTCTACTGGCGCTAGGAAATCACAATTCACTACCGCAACTCGCACACCACGCACTCCATTGTTAGATATGATGGCATCTCTCAAGTCATCAGCCGTGATAACATCGTGTCCTTCGTTAACGAAACGACGAACATGCGCTTTAATAGTGGCAGCTTTGCGGTCACAGGAAGCTTTACCACCCTGTGGGTCACTAAAATCAACTCTTCTTACATTTATGCCGGTCGTCTTCTGCATTAAGGGGCAAGCTGCTAGCATTGCTGCGCTCTTGTAACAACCTGCGTTATCTTGACGAAAATATGCTGTTGTTATTTCAGGGTGATCATTTTTCAGATTGCGGAGAATATGTTCCATAATAGCCGCAACGACGTTGCTATCCTGTGAGCAGTTCTTCGCAATGTGAACAAAAGCTTGATGTTGTAGCTTCCCGTCCATCTCTCTTCTGACTACGACACTAATATGCCAAGATATGCCTCTTTTCCCAAACCAATCTGTTTGGGTCTCTCGGTACTTTTGCGGTAAGAATTTCATAGCCCAGTCTTGGGTTATCAGAACTTCATTGAAATTTAATTCTTGCAGCACATCTATCCGACATTTATCCTGTTGCAGGACGCGAAGCTGGTGAGCTTTCCAGGTGTGAATGGCTTGTACAGCCTGCTGACAAGAATACAGCATGTCGTCACGCTCCTCGTCCGCAAGGTTGCAAGTCTTATGTCTCACTGACGCCTCGATGCTTGAGAGAACAGAATCAAGCCCTTTACAAGCGGAACAGGATTGGTCATGAGCGTGATCGCATGTGCCCTGAAAATGATCATCCTTAGGGTGGCTAAGTGCATATACCGCACAGTGATCAGCGACGCGAGATTCTTGTGCGATGTGAACCTGTTAGAAAAGAAAAGTGATTCCTAAGATGAAATCAAGAAAATACAAAGCAATTCAGATTGAATTTCTGGACGTAAACAACTAAGCATACCTTGTACTCTGTCTTAATGTACTGTTTTCCTGCTTTTAGTGCTTCCTGACAGTAAGAAAACCATTCCCCGTCACAGACGCACTTGTCTTTGAGTTTGACAGCTAGAGCAGATAAGTCATCAAAAGCTTTAGCTCCATCAGCAGCGATGTAGTCCAAGCCCTGAAGAGACTTACGAACAGTTGCAGCGCACACGGTTAACAGGCGTGAAATAGTGGCTGGGCTTAGTGGTTTCATGTCACCCTCTTTACAAAACTGGGTGTACTGCTCAATGATTCTTTGTGGTATCATTGCTCGAATTACATTCGGGGTTTCTAAAACCTGGCCGTTTTCCAAATGGAGGTATCGCTGGCCAAACGGAAGGTCTTGTACTACATGGGAACTCGTTATGAAAGTCAAGAAATGATCAAGTTGGTTTTCATTGACCCTCATTCTAGGACTTTTCCTAAGTGGTACAGCAGCGCCACGCCCATATTTCAAGATATGCAACCGAGCTTCTTTGATTCTGTAATCTGTTAGACCAGGTATAAATTTCTGAATATCACGATAAGGAACCAAGTCTGCTATAATTGCCAAAACCTGTCTACGGGTGCCCCAACTTGTAGCATGTTGGTATGTCTCAGCCAATGCCTCTATATACTTTCTATCAATATTGCCGTCAATTCCAAGGGTTGTTTCAACACCACGGGACGATTGTACAGCTGTCCACAAATGTCCAGCATCTTCAGGTGTTACTACCTCTAATGCAGCTACAATTGCAGTTGTTGCTCTAGTGACATAAACATTCTTTCTTTGATTACTCAGTTTTTCCCAGCGTTTTTTCGGCTGACCAGGTACTCTCTCTTCTTTTCCACAAACAGCTAAAAACTGGTTAAGTTTTTCTCTTCGAAGACCTTGCAGATCACTACAGCAGCCACCAGACGACTCGCTGCTACTGCCACCTTCGTCTGAAAACTGAACAGCACTTTTGTCGTCTTCGACTGCCAATTTCTCAAATGCCTCCAACAAGTCACCGCATCTACTTTCTCCTACCTGTGTAAAAGCCGAAAGCAACAACAACAACAACAACAAAACATTATTAAGATAGTTCACCATAGAATAACCGCACATGACCACATGACTATGACCAGCCAACTGGTCTGCCTGAAGTCAGTTGGGTTTCTTAACCATGTTATGTTCATTTGCATTACTTGTTTCATCATTTGTTTCCATTGGCCCTGAAAAGTCCTATTAGGGGAGTGGTCAATTAAGATATTTATTTATATAAAAACATAAAAAACAAGGAAAACTTTGACCAATCCACAAACCTCACTAAAATCTGCATTTATTTTTGGCAAAAAGCTGTGCTCGGATGAGACATCAACTGCGATCTCTGTACTAGCCGATGAATCACTGACAAGTGATGGGAGTGCCAATTCTTCCTTCACGTGTGCTGTAGCACTGATGTTCAGGTTAGAACGGGAAGGACTTGTGAGCGGTGGAAGTACTACGAGCTCTTTTTTCAGCTTTCCACGACATTGTTTACAAATAGCTGAAAATTGAATGACAATTTCTTTTAAAACATATTCAACTTAAAGATTTCAGAACCGAATTGCACATGATAATTACCTGGCGACAATTGAAAAAAAAATGGATTAGCAGATTAGCAATTGCTTTTTATTTTTGGAGTAATCCTTCTTCTTTGCTGTAAATGAAAGAAAACGTAGCATTGTTCTTGAATTAACGTAAACGCTTGGGCGCCTTTTTAAGCATATTCCTTGGAGTGCCGAAATTCTCTATCCCCTTGGCGCTTAGGAGTATGCCTGAAACATTATTTTGACGAGTTTATACATCCCACTATTTGCACCGATGTCTATGTGTGGGAGGTTGTAACGCAAGTTTACTGGAGCCTTTACCAAAGAGTTGTCAGTCAAATATACCGACATCTGGGATAGAAGAGGAAGGTAAGGTATTGCAAAAGCTTTTATGGGCTGCCAAGGGTGAATGTGTCCCGGATACACGGTGCGATATTGGGCGCAATATTGCGCGCCAAGGCTGAATTGCATCGTGTATCCACCCTTAAAATTGTTGCTCGCAATAATGCAGGCAATATTGCAGCAGTAGAATTTCGTCCTAATTCTGCAACATTGCGCGCAACAAATTTCTTCGTGTATCCACCACCTGCAGCATTTTGTGCAATAGTGTGACGCAAATTTCAGTGTTCAGCCAATCAAACGTCACATTCAAATTTAACCGCTGATCAAATATCGCCCGTCGCACGTTTCACGTAAAAAGTAAGCGATAGTTTGGTCTGCCGAAGAAGGGAGTTCGCTAATTGATTAAAATAACTAATATTTTTTCCTAAGCCTTACATGTGGTTCGAAATCAATACGTTCTGTTCTGAGAGTAGCCGTAGCGCGCGGGAAGGCAGCAAAGGTCTTAAGCTTGTTTGGTTTCTGTGTATATTTATATTTAGTTTTACGCAGGTACAATCAACTGAAGGAATATTTGTAATTTACAATTTAACAAAAAACCGATGTCTTGGTAGCCGCTCATCAAATATTGTGCGTAATGTTGCACGAAATGTTGCGACCGTAGCCACGTTGAGTAAAGAATGTTTAGCGTAATATTGCGCGCAATGTCGCACCGTGTATCCGGGCCTTAAGGTTTACGAAGGATCACTTACGCGTGCCAACATGTAGCAACTGATTGGTTAGCTGGTAAAGTCCTCTGGACTGAAGAAATGTCAACCCACGATCTCCTTTTAATTTCTTGGAGTTGTGTGGAGCCCAGTCTATGGGGGCTGAGCACATTTTTTTGTTGCAACGCCAGTGGATTCCAAATAAATCTCTATGTCGCGGACATATACTTATTTTTAGGGCGTCCTCAGTTGCATCAAATATCCCTAAAAGTTGATACGAGTCTTGTTAGGGAGCATAACATTACTGCTTACAGATGCTTAACCTGAAGTGGCCCTCGACTCCAAGAATGAAGTTTCAAAGTAATGCATTCCACACTTCCTTTTTTCAGTAATGAAAAAAAAACTTTTCGTTAATTCCTTTTGTTTTCAAATTTGTTGTGAGTGGAACAAAGAAAGAAAGAAAATGCTTTAAGCATGTTCTAATTTCTTCTAACTTTGCGAAACATATTCAAGCTGGCGACATCAGAGTATACTTTCTGTTGTTGCCTAGCACGTGACAATGGTTTGCCTCCGATCAAATTTCATATTCTTATGCGGAAGACTCTTGGAAAGCGAATTATGTTTTCAAAAGTAAAACTTAAAATTATACTTTTAAATGGCACATTTTGACCCTTGTAATTTTTGTGTGTTACAGACGTTTCGTTGTGTTTGCAAATATTTTTGTAATAGCTGGTTCGATTCAACCGTGTGAAATTATGATCCCAAATGAAGTGAAAAAGCATTTCGTAAATTTCGTAAGGCGCAGTTGTAAATAATCACAAGTTATTATTTTGTACATTCTGTTTGAGGCATGATTTGTAATTTTGTGTTTTTTAGAGCAATACTGATAAAAATAACCATACAAATATTCATACTATACCTGCCCTTGCTAGCAGCAGTTGCGACTCGCTGTTTAAAGATGCATCCCGAACCTTCAGCGACTTTAGATGGACTTTCACTATCTTTTTCGCAGTTACCCAACAGCACACACTGTACATGTTGTAAGCTGAAATTAAGGCTACTCAATAACTAAACAAACTCAACGATCAAAGTGTTCAACTTTCAGCACGTTCTCCATGTCAATTTCCCACGGCCGCTAATCTGCGGGGCGGCCCATAAAATGCCAGGGACCCCACGCCGTAGGGGGGTCCCCACAGGTTCAATCATATTACAACATCTCCCTCCTATAAGGATTCAATGAGCCTTTGTGGCTTTCTAACTTGCCGTCCAGATCTGGTTACAATCGGTGAGTGTTCCTCATTTCCTGCTGGCCGTCCTGCTAGTTCTATTTGTCCTGGTGCTTGCTTCTCAGTTGTCGGTGACGATGGACTCATGGGGACATCAGCACACGGAGAACTTAAAGAAGGATCATGCAGCTGTGGACCCATTGGATGGAGCTGTGGACGCATTGGATGATCATTCGGAACTGAAATTATCTGCTTTCTGTTTCTTCTATAGACACGCCCTCGTTCATCCTGGAGTAGGTATGATCGCGGTAATACTTCAGCTTTACGCCATTCCCTATCTCTGTTTGGACGAATCCGCACTTTGTCTCCAGGCTCAAGTTGAGGCAGATCTCTACCTTGTTTGTCATAATTCTTCTTAGAAACAGACTGGCGCTGTTTAAGTGCTTTCACGACTTGATCAGGATCCACTGCCTGTGGTAATAAGAGACGTCGATGAGTTGGTATCATTGTGCGAGTGCGCCGACTCATCAGCAACTGTACAGGTGACACACCAATATCTTCAAAAGGTGTATTGCGATACTTCAACAGGCCTTCAAATGGGTCTTTTTTGTCTGCTGCAGCCTTCTTGAAAATGCGTTTGGCGGTCTGCACAGCCCTTTCTGCTGCTCCGTTTGACTGGGGGTACTCTGGAGAGCTTGTAGTGTGACGAAAACCCCACTCTTCAGCAAACTGCTTGAACTCATGAGTGGTGCTAAATAGATTCCTGGTATTGCTGTACTGTGACCCATTGTCACTTACAACCTCATCAGGGACTCCAAACCTTGCAAATACTTTCTTCAAGTTGTTAATGACACAACGGGCCGTGTTCTGGCGGAGTAACTCTATTTCAAAGTACTTCGAGTAGAAGTCAGTCACTAATAGGTATGTTTGGCCTGCATAGTCAAACAAATCAGTTCCTACTACCTGCCACGGCAGTCCTGGGATGTCATGTGGATGCAATGACTCTCTCTGTTGCCTGTTGCGGAAAGCATTGCAAATTGAACAGGAGCTGACTCTGTCTTTAATCTGGGCAGTCATTGAAGGCCAGAAGACATAATCTCTGGCAAAGCTAAGGCTCTTGCTTTCTCCCATGTGTGCTCCATGGATTTCATCTAGCACTTCAGCCCTCAGTGATCTCGGGACTACTATTCGGTCTGATTTAAACAGCAACCCATCCTCGACGCTAAGCTCTTCCTTAAAACTCCAATACTCTCTAGCAAGCTCATCAACCTGTTCTTTTTCAGACGGCCACCCTTTCAGAACGTACTCCATCACCACCCTTGAAGTCTCATCATTGCTTGAAGTCTCCTTAAATCTCTTCAGTGTGCTGCTTTCAAATCCAAGGTCTTCAATCAAATTGATCCCTATCACATCTTCAGGCTCGGTGGCTGGCGCAGTGTCACTGATTGGAGCCCTGCTTAAACAGTCGGATATCACCTGCTGCTTACCAGGTACATACCGTACATCAAGATCATACTTAGTCAGTTTCAATAGCATCCTTTGCAGCCTGGGAGGGGCATCATTTAGAGGCTTCCGGAAGATTGACTCCAGCGGTTTGTGATCTGTTTCTACGATCACTCTGCGCCCATACACATACGTGTGAAACTTTTGTGCTCCCCAGACAATTGCCAGTAGCTCTCTCTCGATGTTTGCATATCTCCTCTCGCAGGAAGTGAGTGTTTTGGATCCAAATGCAACTGGTTTTCCATCCTGCATGATCACTGCACCAAGGCCCTTGATACTTGCATCTACATTTAGCACTGTTTCCTTGGTGTTGTCAAAATAAGCTAGTGCAGGTGCACTTGTGATCACAGATTTCAGATGGTTGAAAGCCTCTTGTTGGGGTTTTTCCCAAACAAATGCTGCATCTTTCTGTGTAAGTTGTGAAATGGGCTCTTGTATGTCAGCCTTGTGTTCAATGAACTTGTCTAAATAATTGACAGTTCCTAGTATGCGAAGGACACCTTCTTTATCTACTGGGGGTGGCATGTCATTAATGGCTCTGATCTTCTCAGGATCCGGTTTCAAGCCTTCAGCAGAGAATAGGTGTCCAACATAGCTCACTTCTGGAACTCTGAGTTTCACTTTCTTGGGGTTAAATTTCAAGCCCACCTCTCTGCTCCTGTCCAACACTCTTCTCATCTTCTCATCAACTTCACTTTGGTCTTTACCATGCACTAGAAAATCATCTACTATAATTTCAACAGGGACTCCTGCAAAGAGTCTGTCCATCTCCCTTTGGTAGAGTTCAGGGGCTGGTGAGATACCAAAAGGGAGTCTTGTAAATCGATATCGCCCCCACGGAGTGTTAAAAGTCAAAAGCTTGGAACTCTCATCATCTACAGGGAGCTGCCAGTATCCACTGCATGCATCAAGTGAAGTGAAACTCTTAGCACCTGCAAGTCGGTTTGCAACTTCTTCGACAGTAACCATTGGATAGTGGGGACGTTTCAACGCTTTGTTAAGGTCTCTGGGGTCAATACAAATTCGAACATCATCCTTTGAAGGTGGAGTGTCCTTTCTTTTATCGTTCACCTTCCTTTTGTCAATAACTAGCATTGATGAAACCCAAGGTGTAGGCTCATCCTCTTTCACAATAATACCAGCTTCTTCCATCTCTTTGAGCTTTTCTCTTGCAGGTTCCAACATAGCAACTGGAATTTTCCTGGGAGGGTGTACAACTGGTGGCACTGAAGTATCAACTTCCAGATGCACTTTGTTTGGAAGTTGTCCAGGTTTGTCACTGAAACAATCTTGGTATCCACATAAAACTGAATCTTTTTGGAACATAGTCTGGTCTTCACATGCTCCCTGTGGTTTTGGTGTGGCTCGATCAGGCTCTGGCGAATCAATCAGTTGGAGATTCATAAACTTAAGGACTTCTAAATCCAAACAGGCATCACAACCCAGTAAGGGTGTAAAGTTTCCATCAACAACAAGATACAGCAAATCCATTTGACGGTTCTTGTACCGAGTAGGAAGGCGTACACAGCCTCTCGGATGAACGGGCTTAGTTGCAAGCCACCCTTTCAAAGGTTGCTGAATCTGCTGGAGAGGTTTCTTGGTAATTTTCTCATACAGATGATATGGAATGACCGTTGCCTCTGCACCTGTGTCTGCCTTGATTTCAACCGCTTGTCCTCCAATCTGAATAGTTACCAGGCTCTTTCTGGATTTCCTGGCGTCCAGAACACTTCCAAGTTCAATAGATTCAAAATACGTATGTACCTCCTGACTTGAACTTTGGGTGTGTTGCACTACATCAACTTGGGAGCCCCCTTTTACATTTGCTGGGCACACTTGCGCAAAATGACCTTTTTGTTTACACTTAAGACACAATTTTCCAAATGCAGGACAGCGAGATGGTTTAGTAAATGGGTGCTTGTAACCACAAAACTTACAGGAACGAGGGGGTTTCTTGTCCTGTTCGTTTAACTTATTAACTGGCTGAATTCCTATTGAATGTTCAGTTCCAGCACCTGCTGGTGTGCTAAACTTGTACTTTTGCAATTCTGCTGCCTCAAAGGTTCGGCAGTAATCATGAGCCTTCTGAAGGGTCAGGTCAGGTTTCTTTAGCAGTTCTCCTCTCAACTCGTCAGACAGCACACCTCCCACAATTCGATCCCTTATTAGCGAATCTCGCAGATCGCCAAAATCACACGTTAGCGACAACCGTTTCAGTTCACTGACATAATTATCAATCCTCTCTCCCTCTTTCTGGTTACGCTGATTAAACACTAACCTTTCATATATCACATTCCTGGCTCCTTCGCAGAGTTCCTTAAATTTCTTGCATACATCTGCATAGTTTTCCTTCTCTTCTCCAGCATTGTAAACAAAATGACTGTATTCCTCAATCGCTTCAGGTCCAGCACAATTAAGTAACATGTTTACTTTCAACTTATCCGGTTTTTCATCCTTGCCTTTCGCAACTAGATAAATTTCAAACTGCATGAAAAACTTTCTCCAGTTGTCCGCTGCATTAGCGTCGAGTACCAAAGGACCAGGAGTTCTCGTATCTCGCTCAGCCATCGCGGTTTGTCACTCAGCCAAGGTTTGTACAGTAAACTCTCCGCTCTTTCTTATCGTTCAAGACGTTGACAGTTCTCAGCCCGTACTTTGCCCTATTTCTTCTGACACCATGTTGTAAGCTGAAATTAAGGCTACTCAATAACTAAACAAACTCAACGATCAAAGTGTTCAACTTTCAGCACGTTCTCCATGTCAATTTCCCACGGCCGCTAATCTGCGGGGCGGCCCATAAAATGCCAGGGACCCCACGCCGTAGGGGGGTCCCCACAGGTTCAATCATATTACAACAGTACATTAGTAAGGTTTCGAGAACTCGACCCGCATGGACCTCCAACATACGAAGAGTAACCACAGGTGGCCATGACTGAGATCATCAGCTAGGCTACTAAGCTCCTCATTTTAGCCGTGATACGAAAAGTATTTATAAGTTCAAATAGTTAACAAGTAATTTATTGAGACAGTTTATTTCAATCAATGGTTCTGATTTACGACCCAGGTTGTTTCAAAATTAAACACGACTGAATTAAAGTTAATCACCTTTACGAAAAAATTTAATACATTACAGTCGCTAAATAAACTTACTATAGCCGGCTTCCCTTTTTTGTCACGCAATTTAATCGCTTAGTGTGGTAAACAAACTTAACGAAATGTTGACGAAACCCTAGTCAAGTTTATGTTGTGCCTCTTCATCGACCTCAAAATGAAAATGCTAGACACCCATCAGGTGTTACGTTGTACCGCGCCCGCCACATGGCACAAGGAATAACTTTAACCTAGCTTCGTTCCCGTGACCCTTTCCAGTATTTGGCAGCAAGGCCATGGGAACGAGGTTGCTTTTAACCTACACAGATTTCTCAAATTTCTACCCTCTATTCTATCCTCCCGACGCATAATTAGCTTTCAAAAGGTGCAAGAACGGCTTTCGAAGCTCTGTGGCCCTTTACAGTTTCATGCCCTCCCCACCCCTCCCATTAGCCGTTGGGATGTAAGCGTGTTGTATGTAACGCAATCTCGCTGTGAAATCTTAAACGAGTTAGTTCATGAGAATCTTTGGTTAAAAGGAGGATTTTAAAGGCTGCTAACAGATTTGTGAATCAGTAGGCATTTTAGCAAATATTAACTACTTGGAAATGGTTGTGACGAGGCGAAAGACACGTTATATTGATAAATGACTATGTTCTCTGACGCAGGCTGCCGAGATAAATTTCGTTAATCTTGTTAATTAATTTTTTTACCTAAGTAACCAGTTTCTTAAAAAACCCTCATTAACAGGGCCTCATTAATGAACTGATTAACCTGAACAATAGATAATATACAGATCATTGTCTCTTGACCTGATACTGGCTATCTTGTTCTTTTTAATACAATGCACGTCCAGCCACTCCCCCCCCCCCCCCCCCACTACCCTCCATCGACCACAAAAAATGACTCAAATTTCCAAGCAGTTGCTCATAATCAAATCATTCCGTGAGAAAGCTGATTACTAGTTTAGCCACTAAAATACGCAAAATGGCTTTGAAGCCAGTTACATTTTCATTTCCTACCCCTCCCCCCCCACCCCTTCTCTATCCCTACCAGTTGAAATGTGCACTTGTTATGCCGGTGTAACGCAATCTGTGTAGTAAAAAACAACAGATCGAAACAGAACTGAACTTAAACGAGTTCTTGACGAGAATTCTCGATTAAAAAAGAGGAGGATTTAAAGGCTGCTGACAGACTTTTGAAACAGTTAGGATCTCAGCAAATTGTTAAACTTCTTGCAAACGGCGATTATGAGGTAGGTATGAGATCTTATGACGCGGGCTTCGTGGAGTTGAAATCAGCTTAACCGTTGGAATGTGTCAGAGTGATTTCGTACACTAAGCATCGAAAATGCGGCTGAAACCTACTGATAATATAACATGAGGTATCGTGGAACATCCAGTTGTCGACATGTCGCGAGGTAAGTGGAACATATCATTATTTTCTTTGTGCATCGCTATTTTCACTTTATTATGCTAATTAGGACGGCGGTGTTTGTTGACAAAAGCACACCTTAGACTTCTTCTTCTAACATTTTACAGTTTTAACTGCCCCAAAATTTTATTACATATTTTTACACGTGAGACATTGCTCTTTAAGTGGAGTGTAGTTTTGGGATCTCATTTGATGTACTTTTGGCGATATTTTCCTTTAAATTTCGCCATTTTTAAGGCGCTTCACGTGCAGCTCGAAAGGGAAGAAATTTAAAAATCACGAAAAAATTCAGATGTTCATTAAATTCCCAAAACAGCCCCTCAACGTAACAAGAAACATTTGCTTGTCTCGAATAACGGGTTTTTATCTGGATTTATAACGTTTTATTTGTATGGAAAATTTTTAAAAACTGCCCTAAAATGGCCGCTGAAAGCCCTCTCAGAGCGGCAAAAACAAGATGGTCGCTCCAGCGCTAAAATACGAATCGAATTGAACTGAAAGTTATATTTTTGTGAATCACTTATCTAGACCATTCATCTGAGAAAGTTTGAGGAATTTCATTTTTTCTCGTCCAAGCGATGATAGTTGATATTTATAGAGGGCGGCTCTTAAAATATCGAGTAAAAGAATGATAAGGAATCTTCTTATTCTCCTTTTTTTTCGTAGCATCTACAAGTGAATGTCAAAAAAAAGAGTTTGATGGAGATGCAAAAGAATGTGACCATCTAAAGAAAGTTCCGATCTGTGGATATGTTCATGACACTTCGCCAGTAAAGCCCAGCCGAAGTAATTATACCTATTTCAACTTTAAGTTTCAAACTGCAAATGGTTTCTGTGATGGAGTTTGCTTTGACAAAGGTCTCTATAATCAGGTGAAGCAAAAAGACGAAACGCAGAAGAGTGTTAGACTCTCCAACTATTCATTAAAGCGGTCGTTGCATAACAGCAATGACATGGCAATTGTCATCAATAAACGTACTAAGATTGAGAGCGTTTCAGAGTGCCCATTTGATCACAAGGCACCTTCAAAAGGATTTATAAAAATCAGCGAAATTGACGATATTTCAGACTTCACTTTGGTTTCAATTATTGGGAAAGTTCATATCAGATCAGAGCAGAGTGAAGTTAAAGTTCAGGAGCGATCAGTAATGAAATTAGATTGTAATATAGCGGACGACACCAGTGCAATTAAACTCACTTTATGGGGTAAAAATATTCCGTTAGTCAAAGAAGGCCAAGTGTACGAAATAGTCAATGCAAGGGTTCGCTCATACCAAGGAGAGAAACATTTATCAAGTAATTTTGACACCATCATAACTGCAGTAAAATCGGATGCTCGGAACATGAGAGTTGTTTCACAGCTAATGGAAGATGAAGAATTTATCTCAGAGAATACTATAATTGTCAATGCAATTGGTGGGGTGCAAGAAATTCAACGCTATGCAGTTTGCAACAGTTGTCGCCGCAGACTGAGCAATCTACAGTCAGATCTAAGTGTTTGTGATTCTTGTGGATTAAGCCAAATTAAGACCGCTGCTGATCAAACACATTTCAGTGTAGGGGTATTTATTGGCGGAGAACATAACGTCCTTTTGAGGGTTCTTCAAGATCAAGTGGAATCTTTCGTTAAGTTGTATAATGAAAAAGCAGAGTCGTTTAACAAAATTAATGTAAAATGCCCCACAAATTCTGAGATTATTGATGCATTTTTGGCAGCGCGCGACTTGAAAATAACTTTCAACACTAAAAGTAAACTAGTGTCTTCGATTTTATACAGCAAATAAGTTAAAGTAACATTACCTGTTGTTTTACTTAGGTAAGTGTGTTAGCGTGTTAAAGCCGCAGTAAGCCGACTGGAAAAGTCACGTGCTTGCCTTGCGAAAAATCTTGTAACAGATTTTGTGTGTGAGTAATACTGAGGAGAAGTGTTTTTTTATTCCCTAAAAATGACATTTTCGGGCTTTGATGTTCGGAACAAAATCAAGATATCGGCCCGCATGTTGTCATTATTTTTTGATATCAAATAACTTAGCATTTTAAAAAGAGTTGCAAAAGTTACTAGTTGCAACGTAAAGAAATGGAAAAATATTTCCCCAATAACGGATTAACGCTTTAATTTTCCTTTGTTGAAATTATACAACTTACGCGAAACGTAACGCTATCAGATATGCATATAGCAAATTCAAAGAATGATTTGTAGAATGTCGAATGTTGTTTTCCCACTAGGAACTGTTTTGTTTTTTTGGTGAAAAATGTTGTAATGTTACTGAAATGCATAAGGTTGAATAAACTGTTGAAAATATTGTCTTTGTATTGAATATGTACAAAGACATTAAATGGATAGTTATAGAGAAACACCCTGGGAGTAGGATTTGCATCCTATTTAATATAGTCTGAAGTTGCTACATGTTATAAATGTAGCCAAAGATAACGTGGAATCTTGGCCTTTCGGGAAATAAAGGCTGCCCGACAGATAACACCTGTGTTGCTCCATTTAACTTCAGTGTGATTTCATTGTTGCTTTCAACTGATTTTTTTCTTGGAAACGTTAACTTCCCTACTTTATTTTTTTTTAACTTGTGGAAATGCGAAGCGTAGAAGCAAGATCAACCTACTCCAAGTGTGCAGTTAGTCGCTTGCTCAGATAGTCATCGTTATTAGTAAGGGGCGTAGAATTCGAGTAACGGACGTCATGTTGAAATAATAACGACACAGATCATGATGGCGTCTCCAAGTAATCGATACCTAATAAGTTGATTATTCATCGATTATGTTGGATCATAAAATAGTAAGTCATAAAAAGTTTTTGGTTCTCTCTGCGTGTACTGGTTCACAAGGATCGACATAAAAGTCCCAACAATATTGAACAGCTAAATAAAGATTCGTGACAATGGTTATTCCCTCTGTGAGCTGGTACACCAGGATACAACCAAGTTTTTCGAGTCTAAGTGGAGAGAGACGCTCTGAGAGTTAAGTGTGTCGCCCAAGAACACAACAGAAAATCCCCGGCCACAACTCGAGCTGGCCCGCCCAATCCGGAATCCAGCGCACTAACTATTAGGCGACCAGGTATCCCATTGATAAAATAGTTACAAAGAACGAATTATTGAATTAAAACAATTTTATTGACATATAACAAAATAGTTTAGCACATTATTATTAAGTATTTATGTATTTCTTTATCCATTTCTTTATTCATTTATTCATTTACCCAGTGAGCTAGGTGTTACATTTAATTTACTAGTTTAATTTTCCTGTTTTAAATTACTTTTGGTTTTTTTTTTTTTAATTTCAACAGCCGTAAACGGATAACATTCTTTGTTGGTCATATATAACAAGCAAAATTAAAGTAGCTTGGCCAGGTCGCGACTATGACGTTTTGCTGACAAGGCACAGTGGCGACAAGAAGGAATCTTGCAAACTGAAAAAAATAGGAAAAGAAAATTGAACATTCTGCATTTGTAAGAAAACGATTCACGAATAATGCTTTTTTAGAATTGTGTCAACTGCTGCTGTAAAACACAAATTGAAATTATAGATAAGTAACTAATTAACAATAACGATGACAGAAACTGAGAAACAAATTTGCATCTTTATGTGCCATTTTGAAGAGGAATGGGTTTTTAACAACAACGCTCGTCCTTCTATTTGGTTTCGGTACGTTGACGATACCTTCACCTTGTTTGACAGTAAAAACACTGCAACTCAGTTTCTGCACTATCTCAATAACTGTCACGCAAACATTAAATTCACTGTTGAATTTGAAGAGAACAACACAATCCCTTTCTTGGACATTCTCATCAAACGTCACAGTCACACTTTCTCAACATCTATGTACCGGAAGAAGACCTTTACCGGCCTGTACACAAAATGGGACTCCTTCACACCTAGGAAATACAAAGTTAATCTCATCCGCACTCTCACTTTTCGTTGTTTCCGCATCTGTTCATCACCTTTCCTGTTGCGCTCTGGTTTGAATGAACTGAGGAAGTTGCTGTTACAAAACGGATACCCTGCTGGTATTATCAATTACAACATTAATGATGTTCTGAACAGACAGCAAAACAGAGCGAAGAATCCAATCACCACGGTCCCCAAAAAGGATATTATCTTAGTTCTACCTTATTTAGGGTCACAGAGCAAAATTTTTGCTAAACAACTAACGACCTGCATTAATAGATTTTATGGTTGCATTAATCTTAGGGTTATTTTCCAAAGCGCTCATCGCATCAAGTCTTTTTTTCCCTATAAGGATAGGATCAACCGTTCTCAAATGTCAAAAGTTGTGTATAAGGCTAGTTGTTGGGACTGCCAGGATTTTTAAATTGGGAAAACAAAACGTAGATTGCATGACAGAAAAACTGAACATTTTAAGGCGATCACGAGCAACTGTCATGCGTCTGCTATCGCAGACCACATTAGTCACATTACGTCAACTGGTCACAACTTAAAATGGGACCACTTTGATATACTGGCAAAAGGACGGTCAGACACTGTAAGATAAAGGAGACTCTACTTATCAGGGAATTAAAACCTACCCTAAACGATAAGGTTAGCAGCGAAAAGCTTTATCTTTATTAGTTTGCAGCTTCGGATATGCAAATTTGTTTCTCAGTTTCTGTCATCGTTATTGTTAATTAGTTACTTATCTATAATTTGAATTTAGTTGCTACTTCTGTTACAAATTGAAAGTGAGTGACAATGATTTCCAGCTGTGATACTTTGGATACGAGAAATACTACTGTTTACATGTAATGAGTTGTTACAAGAACAATGGTAGGAAACAAATTCTCAATCGTTTTTCAATTATACAGCTACTTTCACTATCATCATCAATAGCAGCACGATAGCCGGTCAGAAGCTTCGTGGGCTATGGGGACGAGAATGCGGCAGGGATCGAAAGCTCTGGCCAGATCCGATTATCTGAGTATGCGAAGAGTACTCGTCTCGTATTCTCAGCCAATCAGATTTGCTACATTTGACGGCAAGTCCGTGAATTGCGGACTTCCGGTATTTGACCAGGCCAAAGCTCTCGATTCCTGCCGCAGGTCAGAAGGATCGTGGGCTCTACAGACGAGAATCGGCAAGTCCGTGAATCGCGCAGCGGTGTTGGACAAGGCCAAGAGTTGCGATTCTTGTTGCTGGTGAAAAGCAGCGCGGATTCTGGGAACGAGAATGGGTTCATCGGAATGACAAGACTACTGACCACAACAATGATGATGATGATGGTGATGATGATGAGGAAGAGGAGGATGACAATGATGATAATAATAATAATGATAATAATGATAATAATGATAATGATAACAATGATGATGATAATAATAATAATAATAATAATAATAATAATAATATTAACAATAATAATGATAATGATAATAATAATGATAATAATTTATTTGCCATCGATAGTGTTACAGCTCAAGTGCTAGTGGGGCCTTGTAAACAACTGAATTGAAAATACCCAACTGGCCGAAGACGTCCACGCTGACGCAATCTCGTTCCTAGATGACTGTAATTTTTAAGTAAGCAACCGGAACGATTATCCTGCTGGTATACGTTGGATCAATAGTGATCTAACCGGCTTCACATATAAATGAAGAATATACAAAAAGCAGAAACCGACACAAAAAAAAATCAAAAAATCATCCTACGTTGTGTCGGTTTTAACCTGCGTTGCAGACGAAACTAAAACCCCGGTATAGTCCGTCGGACTATATCGGGGTTTAGTTCCGTCTGCAACGCAGGCTATGTCGGTTTCTGCTATTGAATATGCTTTGTTCGTAAAGTCTTCGTTCTCCTTGACCAGCGGTCAGAAAACGAGAACTACTCGAGCTCGATTGTCGTCGAGCTATCCTCGTCGCCGCAGGTTTATTTCCTTTGAGCTCCTACAGCCTTCGAGCTCTTCGTTCCTCCTCGTCGGGGTCGCCTCGTCGGGATTTCCGACCGCTGGTGAAGGGGAACGAAGACTCTGGGACCGAGATAGACGCAACTGACTGCGCTGACTGCGACATCGTTGCCTCCTAATTCCTAAATTATGAAACGAAAGTGACTAAAGTGGTCACCAAAGTCGCTACAGATGACGCGTATTCGAAAAATATTGTTATTGGAAAGTTTCTAGGCATACAGGAGATGCCATGTTCTTTGAAGGTAAGAACTGAGTTGTTTTATAAGCTAAGTCTTCAGATTTGGCACACGGTCAAGCTTTTGGTGGTGTCATGTCAATGGTAATGGTGCGCATGATCGAGGGAAACGGCCGTATATTTATATCTCGACGCTAGCCCTTACTAGTCTGAGAGCCATATTTATGTTATGTATTATTTATGTGATGTTTTTTTTTACGAAATTGCGAAACTGAGATTCACATCATGGTAAGATGAAATTCAAAAACTCTTTTATGTTAATTGAGCCTAGATATCTGAGGACTTAGCCCGAAATAAAAAGGGTAAGTGAATCAATGCAATATGGAAAAATAATCTTACTTAATAATACGGAGCTTAGATAAGCTAATGCTCTTTGATTTCCCTTTGAATTAAACTGCAATACAATAAAACATTTAGAACACTCATTTTGTGGTTCTAGAATTCTGTCCTCCCCCCCCCCCCCCCCCTCCCCAGGATTTTCCTTTCCATGGGGATTTACATTATTCACTCCCTTCCCCATCTCCGGAAATTTCCATGATTTTTCTATTTGGCTCCCTTTACCCCATGGAAATTCCATATCCATAAATAACAAGATCCTTGGTACTGTAATAAAATTTAGCTGTCCCGTGGTTATATTGAAGACAAAGATGCAAGGTGGCTTAATTTTTTCACAAACAAATTGTATTCCTTGACTTGGTTGTACATCATTTATGGGGATATTTACTAGGTCAGGATCAAAGCTGTCGGACAATGAAAGATTAAGGCTCCGAGACTTAATTTTCTAGAAAATGACCATGGAAATTTCTAGATGTATGTAAATTCACTTTACAGTATGTCAAAAATAATTATTTTGAACTAATAACTGACTTAGAAGTGTTCGTATCCCAAATGCCATAGTGGCTGACTTTTTCTTCACTCAAAGAAGTATTCATTCAAGAATCTAAGAAAGCAGTCAAAGTTTTAATTTATGCATAGTCAAAACAACATATCAAATTACTTAAAATACGCAGTTATAGCCTGCGAATGCTGGCATATTTCTAGCTGTCGCTTGTCTCCATTGAAAATAACATCTGCAAACCCAAGCCAGGAAACCATTTCTGTGACGTAATGACTTTTCTCTTTGGCCAATTAAATTCCATGATAGAGTGAAACTTAAGTAGCCCTTACAGAGAATACCTCATGCAGTTGTTCTGCAGTTACTTGAGCTAAACTGTGATTAGCTTAAAATTCCTATATCACAGAAATTGTTTCCTCACTTGGGGTCACAGAGGTTTCTCTTGGTGGAGACAAGCAACAGCTGGAAATACGTCTGCGCTTGTGGGCTAACGCAGTTATAGCAGGAAAGTGAAGCTCTCACGCAAATATGCTTTTTAAAACAGCTGTTTGCCAAAGATATATTACTGAAATTTAATAAAGTCATACGGTTTGTATCTGTAGTTTGTAAATGCATATTTCAATTATGTCATACAAAAAATAATCAAATGTGATCTTGGGTATGGTTCCAGTGCTTAGCTTCCATATGGTTAAAGACAATTAAATAAATGTCATGGCTTTGCTAGCAAACTAGTAAGTACATAGATATATAACAATGAAAAGAATATATCTCGCGGTGCCACTGCACTGTCCTGTAATGCAGTTGGGAAAAAAAATTATTTCAGTTAACTTTTGTATTGTTTCACTTTCTCTCACGAAGTTTCTGCTAAACACAATGTCTGAAGATTCTCATTGGACAAAAAAGAAACATTAACCAATGTTGTTTTTTTGTATGGCGTATGCCAACTTGCCACAATGGGCTTTTGTACATAAGGGCTCTGCCCGAAACGTTTGTACATTTTTTAATGTTCAATGACACTTCTAAGAGTTTTTCATTAACTTTTTTTGTTGTTTCACTCATGTTGACTTCGTAGTTGGCTGTTGGGCAACCTGTGATAATAAGCCACTAGCCCAAGTAATTTTGATCGTTTTACTAGTGGAAGGTTATCAGACAGCCTCTTTGTTGCGCCCTGCACATGCAAAAAAAATGTTTGACCTTGAGTGTTTGTATCTATTAGCTTACATTCAGAAAGGAACAAAATACTGTAGTAAGAAAAATGTGTTATAATTTCTCAATAATGAGGAGTTAATTCGTATCTGCATTCAATTGATGTTACCGGTAACTGTCTTTTGCTACTGACTGACATCCTTGATTGACAACTCAATAGAATAGTGATGTTACAAACAAGTACATGTAGAAAATGAATTTGAAACTGTAATAAACACCTGTTTATGCAGTGTCGGTCTACATTGAATGACCTGTACACGGGATTAGACTGATGAGTATGCAATATTGTTTTCCAACATTTGATGTACACTAAACTACATTTATGAAGGCAGCTGAACCTATATGTACTGAACCAATAAAGTAGTTACGCAAAAGGTTTACCTGTGTACTTCACATTTTTTCTCTTTGATTCTGAAAATGATGCATTAGATGACATTAGAATTGAGAGATCTCTTTATGTGTGAAACTTAATACACATTTGAATGGTTAGTTAAAACATTTTATGTACTGTAGGAAATACAAATACATGGATACAAATAAATAATTATTGTATACTTGTAGATGTAGTTCCAGAAAATATCTATACCTCCCCCATAGAAGGGATTTTTTCTAACACCTCCCCACCTCTTTGGAAATTCCAGTTAAGCTTCATTCATTTATTTAAATTTTTTGGTCTTCCATAACCCACACCCCCAATTCCAATTCCTTCTATAGAGGGAGTATGGATATTTTCTGGAACTGGACATTCTTTTAAGTATTATTCTTTAAGTCAGGAAAAGATAAAAACAGTTAGAATATTTCTCATTAGTGCTTGCTGTTTGAATAGAAAATTATAAACTTTTGAGTTCAGTTTGGAATTAATTTTCACGAGTGAGTTTTTTATGAAGCTGAAATTGCTTGGAGCAACCATTTTAACAAGTGGAATCTCAGCTTTTTGAAAAACACAAGTGCAATTAAATCAATTACTAATTAAGGTGGCTCACTAGAGTTTTTCTGAGACTCGATAGCGCGCGCTACCATCGCCTGCCAAACGTCACTATTAATCGCGCGTTCACAAATGACGCAAGTAGCCCTAAGAAGAAAGGAAATCACTTCGGCGCTTGAAAGGCGTTGAATCACTTCAGCATAAGTAGCAATAGTTTCAACATCCATTCAAACATGTGTTTAAGCCTAGGGCTAAAAAAGGATGACAAAAAAACTCTATAAATAACCAGTAAAAGAGCTCTAATTTACTGTTGCTTTCTCGCATGCGATACATGGCGTCATATGAGCGCGCGCCTAAATAAAAACCCACGCGTGATACCACGCGTGTTTTTCTGATTTTTGTGACGTCATGTGAGAAAATAAATGCTAATTTTCTTGCGTTTCCTTCGGTGAAAATTTTTTAAATTTGGCTCAGTTGTAACCACATACAATTCCTATTGAATACCCTATTTTTGTTAAAATCTGTCAGAGCTAATTTCATATATTTAGAATAATGACAAATTACAGAATATTGGAAAAACCGTCTGAATAACCCTGACTTTTTACCCCTTCAAAATGTTAGGCAATGTCATTTCCATGATGTGGCAAAGTATAAAAAAATTTCACTGAAGGAAAGTATAAATATTAAGGAGTTTTGGTCAAAATGAGGAAAATATCTGCTTGTCATTACACAAGATGTTGCCATGGTAATGGCTTTAATCCAAAAATTGACAATCAAAATATAAGCCTTATTCTAACAGTACTCATTCTGGTTAATCAGTACGGGGAAAACTTAAAGAGGAATTAACTACGTTTCCTTTTCTAACTCGCGCTCTATAGGGAGGGTGTTTCACAATAACTCTAAGGAGCCACCTTAAACGACAAAATCTGCATGATCACTGGTTAATAATATGAAATTAACACGAACAAATCTGCATGGTGGAAGGTCTTTCTTGAAGTCATTTTTGGCATTATTTTGAGAAAATTTTTTGAAAGTTTCTGCACAAAATTTTTTTGTCATTTTAAGTAATATTATTGGCTTAAGAGTTTTGTGTTGTATTTCAGTGAGTCACAACCCAGAATTAGGATTGCAAAATTTGCACTGGTGTTATACTTTTTCTACTAGTGTCACACTTGAACTGCACTGCTTTCAGCAAATCATAATTTTTTTATTATATTATTATTTTGGAAGTCTAAGTCAGGAGTAATTATTATTTTTTGATTAGGGGTAGTTTACAAATTAAATTGTCATAGTTTTTCAGTCATTGAATTTTTTCATGTTTGTGTAGTTTTAGTTGGTGTATGAATGGCTAAACAAACTCCTGGTACTAACAAATTTGCAAATATGCATAGAATCAAGATTGCTAGTTAGCAGTGGTTAAGATTTTGTTTAAAGGACTCGTAAAAAGGGAAAGGATAAAGATTATAATTAAGTTTCGATAATTTCCCAAAAAACAGACTTTGTAGTTGCCAAATGGGTGAGTGATTGATGATTTATACTTGTATTTGTACTTTTCACGCTATGTTTGTGAACGGATGAGTGCTGATTTTAACACGGCATAATAGTTAAAATTAAAAATTAACTACTTGCTTTTACACTAAGAGAGACCTAATACATGTAATAATAGTGATTTTTACCTCTGCACTTAACGTTTTTTCTCTTTGATTCTGAAATTAATACATTAGAAGAGATTAAAATTAAGAAATCTTTTTCTATGTATTACGTTATACATCGATTATACACGTACATTTTGCAAGTTTTTTTGTAATGAATATTTTCCTTACATCATCCATTTGAATGACTGAACGCACAGCAAGCAAACAGATAAGAAAGGGGTAGACATGGATTAAAATTTTTGAACGGCAGGGTCAAATGGCTGAACTGATGCAAATTTTTTATAACAGTAAAGTAAAAAAATTTTTTGAATGGTAAAGTTGGACGGCTAAACGAAAGCAATTTTTTTTCAAATGGTTAAGTCACACAGTTGACCAGATGCAATTTTTTTTCAAATGGTTAAGTCGCATAGTTGACCAGATGCAAATTTTTTTCGAACGGTTAAGTCAGACGACTGAATGTATGCATTTTTTCCAAACACTTAAGTCAAATGGGTGAACAGATGCAAATTTATTTCGGACGGGGAGGCAGGAGCAAAAAGAAATGATAAACACTATTCCATGACACATGTCACTTTACCACATTTGTGAGGGTCAGACAACTCTGATTTGCCATGTGTGGCAAAAAATATATCAGCCATTTAAACCAAGAGATTATCCATGTGTGTATTTTGATGTGCCAGAGTTATGTTGTTTTCAACAAGACATGTGACGCAACATTTGTTTTCACCATTTTGTGAAGTGAAGTTTGACAAAAGAAACTGATTATTTTTATCTCTAATTCTGTAAAGCATAACAAAGTAATTGAAATGGAGAATGTTTCTTTGTTTAGCTTTTATTGGAAATGAAATTGATATTGATGAGCCAACAGAAGCAATTTTTGCAAAAGGTATAATGTTAATTCAGACGGTGTGTGATAACTGATTCTCTTGGTGATTCCTCAACTTGAACTTTTGAATTTTCATGTCTCTGGTTTGATGTTATAAGGTGTATTAAAATAAAGCAAGTGCTTCAAACAGGAAAGTGTTCTGTCAAACATTGCATATGCTTGTCGTAAAAAAGGTTGCTGTTATTCATCATTGTGAAGTACGATAATAATAGTCTTCATCAGCCAATGAGATTGACTGGTTACACGTCACCTTTTAAGCAGGATACTCTGTTGTGATTAGTTGGTTCTCAGGAGCTGTGATTGTTGCGTTTCAATACTCGCTGTTTCGATGCACTGGTCCCTTGGCAGTTCCAAAGCTGGTTGTGTCTGGTATTTCAGAACATGCTAATAACACTGGACACAACCCGCTTTGGAAGGAAGTAAACTTTATTAATTAATCATAATCCTCATTGGTACACACAAAGAGTGATAGAGGGAATTCACATAAGCCTTTACCTTAACAACGTCAACAGGGATAGTGGAAAAGAAATTCCCAAAGCATGGATGCCCACAATCAAAAAAACACAACAGGAGAACCATACGGGAGTGGACCACCGAGGGAACAAGACATCGAAACAGCCAGGATTAAAACACACCAATCACAGCTGTTGAGAACCAATCAATCACAGCGGAGCATCCTGCTTAAAAAGTGACGAGTAACCGGCCGATGTTATCGCCTGATGCTACGTCACAAGTGACCACATCGTGAGACAAATGAGAATACTTTATTGTTATTGCAGAATCATCATTTTTGAGTAAGTTTGCACGAAGTAAATGACTGAAGTCATTCCTTTAGTTCTAACAAAGAATGTGAAAATATTTTTGAATGCTGAGTTCAAACTTTGTGACTAGTGCAAGTAATTTAATCTCACTGTTAGATAACGTAAATGTGTGTATTTTCCCTGAAACTTTATTCTTCACATAACATGTAAAGACATCTATGTATATGAATTTTTGTTAATTGTTTTTGTTTATTTTATAAACAGCCTAAAAAATTATTCTTTTGACTAAAATTAACTTGTCTAGAAATTGCAATGATTAACAGTTTTTGTCAATTGAGTGAAAACATGTTTGTTAGTGTATTTGCAATATAATGTAAACTATTTTTTATGCTAATGAAAGGATTTAAGTTTACCTGTTTGGGTCCCAGTGCTCATAGTAGTGGCTAAAAAGTAAAACAAAAATTTGTTACATCTTTTAGCCCTAAATATACTGTGGGTGAGTTAGTTATATTTAAAACACTGATTACGATTAAGAAAGATACATGTACATACAATAATTATTGAATGTCCTATAAGTGATCATGCAAAATCTGAAGGCTACATGTAGCTGGAGGTTGCTTGCAGAGGTAGTTACTAATCAGACCTTAAACCATATTGGGAAATAAAGCAAACTGCGCAATGCATGTTTTGATGTTCCAGAGTCCCATAGTGTCTAAGTTGTAAACAACTAGACTATCGAGTGAAAAGTTTTGTTTTGGCATCTTTTTCACTAATTTTTGTGCTGTAAAAGTGAAAGAAGCAACATTTTTCTTGAGATCTGTAGAGAATACCTTTAATGTATATGTTATGATTTAAATTTATTTTTCAGTTAAAAATTTGTTTGAACCAGTTTAACTTTTTCAAAGTAGTTCATATTTTTTAAACTGGTTCATATTTTTCTAAATGGATGATACATTAAACCAGCTGTTTCAATGGTATTCCTATTGACACCAAAAGTATTGCAGATTAAGCAAGTAAACAAATTTAAGGCATTTAGACAGGCACTTGTTGGCGTGTGTTTTGTAGTGAGAAGTCAAACTAAAAAAAAGATAATGATTAAAAATCTAGAATTTACAGTTTAGAACTTGATTGTTTATTCAAAAATGAACAATATGACAACCTCAGCATGATATGAAAAGATTTGACATAAAATTTCATCATCTTGATATCTGGAACACATGAGGAAGAAATAAAAAGGTGGTCTCAATACCCTGACCATTTATCTTTTCAAATGTAAGCAGCAATATAATCTTTCACATGCATATACATTGTAGAGGTTGATGAAAAAGTAATCACGTACAGTAAACTTTGTTTACTAGATAAACAACATGAGAATGAAATACTGATGCTAAAGGGCCAAAATAGTTACTTTGTCCTCCATTACCATTGAAATGTACTGCATGTAATTGATGTGAATTGTTGTCATTGAGGTCTTCATCTGGAATGGCCTTGCTTTTATTTTATCGGCCTCGTTTTAATGCATATACCGTGTAGCAGAAAAGTCTTCCATCTTAGATTGAGAGAAGTTGGATCAATATGCGAAGTTTTAGCTACTCTTCCAGTGGAGAAATCCAGCTCATAGACGAAAAGGACAATGTAGTCTGAATGCAGACTGAATTGACATTGTATAGGAGGACCAGCCTCTCTTAGACGCAAAAAGTGGCCTATGTGAGTCTGTTTTGGTCAATTGCTTGCTTGTTTTTATGATTCTATTAAATACGACCGGTTTTGTCGGGATGTGAGATGATGCGTTTTTGTTACGTGACTAGTTCAATTATTCATTATGTTCACGATCACAACTTCAAAACACATTGGCTTTTATGCGTTAACTGTGAGCAGCTTCATTTCTTTCACTGTATTTTGACTACATTTTATTATGTACGTTTGTTGATTAGTTCCAGTGTAGCAAATAATTCAGTCTGTGTCTGGTCGAATACATGTTTGGAATCGGTTGAAAAGTACTCTGAACCCTGAAGCAAGCAACAAAAATGTAAATGCTGTCTAATTTTATTTATCAGCAGAAATATTCCAATCAGTCGCACAGAGTTTGTTTACGATCAATTGAGCAAGTGATAGCAAACGTCCACAAATATCTGCAAATATTCGTGCTGCCAGCAGTTTAGAATAGACAGAATGATGCATGTAAAATGTATACTTTTCCAAATTTACTTTTAACTCCAAAACATTATCAGTCAATGTGAAAATATCTGTCACAAGATTTGAAGGCGGAAACTGGCGCTGTCGCACAATGAGTTGACAAAATTATTATAGAAAGGACCTCTACCACAGAGAAATACTATTTTGGTTTTTGTGAGTGTGTTGTAGATGCCTGTCAAATGTCAGGATCTGATTTTTTTCAAAAAAAAATTGTTGATTTTAGCAAGAGACAGTGAGATGAAAGTCAGCTAATGAATTCCTTTACAGTATTACAGTAACAGCATCGAATGCACTCCCTAATCTTTGATTATTACTAGTTACCTAAATATTTGTTTTTCACTGGCTTTCATTTAAGAGTTGATATTTTGTAATCTTCTTCGGACAAAATCAAGGACTTTACAAGACCAAACACCATTTTAAGTATTTTCAAGGCTGTGAAATTGGACTCCAGAAATTCAAGGGTTTTACCACACATGAATTAATTATTGTGATTATATACTGTTCTCATTGTTGAATGAGAGTTATGCAGCTGAATGAGATTAAAGACTTAAATTGTTGAGTGGTAATGAGAGAGTGCGTTATAGTATGATTATCAATGGAGGAAACAGTGAGTTTTAGAGGCATAAAGAGTAACATGTTTTTTTGTTGTTTTTGTGCAAACAAGGATTGTGTACAAGACAGATATTGTGACGATCGGTGGACGATTGGTGTTAATTGTGGTGGATGGTGAAATCCCGACAAGATGAAAGGTGCTCTCAACACTCTCTATTTGTTTTTGGAATATGAATGCAAATATGATATTTGACAGGCTTACACAAGTTTGAAAGAAAAAAGTGACTTGAAATAAAAGTTGTTTATTGGATACATGTAAGTGGTACTAACTTCAGAAAACTTAGAGCAAAATTGAAGAATATTTGTAGGAGAGTTTTGTTGAGTTAAAAGACACATTATGGTTGTCAATGTATACTAGAATGTTTTGAATGTCATATTACTCTGTAGTTGATGATTACAGACTGTGCTATCTGCTAACTGGAAGGGAGGTGAGATGGAGGTTGGTGTTCATTAAATTCTTATTTTATCTTTTGAAATACGAATGCAAAATATAAAATGTAAGGCTAAGAGAAAACAATGAATAAAGTCTATTTATTGGTTAAGTATTACTAGTTGTAAAATATGTAAATACAGTGCTCCTCAAAAGTAAGTTACTTCACTTCATCTTAACAAGTGCCTTATCAAACATGACACTGTACAATTTTTTCATCAATACTTTTTTCATGTATACAGACGTTTCTTAATTAAAAATACACACTGAATTGAACTTAATAACTTGATTTAGCACAATGTTCACTTGCTGAAAGAAGCTGCTGCAATCAATCAGCTAATTAAAGGAGCAAATTCAGCTTATCAGTCTAAACACTGTAAGTGATGAATGATATTTTGTAACTTAGAACTGAACAATTTGCAGCATATTCAGACCAACCATTTTCTAGCTAGATAGATTAGAAAATTTCAACAGTTACATTTGTTATGATTGAAGGAAACAACACAGTTTGCACACCAACGTCAACACTCCCAGTAAAGCATAGCTTTGTCAGATTGCATTAAGTTTGGCTGTGTTGTTGTTCGATTGTTGATTTGCAATCGGTTATTTTCCATTTGTAAACCGTGCCAGAGACTTCTTCCCCTTCCCCATGCTTCCTCAGATAACATTTTGGACTAGTCCACTTTTTGGGTTCCTGAAACATCCTAAAAATCTGACCGATTTCCATAAAACAGTGGAAACCGGTATGGAACCGTACCTGACAAGAATGTGGAAAAGCTCTTAGTATGGCTGTGCAGGCTAGAAAATTTTCAGAGTAACCAAATTCATAATTTTTTAGTTCAAGTTATCGAAATCTCAAGTTCAAGCAGTCATACTTGCAGTTTTTAATGCTCTTGTGAGATGAGACTCTTGTCTTCCAAGACGATGAAAAAAACAAGACTCTTGTCTAACAAGAGGGTCCTACAGGGGTATTCTAAAATGTGTTATTAGGTGATTTTATTTCTGTGAAACATGAATTTAGGAAATTATACTTCATGACTCGTGATCTGAAGGTCTTGTGTGACCCATGAAGAACCTGAATTATTAAGCAACATTCATGATTTTGCTGCCCTATTCTACATGTATGTGATTTTCAGATGCAAGTCCTCCGAAGGGTTAGAGTCATCTACTGAGAGTGACTTGCGTACGCAATTTGCAATATGAAGCCTTGACTTATTCATTCATGATTTTCTTCAAACACTGCTTCTTGCGGGTCATTAAAAAGAGTATCTTACTTGCTTATTTTTGTGATTTGGGAAAGCGAAAGTTTTAAATCCATGATTCACGATCCTGTATTTTTTCTGTTCATGCACCGTGCCACAGACCCCTCCCTCCCCTGTATCACCCTCTCACAAGATGAGACTTGTCAGTTTCTTAGTTTTGAGCAGTATACTGTAAGTTATGTCAGGTTTTTGGGCACATAACAATTGTCACTAACAGTAAGAGTAAGCCAAACAACATATTTTCCCTTCATTCTAGAGACATTGTGCTCAAGAAGGATCCTGCCAATGCTGAATACCTACTTTACACTGAACAAGACTACACTGGATACTCACTACCATAGTGTGATGTGGAATAAAGATGAGATAAAAGGTGCAAGATCTCAATAGCCACTATTGTCATTTTGAATATGAATAGAAATATAATCTTTGATACACATATACAGGTTGTAGAAAGAGTTATTACTTACAGTAAACTTTGTGTTCTAGATACATGTAAATGGTAGTAAGCTCCAAACAAGGAGAGCATAATGCTGATGCTAAAAAGCCACAATACTTACTGTCACATTCAGGCACCATGAATACAAGTATTGTTGTAAAATGCTTCACTGAACTCTTCAAAATGCTAAAACTAGAATTGAGCCAAAATACTTACTTCGTTCTTGTTGTTGAGTACTCTCGAGCTCATCAAATGGATCATAGTCATCTGAAATAACGATCAGATGAAAGGTGTTCTTAGTAAGCATAATTTATGTTTTTGTAAATCATTGTTTTAAAAAATATGATAAAGCCTTTCAGATATCTAATTGGTATTTAGCATTGATGAATAGTTTACTTGCAGTGTAAGTGACACTGTCGTGTAGAAATAACTAGCAAATATAATTATTGTAAAGATAGAAATGAAACAATATGATTTTTGAGATATGTACAGGAGTTAAAGAAACAGTAATAACTTACAGTCAACTTCATTTCTTGAGTGTCCATCCTGCAGTAGAGCAACATGTCCATAACTCTGGGAAGAGTCTGTAGACAGGAAAAGTGAAAAATTGTTGAGTGGGCATGACAGAACATGTTCTCATTGTCAGTAGACGTTACAAACATTTTGGACTCTCAAAGTCCACTTTCTGGGTTCTTGAAACGTCCTAAAAAAACTGACTGATTTCCATAAAAAAGTGGAAAGTGCTATATTGGATCCACACCTGACAAGAATGTGGAAAAGCTCTTAGTATGGCTGTGCAGGCTAGAAAATTTTCAGAGTAACCAAATTCATAATTTTTTAGTTCAAGTTATCGAAATCTCAAGTTCAAGCAGCCCTACTTGCAGTTTTTTAATGCTCTTGTGAGATGAGACTCTTGTCTTCCAAGACGATGAAAAAAACAAGACTCTTGTCTAACAAGAGGGTCCTACAGGGGTATTCTAAAATGTGTTATTAGGTGATTTTATTTCTGTGAAACATGAATTTAGGAAATTATACTTCATGACTCGTGACCTGAAGGTCTTGTGTGACCCATGAAAAACCTGAATTATTAAGCAACATTCATGATTTTGCTGCCCTATTCTACATGTATGTGATTTTCAGATGCAAGTCCTCCGAAGGGTTAGAGTCATCTACTGAGAGTGACTTGCGTACGCAATTTGCAATATGAAGCCTTGACTTATTCATTCATGATTTTCTTCAAACACTGCTTCTTGCGGGTCATTAAAAAGAGTATCTTACTTGCTTATTTTTGTGATTTGGGAAAGCGAAAGTTTTAAATCCATGATTCACGATCCTGTATTTTTTCTGTTCATGCACCGTGCCACAGACCCCTCCCTCCCCTGTATCACCCTCTCACAAGATGAGACTTGTCAGTTTCTTAGTTTTGAGCAGTATACGGTTTTTGGGCACATAACGATTGTCACTAACAGTAAGAGTAAGCCAAACAACATATTTTCCCTTCATTCTAGACACATTGTGCTCAAGAAGGATCCTGCCAATGCTGAATACTTACTTAACACTGAACAAGACTACACTGGATACTCACTACCATAGTGTGATGTGGAATAAAGATGAGATAAAAGGTGCAAGATCTCAATAGTCACTATTGTCATTTTGAATATGAATAGAAATATAATCTTTGATACACATATACAGGTTGTAGAAAGAGTTATTACTTACAGTAAACTTTGTGTACTAGATAAATGGTAGTAAGCTCCAAACAAGGAGAGCATAATGCTGATGCTAAAAAGCCACAATACTTACTGTCACATTCAGGCACCATGAATACAAGTATTGTTGTAAAATGCTTCACTGAAATCTTCAAAATGCTAAAACTAAGAATTGAGCCAAAATACATGTACTTACTTCGTTGTTGCTGTTGACCACTCTCGAGCTCATCAAATGGATCATAGTCATCTGAAATAACGATCAGATGAAAGGTGTTCTTAGTAAGCATAATGTATGTTTTTGTAAATCATTGTTTTAAAAAATATGATAAAGCCTTTCAGATATCTAATTGGTATTTAGCATTGATGAATAGTTTACTTGCAGTGTAAGTGACACTGTCGTGTAGAAATAACTAGCAAATATAATTATTGTAAAGATAGAAATGAAACAATATGATTTTTGAGATATGTACAGGAGTTAAAGAAACAGTAATAACTTACAGTCAACTTCATTTCTTGAGTGTCCATCCTGCAGTAGAACAACATGTCTGTAACACTGAGAAGAGTCTGTAGACAGAACAAGTGAAAAATTGTTGAGTGGGCATGACAGAACATGTTCTGATTGTCAGTAGACGTTACAAATGAGCTTAATGACATGCTCCCTCAGATAACATTTTGGACTCTCAAAGTCCACTTTCTGGGTTCTTGAAACGTCCTAAAAAAACTGACTGATTTCCATAAAAAAGTGGAAAGTGCTATGGATCCACACCTGACAGGAATGTGGAAGAATTCCTAGTATGGGTGTGCAGGCTAGAAGATTTTCAGAGTAACCAAATTCATAATTTTTTAGTCCAAGTTATCAAAATCTCAAGTTCAAGTAGCTATATTTGCAGTTTTCAGTGCTCTTGTGAGATGAGACTCTTGTCTTCCAAGATGATGAAAAAAACTAGAGTCTTGTCTAACAAGAGGGTCCTACAGGGGTATTCTTAAATGTGTTATTAGCTGACTTTATTTCTGTGAAACACGAATTTAGGAAATTATACTCCATGACTTGTACGTGACCTGAAGGTTTTGCGCAAAATACTAAAACTAAGAATTAAGCCAAAATACTTACTTAGTTCTTGTTGGTGACCACTCTTGAGCTCAT
Source organism: Micromussa lordhowensis (assembly GCA_964020085.1). Classification (NCBI taxonomy): domain Eukaryota; kingdom Metazoa; phylum Cnidaria; class Anthozoa; order Scleractinia; family Lobophylliidae; genus Micromussa; species Micromussa lordhowensis. The sequence continues at coordinate 5,653,246 of OZ026609.1, forward strand.
CATCATCATGAGATGGATCGTAGTCATCTGAAATGACAATGAGATGAAAGGTGTTCTTAGAAAGCATAATTTATGTTTTTGTAAATCCTTGTTTTAAAAAATACGATAAAGCCTTTCAGATATCTAATTGGTATTTAGCATTGATCAATAGTTTACTTGCAGTGTAAGTGATGCTCTTGTGTAGAAATAACTAGCAAATATAATTGTAAAGATAGAAATGGAACACTATGATTTTTGACATATGTACAGGAGTTAAAGAAACAGTAATAACTTACAGTCAAGTTCATTTCGTGAGTGTGCATCCTGCAGTAGAACAACATGTCTGTAACACTGAGAAGAGTCTGTAGACAGAACAAGTGAAAAATTGTTGAGTGGGCATGACACCACATGTTGTGATTGTCAATAGACATTACAGATGAACTGAATGACATGCTCCCTTAGATAATGTTTTGGAATCTCAAAGTCCACTTTCTGGGTTCTTGAAACGTCCTAAAAAAACTGACTGATTTCCATAAAAAAGTGGAAAGTGCTATGGATCAACACCTGACAGGAATGTGGAAGAATTCCTAGTATGGGTGTGCAGGCTAGAAGATTTTCAGAGTAACCAAATTCATAATTTTTTAGTCCAAGTTATCAAAATCTCAAGTTCAAGTAGCTATATTTGCAGTTTTCAGTGCTCTTGTGAGATGAGACTCTTGTCTTCCAAGATGATGAAAAAAACTAGAGTCTTGTCTAACAAGAGGGTCCTACAGGGGTATTCTTAAATGTGTTATTAGCTGACTTTATTTCTGTGAAACACGAATTTAGGAAATTATACTCCATGACTTGTACGTGACGTGAAGGTTTTGCGCAAAATACTAAAACTAAGAATTAAGCCAAAATACTTACTTAGCTCTTGTTGGTGACCACTTTCAAGCTCATCATCTGATGGATCATAGTTATCTGAAATGACGATCAGATGAAAGGTGTTTTAGTAAGCATAACTTACGTTTTTGTAAATCGTTATTTTAAAAAATACGATAAAGCCTTTCAGATATCTAATTGGTATTTAGCATTGATCAATAGTTTACTTGCAGTGTAAGTGATGCTCTCGTGTAGAAATAACTAGCAAATATAATTGTAAAGATAGAAATGGAACACTATGATTTTTGACATATGTACAGGAGTTAAAGAAACAGTAATAACTTACAGTCAACTTCATTTCTTGAGTGTGCATCCTGCAGTGGAGCAACATGTCCATAACACTGGGAAGAGTCTGTAGACACTGGACAAGTGAAAAATTGTTGAGTGGGCATGACACAACATGTTCCGATTGTCAATAGACGTTACAGATGAACTGAATGACATGCTCCCTCAGATAACGTTTTGGACTCTCAAAGTCCACTTTCTGGGTTCTTGAATCATCCTAAAAAATCTGATCGATTTCCATAAAAAGTGGAAACCGGTATGGATCCACGCCTGACAGGAATGTGGAAGAGCCCCTAGTATGGGTGTGAAGGCTAGAAGATTTTCAGAGTCACCAAATTCATAATTTTTTAGTCCAAGTTATCAAAATCTCAAGTTTAAGTAGCTATATTTGCAGTTTTTAATGCTCTTGTGAGATGAGACTCTTGTCTTCCAAGATGATGAAAAATGCAAGAGTCTTGTCTAACAAGAGGGTCCCACAGGGGTATTCTTAAATGTGTTATTTGTTGACTTTATTTCTGTGGAACATGTATTTAGGAAATTATTATCATTATTAGGTTTTGTGCAAAATACTAAAACTAAGAATTAAGCCAAAATACTTACTTAGTTCTTGACCACTTTCGAGCTTATAATCAGATGGATCATAGTCATCTGAAATGACGATCAGATGAAAGGTGTTCTTAGTAAGCATAATTTTTCTTTTTGTAAATCGTTGTTTTAAAATTACAATAAAGCCTTTCAGATATCTAATAAATGGTGTTTAGCATTGATCAATAGTTTACTTGCAGTGTAAGTGATGCTCTCGTGTAGAAATAACTAGCAAATATAATTGTAACGATAGAAAGAGATTACTATGATTTTTGAGATATGTACAGGAGTTAAAGAAACAGTAATAACTTACAGTCAACTTCATTTCTTGAGTGTGCATCCTGCAGCACAGCACCATGTTCGTAACACTGGGAAGAGTCTGTAGACAGGACAAGTGAAAAATTGTTGAGTTCCCATGACAGAACTAAAAAATCTGACTGACATAAAACAGTGGAAACTGGTATGGCTAGAAGATTTTCAGAGTAACCAAAGTCACAATTTTCTAGTCCAAGTTACTTACAACAGTCGCAAGATTTATAAGAAAACAATCATTTAAATTAACTGTTGAAATTTGATCAGACAACTTGACCAAATGTAGAATGAAAGATATTAGCCCTGGGAAATTTCATAGGTAGGCATACAAAAAGTGGTGTAGGTTGATAACTAATGGATCACTCTCAGTAACCCTACCTGATTGCTGTGTTACTTTTAGATTAGGGCCAATCTGCTATTGAATGCAATAAAAACAAACACTCATAATTTTCATAGTTTTTTTAGTATCTGCTGTATAATTTTAAATTATTATGTTTCAAGTAGCAAAAAGAGTTTCTTTAAAAAGACTTACATTCCATTTTCTGATGTTAAAATAATTAATCAAATAACAGAGAATCCAATGTATTGTACTGTGATCAAACAAGGCTTCATTCCTTGTCACCTCCACTTTGTTTTGACTTAATAGTGAATATGTTTAAAACCCTCTCAGGGCTGTGCTCTAGAGATGCTTGCAACTAATATACCTTGCAACTCTCACGCCTTAGTCTTACAGCTGCGAGGTTAAAACTTCAATCTCGCAGGCGCTCACGCCTGTGAGCCAATTTCTCATGCCTGATTGAAAAATGTAAGTTGTTGCCGTCATGCTTGACACAATTTTCCACAAATATGTTAACTCAGACCCATGTAAGGAACAAAAACCACATGTATTATAAATAAATGACAATATCTTCCTTGTGATCTCTGATTTTTGAAGTGAAAAGCACTGGGAGCAAGCTCACGTTTATACACCTAATAAGACTTCAGAATTCTTCATAAGACTTGGGACTTCTTCGGGAGTCTTCAGAAATGATCGTGCCATATTCAAAAATCCCAGCACTCCCAGGATAAAAATCTCACCCTATATCTCAGAAAAAGTTGGCGCATGCCTTTGGGCGACTGGAAAAACTTACTTTTTTCATATAAGCTAAAGTGCCGGGCACCCAGGATTTCATAGTTAGGAGACTTTGCACTCCTTACAATTTCCTTAGATCACAGCCCTGCTTTTAGCTTGTTAGTGTCATAGATGGAAATAAACAGCATCATAGTTATTAGGGATGTATCCATTTGGCAAACACTTTCATTCCTCCAATGCAACTTTGTTTTGCTGGCATGACTCTTTTTCTGATGCAACTTTTTTCACTAGTGGAACTTTTTTCCTGATGGAACATTGTTTCAGTAGTCTTTTTTATTTCTTGCTTTACGGTCTTTAAGTCTTGATATCTTTGTCATAAGATTAATTGCATTTTTTTGGAAATATTAAGAAAAACACATTGTTCTTCATAACAAGTGCTATTCAAATTAACAGGCCTTGCATAAGAGTTTAAAGGTCTACATGTACATGTAAATCTACACCTACAATTTGCATTTCTTACATATTGCACAGCAGTTGATTAAGGAAATATTTAACAATTATTCACCAAAGGGGAGGTGAATATTCACAAATATTCACAAGTATTCACGAGCCCGAGGTGAATAATTGTTTTAGTATAATTACTCAGGTGATCATACAAATACCTAAACAAAGGAGTGTTAAATTCTACCACAATTGCTGCTAATCTTTCAATCTGATTGACTAATTTGCTATTTTTGATAAGAGTCCAACTATACTGCTCACGTCAATGTGTTGTGCAATGCCTTTTCCAGCTTGCACTCTGAAAAGAAATTCTTTGACGTGCGTGCACCTTCAATATTATTCCGAACAAAATTTTCACGGGCATTTAAATGGTTTCTTAGTTACATTGTGTAGTTTCAGAAAATATCCATACCCCCCACAGAAGGGTTTTTTCCTATGACCCTCTTCCCCCTCTGGATTTTCCCTCTTGACCCCTGGATATATTATCATTCCCAGTGGAAACCAAAAATAAGGTATTTTTTAAGTGCAAGATACCGGATTTTGATCTTTATCTTTCTTTCCCCGAAAAACTGTCAGTAACACATTGCCAGAAGGTACGTCGCTGACAGTTTGCAATACGAAAAGTATAGATTTAATCCTGTCAATTCCGCTTCATAATTTAGACCGTTTCGAAAGAAATGCTCACAAGAAACGCTTTACACCGCACCAGTTTATAATGAAGCAAAACAACGTAATTTTCAGTGCCTGTTTTGTTCCAAATTTAGGCAGATCCAATTTTTGGAACAGCTCCCGTCATCACATCCACTTTCTGAAAATATTTCAAACCAGAAGTGTTGGTTAACGTAAATGGATCTTGAAATCTGTAAATGAATAACAAAGTGAAAGTTTTGCTGTAAACCCTTTCCTGAGTGTAATTTTGGATTTGATTGTTTTGTAGCCATACAATGTAATTAGATATTTTTGTGACAACTGGCTTCCTGTCGACTAGCGGTGAAAATTTGACGTCGCCAATTTCGAAGTTTGCATAATTTAACTTTGCCGGCATATTATTTCTGAATCGGCGTTAGCCTATTGCAAACAGCCTTGTACTGCACTTTCTCTGAAAATCTGCTTGAACCTGTAAAATTTCTATAAAACACTTTTCTTCGTTTAAAGTTCTGTCGAAAATCACATTTAAGCACCGTGCTTCCATTTGAAAACAATTATTATAGCCTCACTCTACATGGAATTCAAACAAAACTTGTGTGAATGAATTTATGTTACCGCGGATATCATTGAGGATTACTTAGGCTTGAATGTAAATGTTATGATTTCTGTGTGATTCAAAACAGGTGTTGAATGCTTTTTTGCCCTTTGTCCTTGGCTTCTATGCGGAAATATTGAAGCAGCAATGTTGTTATTTATCTGTGATAATTTCTGCTGATTTATATCGCATGCATCTCGCTTAAAAAATACATTTACGCGCTGAACTAGAATAATTATTGTTACTGTTCTGTTTTGCTCGTTCAAGAATCATTCTTAACGAGATAATAGGTCTGTTAACTACGCTATTTTTCAACCTTACGACAACAACTTAAAAAATGCAACAAAATCTTCCTGCTGAATCGATACAGATAAGAGTGAGAAGTATTTGGTCAAGTGCAACAAACATAATTATTATATTTTCAGTCATGATTGTCACGTCTATTTCCCACAACAGGTGCACTTTGATCACCAGCTGCTACTCGGGAAATTGCGGACTCTTGTGGCGACACAATATCGACCCTAACCGACTCAAAAATATTCATCTTGTGCTTTAAATTAGCGAGATTTATTTTTTTGTGTTCATGACTCAAGAAGCTCAATGCAAACAACGAAACATTGCATACAACAGTAAGAAAATTGAGACCACCTTAGAAAAAAAATTCATCCAAACAACATCCTTCACCCCCCCTCCTCCGGAAATTCCTACGCCTATGACACCCCCAACCCCCCGGAATTTCCATTCCCTTCTGCGGGAGGTATGCATATCTTCTGGAACCACACATTTAGCACAATTTTCACATCTTACCTTTGAAGAGTGTCATTCCGAACTTTCTGGCGTGTTTGGTATTCCTTGGAATGGCTCATTCTTTCATTAAATTAACTTCCTCTTCAGGCACATTGACAAAACGCGAGGCGGCCATAAAGAGAATTCATCCTCCTGCTATAATCACTTCTGCGGAGGTGATTATAACAGAATATGACGAAGTTCTCGACCAATGGAAGCGCACGAATTTCTATAATCACCTGAGGGCCTGGTTGTTCGAAAGCCGGTTAACGCTAACCCAGGATTAAAATTTAACCGGGGTAACAATTTTTCTTGTATAAAAGCGTTATCCATCGCTTATATTTTGTGTTGTTTGAGATTACTCGTGTTCAACACTGAAGCGCAAAAAATGTAAACAGAACTCCTCGCTGAAAAGCAACAAAAATGAAATAAAAATTCTCGCTAATCCTGGGTTAGCTTAATCGGGCTTTGAACAACCCGGCCTGATTATACTAAGGTAAATTATTTTGTACTGTTAATCAGTGATTGAAATACTCACCTCTTGTTTAATTTCCACAAATGTTGAATCTTCAATTTTGGAGTTAAAAAAGCAAATATTATATTAATATAATTAATAGCATCTCTGGAATATTATGCTTTATAATCCATCAAATTTTTTGTTTGCACATCATGGGAGGTTGCTCTATAGATGTCACACGACTTAATTAATGTGTCCCTATTAAAACTAGAGCGTATCTAAGTGATATTCTCCAATAAAATATTCACAAGAACCTACCTACAACCTGTATGTGTTGCAAAACATATTTGAAAGATACATGTAAGTAATAGTAATCCAACTGAGTGGAATAATTCACCTCTTGAAAACAAAAAAATGATAGCAATAATGATGTTTCTTGTATTCCAATACTGACAAACATTTCGGAAACTTATACTTATTATGAATGTTCCTGTTGAGATTGTTTGAGCTGCAATAAAATATTATAATCCGTTACATACAAGTAACTTTGTGCCTATTGTTTGCTGCTTTTTATTCTTCTAAACTGACCAATCACAGCTTTTTATTCTTCTAAACTGACCAATCACAGATCAGTTGGACAAGCTCAGAAATTATGGAATATTTTCCAATTTCGCTGAACTAACTGAAAGACGAATTGCTCTTATCTTTCTCTATCTATGTGCCCAATCCCTAATATAAATGAAATCCATTGAAGAAGAGAAAGAAAACTAATTAGTTTTTTTACAATAGAATGGTAAATTTTAGTCCAACTGGTCTAACCAATCAAAGTGCACCATTTCCAAAGGTGGTTTAATTTGACCAAACCAATGTTCCCTTTCAACTTCTGACCTAATTTTCCAGAACTTTGGTAAAATGGAATGTACCCATTCTAACTGAAGATGTCAGCCACTGCATTTTGTCTTGATAAAAGAGGGATTCAGCTGGTTTGGTTACTCAAGAGAAATCAGCTATAACGGTGCTAATACGCGAAATGTTTCCAAAATTTCCGTCAGTCTTACGTGATGTCAACATATCGGATCAAAATCCACCAATCACATCCCGCTAGCATGACGTAGAGAAGGTCAGAATGTCATACTAGTGGCTGTAATTGGTGGATTTCGATCCGATCTGTCAATAACACGCAAGACTGACAGAAATTTTGGAAACGTTTCCGCGGGTGCTCTGTTTTCCAAAGTTGCATATCAACGAAAACAGTGGTAATTGCATGTGATAAATACATTTTTACTTAGTTAGTCCCCTGAGCTCCACACCCTAGAGCTAAGAACACCCAGCCCCCTGAAATTCGAGAGAAAATAGCTGGCACAGTGAAAGCAAAGACAACTGCATAAATAATTTACGATTTTAATGTCTCCCATTTACTCTACTCAAGAGAAACTTCACAAAGTTGCCTGTCAAATAATTTAATTTTTCAGTATTAAATTTCAGTTTCAGGCTTAGCATCGGTCTCCCTTGAAAAAAATTCTAATGCCAGAGACCTAGAACTCACTCAACTTCCTGTGCAGTGAACATTGCCTTCATGTTTGAAAGTACTTGTTAATATCGTAACTCTTTTATACTCTCATTCCATTGTCAACAGAATCATGCAAAAAGCTTTCCTTAATATCAAACACTTAGTCACAGATCACAAATTATGGCTGCCAGCTATAGAGGGTTGAAATAATAATTAACCAACTTCCTCTTTTTTTCTTTCCCATTCCCTTCTAATTTGAAACCAGACTGTTCACTCTGGAGCTGAGCACACTAACATAGACGCCACTGTGCCTCCCACAAGTGGCCATTTTACTTCATTTTATTTGAGTCTTTCAGTCAGTACCATCAGCACTAAACTGACCTATCACATTGAACACCCAAGACTTATAACATCATCAACTGGCAGACACCTTTCACTTAACTCTGACAATGACTTCTACTCAGTGTTCTGTTCAACAAAAGACCAGAATGCCAATACAAAGGAAGAATCATTTATTTTAACAATTCAATTAAATCTAAAATATAAAGAAATTACATTGGTGTGTGGCCTTACATATGTCCAAAACAGACAGGAAATTAACATTCACAGAACTTGCAAATCAACTATAACTTACTTCTTGATTGCCTTCATATATATAATTGACTCTGTGACTGGTTAGCAATATCTGGTTAGCAACAACTGAACTAGATACCAATAACTGGCGAGCGCACAGACTTGATAACAACTTTATTGGACATGTTTCCGTACAACTGTCAACTCAGAGAATTGTGACTTAAAACTAATGCATTACACAACAATCATCATTGTGATACAATGTAAATACAAATAAAGCATGCATGCAACATTAAACGTAAACAGCGCACGCATTCAACTTGACAGGACAATGCAGAATGTTCAGCGAAACACTCGGCTTGAAACATCACTCACCAACAACAGTTCTTTCCAGAACTACCCTTACCCAAATGATCACTACAAACTACTGATACTCCTATATAGGTTCAAACCATGTAGTATGATTATAGTTTGTGAAAAATCCTTGAAAATGGTACATGTATGAGATTTTTCTGGAACACACCGACAAAGGTTTTGAGTAATAAGCTTAATGACCTTCTTCTCCAAGAGTTGTTGAAACTCGTGCATCCACCTAATGACATTCATAGGATCATAGATTCAATTGCTATTCCTGAGGGACTCCCAATTTTTCTTTGTCCCATGCTCATGTCATGTTGATCAATTTATCTTTCACATTCAAGATGATCACATTTGATTTACCTTTTCAACTTTATTTCGAAAATAGCCCAAAGAAATTAGTAATGTCTGATTCAGTAAGTTGATAGAAACATAAAACTAGCATGAACTGTTGAGGAAATAATAATCTGACCAAACAGAATTTAAATAGGCCTTATCACGGTTTCCGACGTCATTTTGACGGGTAGGCAAAGCGGTCAAAAATTACAGTGTTTGTATGGGAATCCGATGGCAAAGAACTTTTTCCAAAATCGAATTTTATGCAATTTGTGAATCGCAATGTTAAAATATCAGGTGGAAGATTGTATTCACCAAGTTTGAAGGATGTAACTTAACTAGAAGACGCTCAGTTAATTTTTATAGCGGAGCTCCGGCGGCCCGAAGGGCCGCCAAGCGGAGCCCCATAACCATATAGGAAAAAGAAACCCATGTATGGATTTTCTCATGGTTAATCATGGACAGCGGTATTGCTCGTGGGCGCGTACGCACGACGGCGACGACGACGGTGGAGTCGCGCAAGATGGCGGCCATAAGGGGATCATAAGGGGACGTCTAAACCAAAAGGAGGCTTAATTTTTCGCGGGCTTTCTGGAGCTCAAGGCGGCTACACAATATGCTAGGTCAGCTAAAGGAGTAACGTTTGTCGTGTTTACGTGGAAACAGTGGAACAGTGGAAGCAGTTTTTTTGTGTGTATCAGGTTTTGTGATTATTAACTCATTTCCGACATCGCGGTGGAATTTTTCGCGGGAAAAATATACAGCAAATATCGAAAAAAACAAAATCATCTCAAAACATAACAAATTTACATTCGTTTGACCTTTTCAGGGCTATTTTTGCCGTCAAAATAAACATATGACCCGATTACGAAAAAACCCGGAAATTTCGCTATGCAAAGAATTTTGTCCAAAAATACGACTTCAAAGCGATATAACTCGTTCGCGTTAACAGCTAGCACACATCGATAAAGACAAAATTTGTTCCTTAACAATTCAGCTACATCATGTTAAAATTTCCGCGAAATCGAACGAAACCAAACTTTTAAATTAGATTTATCTTTTGGCACATCGCCCACCGCTTGCGTAGCCAAAGGAAGAGATAGTTGCCCGTAGCAACGGCAAAACATGACTGTAAGAGCAAGCAGCGTTTTGGTAAAAAAAACGCTGAATTATTGTCCGAGAGCTGAAAGTTGGATGGGCAAGTCTTTTTCGAACTAATCTCAAGTGATTTAGACGAAAAAATGACCTCCGCGGGCTACAAACGATCAAAAAAACACTTTGTAATTCAAGCCGTAATTTATTCAAAAACATGGCGTGTTGGATTTGCACACGCAAAACTAAAATACAGCTGAATACAGCTTACCCTTGCCTGAAAAGCCAGCAACTGGTCCCAAATTACTTTCTTTATCCTTAGGAATGTCCTGACTTCCATCTCCGAAAGATTTAGACCGAATTTTTGGGCAAAAAAACATTTCGCCGACGACAACCGACATCGCCGTGGTTTGCATACTAATGAGCGCACTTGACAAAACTCTCCCGAGGGGGGGATATGTATCAGGTTTTGTGATTATTAAACACAACACAGAAAACCTTGCAGCAAAGTTACAAAACTGAACTCAAAATTCAACCTTATCCTGGATAAGCCTAATCGGGCTACAGGAGCTCCGCTTTTAGGTTGACCTAAATCTATATATTAATTTAGCATACATTTGTCTGTAATTTTTTTTTCGGCGCCGCCGCGTCTTCCCAGCCAAATTTACAGACAAATGTATGGAAAATTATAGTTAATGTACCGCATACCTGTACAAACTAGGAAGCGAAACTACTAGAAAGACGGGATAATTATAAGTGCATCTCTTGTAAATTAGAGATGCACTGAAGGGAATTGTATTGAATCGAAAAGAATAGAAAAGGCGTGAAAAAAATGAAATTCTTAAATTCTGAATACTTACTTTCAACAAAAACAAATCGTTTGCTGGTAGGTTCCATATCTACAAAAGTGCGGAACAACATTCAAGTGATTATCGTTTGTAGTCTGACTGTAACAACGTGCCGTACGTAACCAGAGATGCAATGAAGGGACTTGTATTGAATCGAAAAGAACAGAAAAAGTAACGAAAAAATGAAATTCCGATACTTACTTTCAACAAAAACAAGTCGTTTCCTTGGTTGTTGCAAATCTACAAAAGTGCGGAACAACAATCAAGTGATTATCATTTGTAGTTTCACTGTAACAACGTGCCGTACGCGTAGCCAGATCTCATCGAATTACCCCGAAGTTAAGCGTCAAAAGTCCAGCAAAGCGCTATATATGCAGCATCATTCTAAGTTTTCTAACATTTACTTTTAAGTACAGTTCAATCAGTGGATTATCATGCCAGAAAAACGCCAGGGAGACAATGCCATTGACAGAAGAACAAAGTTTTCTTCGGAAAACATCATGTTAGCAGTCTTCATTATTAACGCAAAAACGATTCAACAGAACATTTTCTTCCGTCTAAAGTTAACAAATTTCTCAGAAGATCTCCGTGTAACTTTATAGACTGGAAAATTTATTTCTGCCAAAGGTAAATTCACTTCTTTTCACGATTTCACTGAATGTAGTAGTTGCCGAACAGCTAAACATCATTAAACAAGTAAGATAACCTGTAAGTTTCCGATAAATTTTGAATGAACTAATACCTAAAAATGCAAAAATTAGCGCATTTTTTGGTCTCCCCTGTTTTTGGATTCTGTGCTGCATAATTTCTGCGCCAATTTATGCAGCTTTCATGCTAACAGTGCAAAAAATATGACATCACGTATAACGAAAACTCACCCATCTTCTCGAACTCCACGACCCCACCAAAGACAAGCGCTATGCTACTTGCATGTAGAGCTTTTATATCAATTTACAGCGTGTCACATGTTCCCTTTTTCTCATTCTTACTGGTTTTGAAATGCTTTGAATGGCACTTGGAAAAGACGTATTATTTTATTGGTTGTTTCATTCATTATATAACTCTTATCTTATTTTTCATTGTTTCCTATTGGAAGCAAATAGCTTATACCCACCTCCTCTAACCAATTTCGTTCCCAGAGCTTCGTTCCCCTTGACCAACATTAGCCAATGCGCATCTACATAGCAAGGGAGACTTTTGTCTGATTGGTTGATTTGTTACCCCAGTACTCAGACTCTTTTTGAGCGCTGCCGAAAATCTTAAAAACAAAGATGGCATCCGAAAGAGCGAATTCATGTTGACTTTGCTTTATTGCTTGTTCTAGAGTTTCAGGAAAATGTGGGAGGTTTTTTAGTTTGTCCTCCTTTTTAGAATGGCAGGAAAATGTTGGGTGATAAAGCTCAAACGTTTCGTAGGTTCCCGTTCTCACTTTTACTGGCAAGCAACTGTTTCCCTCGTTGCTTCTTCTCAGTGCTTCTTGTTGCCGTTTGTTGAGTGGAAAAACAAGTTCTTACCGCACGTATGTAACGTTTAGAGAAAAGGTAGTGTGTAGAAAGTGCTGTCGTAATTAACAGGATTGTTATAGGATTGTTATAGTGAAAAGCGGTTTGTTATATCGTTTTTACATTACTGATTCGAATTCAATACGGGTATCAATTTGTAATAATTGATAACAATCAATTTTATTGACTTCCTAGCCTTTAGGAAGCCAACACCCTTTTAGTTTTAATTTTTATTTCGTGCTAATTTAATTTCCTTCAAGAATAAGGGTGAATAAAGTTGTTGTCCTTGAAAATCAATGTGATGTTACTGAAGGAATTTCTCTTTCCACTCTGAATATTTCTGTTTTTATGGACATTTGCAAGATCAGAAAGTTACATCAAGAATGGCATTGAAGTACACATAAAGTGAGGGAAAGCTTTTGAGCTGTTGTACTAACCAATTTCAAGCATCCCTTTGATATAACAATAATTAAAATTATCATATCGCAGTGCCTTATTGCCATAGTCCTCTAGGGACACCAAACTCCCAAACCATCCCAATAGTCCACCCTGCACTAAAAATTGATCACCCATCTCGGGATTCATGTTGTTGTGAATTCACTAATTGACAATGTGATTAACTTTAGCGCTAACTCTATCGCAGAGAGACTGCTTCATATCAACGCTCAAATAATTTCCAAATCAAAAAATCCTTGCTTTTCTTTTCCAGCAGTTGTCTCAATTTTGCCTGCTCCAGAGGTAGTCGACAACATCTTTCAAGTTTGTCCATCCACAAACAAATTTTTTCCTCTGGGAACAAACCAGTCGCACCTGTTTTTTCATTGTGATGGCTGATTTTTGACATAAGTAAACAGTTTTGTCCTCTAGTGCAGCTTGGCCCTATGGTAGTATTTTTTGTACTATTGTTTTATTAGTGCAGAGTGCACTATTGGGATGATTTGGGGGTTGACATCACTACAGTACTATGGCAATAAGATGTTAACTTTAAAGTTTAACTGATTAGTTTCAATTAATTTATTAGGCTTGCTGCAAGGAAGAGTAGGATGAAGTAAGTACTTGTGACCACTACATAAAATGGGTGGTTCGTGTAACCATGTTACTTGTGTGATAACTTCACACTTTATGTTTGTTTCAGAAAGCCCCTCGCTCTCTTTGTGGTATTTTTCTCTTTAGCACAAAGCCAATTGTTACCCTAAACGCATGCACAGATTAGCAAGTGTTAGTGTCAACAAACATATCAGAGAGAGATGCATTTCATACAAGATCACACACTACCTTTGAATGCTTTTCCTTGAGGTTTCCTGTTTTATGAGTCAATGAGTCATGAGTCAGTGAGCCACAAGTCAAGTTATCAGCATAGTTCCATCATCCCACTACCATGTTTCTCAAAATAAGTTTATAAATCAGTTGTCAAATCCCCAGAGCTATTTTTGATTTCTACTTTTGTTAAACACAGAAAAGGAGTGATTATTTTGTCTTGACATTCAGTTCTATAACATTGGCTGTCATTAAAGTGCTCCCAACACCAAAAAATTTTTTTTGCTTAAATAGTGAAGCTCATTTTTTGGAGTGAATTACCGCAAAAATTTTTGATTTGGTTAAATCCTCGATATTGTATGCCTTGTCAAAGTACATCAAAATGCTGCCATCTTGGCTCATGACCAAGGGTTACAGGGCTTAGGCCAAGGGCCGGATGTGACGTAAAATCAAGAAGACAGTGATTTTCACACATTTACTTGTCTATGTGGGAAATGCTGTGAAAATAGTTCCCAAACATGCCAGCCAGATGTGTTAAAAATGCATGTAGCAACACAAACTTACAAGAGGGTATTGGGCTTCATACCATACCGTTTTATGACGATGATCATCCCAAAGCGAACAATCGTAGAACCAAAACCGATGACTCAATTGCAAAACGTGCAAGTTGGCAGCCATCTAAGAATTCAATGATTTGCTCTAAGCATTTCAAACCAGACAATTTTGCTAGACACCTGGATGTTTCAGGAAGAGAATGGCATTTTGTTGACTCCATGACTTAATAAGCGAGACGAGTTTGGGATAACTGCTTTTCCATCGATTCATACGTTTTTACTTTTACCGAGACCTGCATAATTATATACAAAAGTACGGCGAGTTTAATTGTTAAAGTCTTGCTGCACTATGTTTGAATTTTGTGGGAATTTGCTCTTAAGGTGACATCAGTGCCAATATCTTCCCCAGTTCACAAACAAGAGCTCTCTTCATTGAGTCATGACAACCTCCTACTGACTCACTACAACAAATTTAGCTGATCTTTTGAAGAGAAGCGATGATACAATTTCCGCACTTGCATCTAAAGAACACAAACACTGTCTCAAGGGATCATCATTTTGATATAGACTGAACGCATGCAGTTAAAATAATTCGAGAAACTGAACAGACTTGAGTGTCATTACAACAATATTTTCATGCAGGATCGAACAATGCAAAAAAACAATAAACAGGCGCCGTGCGCTACAGTCTAACCATTTATTGACTACTATATTCCTTTCAAGTCTGTCATTCAGAGTTTGTTTGAGTTCCTTGTCAGCATCCACCTCCTTCTGGTATTTGACTGCCCATTCTTCGCTGGCTAGAGGGTTGTTAGCATATAAATCAGTTTGGTCGTCATCGCTTGAAGTTTGCGACTTTAATAAGTGTGACAGGATATAATTTCAATTCAGTAACTACTTCAGCAATGTAATAAATTTCAGAGTCTTCTGAGTCAAAACTTATTTCAGAATCCAACGAGGAAGACGACATTGTTCGTAAAAACAGAAATCTGTAGACTGAGGAGTCCCACCGAAAGAATAGCGTTGCAAATTGTCTTCGACACTCGAGCAATTTATAAGACTTCACTGCATTAAGTCTCCCTAGATACCCCATGCGCACTCGGGAACCATTCGAAAGTCGTTTTCAACAGGGTCTAAAAAATAAAGCAACCAAACCAAAACATTTTTCCGGCAAATTACTACAAAAAGAAAGTTTTATTATTTTAGCAAAAAAAAATTTTGATGCCAGCTGCACTTTAATTGGCAATGTGTTCAAGGGATGGTAGTAAATTTCTATCACCTGCAAGTGACATGCTGTTCCTATCCTATCCCCCTTATAGCTAGCTTTAAAGGTGGCACACCATATATTTTCTACCATATCAGGTGATGATCCAGTCAGAACGTCTCTTGTACAACTTCTTGGGAGTGATAAGTTATGATCAAGTGATGGCAGTCAACGGTCTTTTCAAGCCCATTTTAGCAAGAAAATTCCAAGGTGTTTCACTCTGACTACCGTCCTTTGAATAATTTCAACCTCTGAACTTGTTCATCTATTAAAATGAATTCAACAAACAAAAATCATTTCTTACCAAACTAACAAATTCACAGTCATCTGCCATTTTGAATTTTGAAAGCGTCTGACCCAACTCATAACATGATCCATGGCTCATTCACTCATGACTCATAGACTCATTGACTCATGTTTACCAAACTCTCCTTTTCCTTGTTGTAGAACCCTAATAAGTCATACGTAATGCATCCTTGCATCGTTAGCATGATATAAAAATGCTATCTAGGTTCAAGAAATATCTGTTGGTTCCAAACTACACTAGTACATTTATTTCATCCTTTGTCCTTATCAAAGAGATCAAAATGTTCATACCCACAGTCAAAACTCCTCTGAGTAAAATTGGCATTAAAACTTGTTAAATTGTACAAAAAAACCCAAGAGACTGCTCAAATATTGTTGCAGACTCTGTGGCACCTACATGTACTGAAAGCATGAATTTTCTCAGTCTCTGTTAATAACTGTCAAAGTGTCCTTCAGGTTGCACTTGAAGAAATAACTAATAAAAGAAATGCCTTCATTTAGTTTTCAGACTTGATTTTCCCTGATCTCCTCAGTACACAAGTGAGGTCTACAAGCACACACAGAAACCTTTGTTGAACAGTGGCTTGTAATCAAACCTATTTGTTTTAAGGGGTCTCTTTTAGAGATCTAATGAGGCTTGAGTATAGTTCCACATGAAGGTCTCTTAGGAATTAAATTCAAGTTTTCCAACAAGTGTCCATTTCCTTTTCAAATGGAAATCATCCCCCAAGTTTCCAAATGTCTAATGGAAAATGTAGGAGCAATGGAGTGAAATCATTCCAGCACTATAAAAGACCTTGGTGAAAGTCGATTAACAAATCAACCCTAAGCTGGCTATCAACATCTTTTTTGCCTGTTGTAAATATACCCAACTTTGTTATTGAATCAGCTTGCTTCCAATCTACAAACCATTTGCACTTTAAAATTTATAACAACTAAATGAGCAAGTAATTCAGATACTAAACTCTATTTAGAATCTCTTTACGGTGGACAATTCACATTATCAACCCAGTTGATAAAACCAAATTATCTATTTAAGACAGACTGGCCCATTCAGCTATGATTTATTAAAGAACAGATTTACTTTCAACCTTTTTATGTCAGTTGCATTTAATTCACTAGTTTTTGACATTTTGATAACACAAATTTTATAGTTTCTAAATTTATTTACAATATGCAATGAAACTGAATGAAAATTCAAAGTATACATGACTGCGAGACCATCCACTTGCAGCAGCATCATACTTTGATTAAGCTATGGGAAAAACTCTGCATGTAGTCAGTGTCCACCCATTTCATTGTAATTTTTTTCACCATCTTTATAGTGTGCTGTTTCATCAATACACACGACCAACTAAACAAATTTAAGATCTGCACAAAAATATCATATCAAACGTGTGACACTGACTTAACTTTGACTTTCATGATCTAATGGTAGACACAAATCACTCGCACATTTATGTACAAGCTGCATCTATCCTCTCTTTGAGAAATTAACCATTTCCTAAAGAGGCTTTTCAAGTCATCTTCCACAAGTACTGGGAATCACCTTGTTTCTCAATCCTCAAGACTTGATACTCAATGCTCCAGAATCACTTTAAGTCACTTAAACTTTGAGAAGCAAGCATCGCGTTTCAAGGAGCAAGTTGAGATTGTCAAATTACTTTTGAGCAGTACTGTATAACATAAGCTCAGCTTTCCCAAGCACCATAGACAACAAAGATCAATAACCTTTCATTCAAAGGAGACTCTCTGCAAATATAATAAAACATGACCATCAAAACTTACAACATAAAAGATCACAGATTAACTTATGTCAACATTAACTTCATTTAGAGTAACCAAAAACGTCCTATTGCAAGGCATCTGTCCAAACCTTGTAAGTATACAAGCTATGACATCATAAGTATTAAAATTTTCAATTACAAAGCACTAACTGCCTATTAATAATATTGTCCTTGTGACTAACCATACAGAACTATAAACTCAAGACAATGAGTAATTAAACTGCATTTTTAACTTCTCTTTTAAATTACCTCTCACACAAAGTCAAATGAAGCAGTAGTAGATCTAGGGGAGTGGCCTAGGGGAACCCCCCTTATTATTATTATTATTATTATTATTATTATAATTATTATTATTATTATAATTATAATTATTATTATTATTATTATTATTATTATTATTATTATTGTTATTATTATTATTATTATTTCAATTTTTGATAACGCGGCCATGGGCCCAGCGCGGTTCATAATCTACCTTCGCTTTATTTACTATTATTATTTTTTTTTTTTAACCGGGCAGCCATGGGCCGAGCGTGGTTCATAATCTACCTTCAGTTTATTTTAAGTTCAAGTGTATCTCATCCACAAACTGATGTTAATGAGACCTGAGAGAGAATATCTCAAAGACAGGCACATATATTTCTGCATTGTATCACTTTATTTCAGAGACTGGTAACACTACAAACTTCTTGGCACACTGCCACTAATTTCAATCTCAAAGTCCATTAGGGATCTCCAGTTGAAAATCAATCGCCCCATTTAGATATCACAACAAACCTTTCATTTCCTACCTAAGGCCACAGTTATCTACATCTGTAAAAGATGGTGTATCAATGGTTCCAGTCATTTCTTTCACGTGTCTACCTCATGCCCCTGACCTATAATCATGCAATCTTCCTCGTTGAATTCAGTCTCCCTGCTTGTGCCGATCCTTCACCACTAAGTTTTCTTCTCCCCCCCACCCTCCCTTCATTACTGGAACCCTTGCACTACACTTTAAACTCCTGGTACTTCGCTTTAGGACTATTTTAAGCTAACTAATTATCTATATATACATAACAACAAACCAAAACAAAAAGGCAAGTGCTGTTATTGCATTCAGAGCATTTTGGATAGATACTGGACATTGCTACTCTGCGACTTTTTAGAAACATATATCCGTATATCTTATATGTATCATTAGCTTGTTAAAAAACAATCATTCCATAAGGGTAATAGGCTACTACTATCTGACTCTTAGCTACCTTTCACCTTGTTATTTAGAATGCACAGAACTGTGAGACTCAGTATATTTTTGTATTTTGGTGACCTTCTGTTGTTTATCAAAAAAGAATGGTGGCAGGGAAGCGCACCCATTAGCTGCACTTTACTCCACAGTAAGGCTCTAGCCCACTGGAGACAGGTCCGGAGAAATAACCTATTCCAAGGTGGCTACCCCTGGTACCACCTGATCTGTACTCCCCCCAGGAGGGGCTCCCCCTCCTGGTTCCCTCAGTCCCCCGGGACTGTGGGAGATGGGCCTCACCCCTGGAGGCAGGTCTGGAACTTTTATTCCAGGGAGGATACCCCCGGTACCACCTGATCTGTACTCCCCCCCCCCCCAGGAGGGCCCCCTTCCTGGACCCCTACTTCCAGTAATCCTTCCCTGACACCCATATTTTACCCACAGCCACCGTATTATTTCCAATTGTATTACTGTAAATGGCATCCCAGACTACGCCTCGAAAGAGGATCATTAATTAATTTAGGACCAGTTGCTGGCTACTAAGGCTGAAATTATCTAGAGTTAAGCTTTATTTTCGTTTTGCTTGCATGTTCACTTTCGAAGGGAATATTCAGTGCGCTAAAGGAACGTCTGGCGTCAGCCATGGAATGGGCTCACCGTGATAAATAAAACCGTATTTACTGTAATGCCCTTACGGTGATAAATAAGATCGTGTTTATTTCGCCAGAAGCAATGGTGGAGTTTTCTGGGAGAAAAATAAAACCTCGGCGCTCGTCAAAACCCTTCGAGCTACAGATAAACAAAATCTCCGATTACCAATAACGCAACCACGCTATGCAAAGAATGTGAAATAAAATAGCCTAATTTCGATATATTAAAATTCAGCCTAAAACAATAGACCTCAGGACGAGGCTCGTGGGAATAACTACAGAGTTTGTGGGGTTTATTCCCACGAGCCTCGTGCTGAGGTCTATTGTTTTAGGCTGAATTTTAATATATCGAAATTGCGCTATTTCTTTCAATCCAGGCACTGAGCCAACTTTGAATCACGCAATCTCTATTGTTTCCAATGGGTAATTTTTCTTTTTCGCTACATAAAACGATGTTTTATTTACCATTTTGCAAAATACAAATCTTGACTATGTCAAAAAATCTGCCTAAATACAAACTTGCATCAACCTGATAGCAGATGAAATGTAAACCCGGGCTACGGTCAACAAAACTGTAAATCATTTTGCATTGCTGTGTAAAATCAAATGCAGATCAGCTCGGTTAATCGGCCGTGTGACAGAAATACTTTTTAATATCCAAGATACCGTACAAAGAAGAAAATAAATTACCTCCGAATTAAAAGATTCAAGAGACGGATCCACTGGTTTCACTTCGATTCGGCAATAAGAAAAAGAAAAGGAAAAAAAATTCAACTTCCACAGGATTCGAACTCACAACCTCTATCCTGGCAGGCGAACGCCTACTCGACTGCGCCACGACAACATATGAAATTTGGTGGGGAAACATTGAATTCTCGGTTTTCATGTGACGTAATCATTTTCCAAAATTAAAAATTACCTTTCCTCATGAGGTTTTAGTTTCATCAGGTAAAAGACACTATAGGAACTTGACGTTTCACAACATTTTAGCTCGACAGGGTTCTTTCTTTTGTAATAGAGCGCGTTTGAATTTCTAAGCTTTGCGTTGCGTGACATGAAAATGGCGCCCAAAGAGGGCTGTCGCGTAGGTAAAAAGAAGAGTTATCGCTTTAGTTTTTGCAAACTAAAAAATGCTTGCACTAGAAGAAGCATTTATTTCAATGTGTCGGATGTCTAGAGCAATAATGTTTCGTTTCAATAGCAAAACTCAGTGACAGATGTTTCTGTTACGTGACGGCCGCCATATTTGTGCCCCTCAGAAGGGCACAAACATGGCGTCTCCATACAAAGCTCTATAAATTTGGGTGACACACTTCTGCAAATAACGCGCGAAGAAAACACAGCAGAGACCTGATTCTTGGCGAGGTTGTTTATATATAAATCATCTATCGTATCCCAGATTCTTGACTTTATACATTGAATGCTTACGATTTTTAATTTTAGTCACATGGCTGGTGAAAACCAAGAATAGATTCTTTTTGACAAAAAAAGGACTGCCTTCTGCCTTGGAAGTGCCCTGCTTTGCATTTGTAGTGCTAAGAAAACAGTTTAACTTTCAAAGCGCGGTTAAAAGATCTATGATCTTCTTGTTAACCGCGCGGCCATGGGCCGAGCGCGGTTCATAATCTACCCTTGGTTTATTTATTAACCGCGCGGCCATGGGCCGAGCGCGGTTCATAATCTACCCTTGGTTTATTTTTATTATTTTTTTTTTTCGTGTCGAGAGGCCTAGATCTCCACTCGGCCGTACCAAAGATAGCCGTGAATCACGCAACCAGAGATGTTTATTCGCCAAAAGCTTTTGAAACGTGCATACACGGACAGTGTTACGAATATTGTTTTCTTTATTGTGTGTAAAATATATTTTCTTTTAGTGTTTTGGAAGCTTTTCATTCGAACGAAATATTAAATACGCTGAAAAGGTATTACAGCCATGGAATGTGTTGACCTTGCTAATTTCACTTTCGCTACGTGACAGATAAGATCTTGTTTACTTTGCAAGTTTATTTCGCCAGGAGCGTGGCCCTCAAGTTTTCTGAGTATTTTTCGCAGTTTTAAACAAGAGAACAGAATTGTCGAGCTCTTTTATTGAAACAAGTTTAGAGATCGGAAGGAAAATGAAATCCTTGCAAGTCAAGCAAAGAACATGTAAGGATTACGTCACTGGTAGGGAAATAACCACCTACTACAGATAGCCGTAAATCATGACGTTGCAGCTTTTACTTTCGCTGGGTGGCAAATAAGATCGCGTTTGCCACGTCAGAAGTGCCAGTTTTTAGTTTAGTTGCAATTTTACGTGGATTCGTGACGGATTTATGAAACGGCAGTGAATTCTTTGGCTGTTTGATCGAATGGAGGTAAGAGATTCAAAAGAAAAGTAATTATTTGCTGAAGTAAACAAGGGCTTGCCAGAACTTGCAGCGTTCATATCAATGATCAAGACTACCATTCTAAATTTACCGTGGTAGCGTAAACCTCTGTGTGACTGGCGTGACTACTACTTGTTAAATGTATTTTCCTCTGGTATTATCAAAGCGTTCGACTCGAACGGATTAATAAATACGCTAAAAGGTATTACGACAGCCGTGGAATGCGTTGTACTTGCAACTTTCACTTTCGCTACGTGACAGATAAGATCTTGTTTACTTTGCAGGTTTATTTCGCTACGAGGAAATCTTTTTAGTTTTCCGAGTATTTCTGGTATTTTTAGTCAAAAGAAGTGAATCGTCGAGCTCTGTTATTGAAGCGAGTTCAGAGATCGGAAGGAAAATGAAATATTTGCAAGCTAAGCAAAGAACGTGTCAAAACATGCAATGATTACGTTACTGGTAGGGAAATTCCCCACCACCATACTACAGATGGCCTTGAATAAGGATATTGCAGCTTTCACTTTCGCTGCGTGACAATAAGGTTGTGTTTACTACGCTAGAGAAGCGATGGTTTTTAGTTTGTTTGCAATTTTGCGTAAATGTCTTACGGATTTATGTGATTGAAGTGAATTCTTTGGCTGTTTGATCGAAGCGAGTTAAGAGATTCAAAGGAGAAATAATTATCTGCTGAGGTAAACTAGATCTTGCCAGAACTTGCAGCGTTTATATTAGCGTAAACCTCTGATTGTCTGACTGGCGTGACTACTACTTATTACTTTAAGTTTGTCCTTTACTCATAACACAAACAAATTAAATTTTGACTTTTACAAGTTAAGGAAGGAAGCTGTTTATTGATAGCAGTATTAATAGCGTGACACTTCCATATTAAGACCAATTTCACAACGGCTGAGAGCGATAGTGCAATAAGTGATGTAGTGAGTACAGAAATGAATGAATCATCAAGGACAGCGTTGGAATGTGCACTACGTTGCGAATGTAGGGTTAAGAAAACGGTTAAATCTTTGTAAGCGCGGTTTTAAGATCTATGATCTTCTTGTTTTTTTTTTCGTGTCGAGAGGCCTAGATCTCCACTCGGCCGTACCAAAGATAGCCGTGAATCACGCAACCAGAGATGTTTATTCGCCAAAAGCTTTTGAAACGTGCATACACGGACAGTGTTACGAATATTGTTTTCTTTATTGTGTGTAAAATATATTTTCTTTTAGTGTTTTGGAAGCTTTTCATTCGAACGAAATATTAAATACGCTGAAAAGGTATTACGTCAGCCATGGAATGTGTTGACCTTGCTAATTTCACTTTCGCTACGTGACAGATAAGATCTTGTTTACTTTGCAAGTTTATTTCGCCAGGAGCGTGGCCCTCAAGTTTTCTGAGTATTTTTCGCAGTTTTAAACAAGAGAACAGAATTGTCGAGCTCCTTTTAGAGATCGGAAGGAAAATGAAATCCTTGCAAGTCAAGCAAAGAACATGTAAGGATTACGTCACTGGTAGGGAAATAACCACCTACTACAGATAGCCGTAAATCATGACGTTGCAGCTTTTACTTTCGCTGGGTGGCAAATAAGATCGCGTTTGCCACGTCAGAAGTGCCAGTTTTTAGTTTAGTTGCAATTTTACGTGGATTCGTGACGGATTTATGAAACGGCAGTGAATTTATTCTTTGGCTGTTTGATCGAATGGAGGTAAGAGATTCAAAAGAAAAGTAATTATTTGCTGAAGTAAACAAGGGCTTGCCAGAACTTGCAGCGTTCATATCAATGATCAAGACTACCATTCTAAATTTACCGTGGTAGCGTAAACCTCTGATTGTGTGACTGGCGTGACTACTACTTGTTAAATGTATTTTCCTCTGGTATTATCAAAGCGTTCGACTCGAACGGATTAATAAATACGCTAAAAGGTATTACGACAGCCGTGGAATGCGTTGACCTTGCAACTTTCACTTTCGCTACGTGACAGATAAGATCTTGTTTACTTTGCAGGTTTATTTCACTACGAGGAAATCTTTTTAGTTTTCCGAGTATTTCTGGTATTTTTAGTCAAAAGAAGTGAATCGTCGAGCTCTGTTATTGAAGCGAGTTCAGAGATCGGAAGGAAAATGAAATATTTGCAAGCTAAGCAAAGAACGTGTCAAAACATGCAATGAATACGTTACTGGTAGGGAAATTCCCCACCACCATACTACAGATGGCCTTGAATAAGGATATTGCAGCTTTCACTTTCGCTGCGTGACAATAAGGTTGTGTTTACTACGCCAGAGAAGCGATGGTTTTTAGTTTGTTTGCAATTTTGCGTTAATGTCTTACGGATTTATGTGATTGAAGTGAATTCTTTGGCTGTTTGATCGAAGCGAGTTAAGAGATTCAAAGGAGAAATAATTATCTGCTGAGGTAAACTAGATCTTGCCAGAACTTGCAGCGTTTATATTAGCGTAAACCTCTGATTGTCTGACTGGCGTGACTACTACTTATTACTTAGTTTGTCCTTTACTCATAACACAAACAAATTAAATTTTGACTTTTACAAGTTAAGGAAGGAAGCTGTTTATTGATAGCAGTATTAATAGCGTGACACTTCCATGTTAAGACCAATACATCATCAGAGATTTCACAACGGCTGAGAGCGATAGTGCAATAAGTGATGTAGTGAGTACAGAAATGAATGAATCATCAAGGACAGCGTTGGAATGTGCACTACGTTGCGAATGTAGGGTTAAGAAAACGGTTAAATCTTTGTAAGCGCGGTTTTAAGATCTATGATCTTCTTGTTCGTTTTCGTGTCACCAGACGCAGACCTCCGCGGATGAGACCCAAACTCCCACGGCCAATTGTCTTCAACGGATGATGTCATCATCAGCCAATTACAGGCAATTTCTCAGCTCTTTTCGTCATATCTCCCCCTCAGGAGGGTTTTGTCAAGTTAGCGAATTAACTGTTTACACAAAAAAATGGCGGCCTTCGGCGATGGGCGTCAGGACATTTGCAAGGATAAAGCATCTAATTTGGGACCAGCTGCTGGCTAGTAAGGCTGAAATTATCCAGAGTTAAGCTGTATTTTCGTTTTGCGTGCAAAACAGAACATTTTGTAATCTGGAATGTTTGCATTGTTTCTGTTCACTTTCAAAGGGAATATTCAGTGCGCTAAAAAGGTATTTCATCTGGCCATGGAATACGCTGACGGTGATAAATGTAAGATCATGTATAGTTCGCCAAAAGCAATGGTGGAATTTTCTGGGGAAAAAAGTTAAAACTTAGCCTTAGCGCTCTTCAAAAACCCATATGTAAAATTTATATTTAAAGGTCAAGGTATTTTTTCATTAGACGTAAACAAAATTCTCCGATTGCAAGTCAGGCTAAACTCGCGCTATGCAAAGAATGTAATCAGATACTCCTTTTTTCGTATATTTGCTGAAGGGCAGGAGAGTCACGCTTCGCAGACAGTGTAAGTAACCACGTTTTTTTAAAGCGCGGTTTACAACTGCACCGCGGTTCTTGTTTTTTTTTTAACCGCGCCGCCATGGGCCGAGCGCGGTTCTTGCTCTGCACGGGTTTTTTTTTTTTTTTTTCGTTTTTGTGTCACCAGACGCAGACCTCCGCGGATGATGTCTTCATCAACCAATCACAGGCCAAACTCCCACTCGGCCAAATGTCGTCACCGAATGATGTCATCATCAGCCAATTACAGGCCATTTCTCAGCTCTTTTCGTCATACCTCCCCTCCGGAAAGTTTTGTCTAGTTAGCGAATTGAATATTCATAGTCGGGGAGAAATAATTGGGCGAAAATCCCTCGGAGTTGGACGTCAAGACATTTGCAAGGATAAAGAATGTAATTTAGGACCTGTTGCTGGCTACTACGGCTGAAATTATCTAGAGTATTTTTGTTTTGCTTGCATGTTCACTTTCGAAGGGAATATTCAATGCGCTAACGAAGGTAGTCAGCCATGGAATGCGCTGATGCTGATAAATATGACCGTATTTACTGTAATGCCCTTACGGTGATAAATAAGATCGTGTTTACTTCGCCAGAAGCAATGGTGGAGTTTTCTGGGAAAAAAAATATAACCTCGGCACTCGTCAAAACCTTTGCAAATATATATTCGTTTGAAAGGTCAATTCTCCTTCGAGCTACAGGTAAACAAAAATCTCCGATTACCAATCACGCAACCACGCTATGCAAAGAATGTGAAATAAAATCTCTTTCAATCCAGGCACTGAGCTTACTTTGAATCACGCAATCTCTATTGTTTCCAATGGGTAATGTTTACTCGCAAAACGCTGTTGCTAAATACTTAGAAAACAGTTCAATTTTAAAAGCGCGGTTATAAGTTGTTTTCAACTTCTTGTATTCCGAGAAAGATCATTGCCATATTATATTTGCATATTTTATTTTAGGGGATTCCCCGAAGCAAGAGAGACTAAAACGGAAAGCACATTCTAAAACAAATTTTTCGCTTTCGTTTTTAAACCATCGCGAAAATTCGATGTTGCGATAAAAGAAAGTTACTGATTCGATAATGAAGAAAACTTCAAACTAAAAAATCAATTCTCCTAATTCGCGTAAGGTTAAATGTCACTAAATATGGTAAAATTAAGTTTTCGAGAAAAAAAAAACGGCGGCTGAAGGTAGCTTTTTTGATTCAATTGAAAACGAATCATTCGAAGCGGAAGATGCGTAGTAAACGTCCGTGCAGAACTCAATTGTAAAGAGATTAGCGAATTTCTCTTCCCACCGCCAAAGGCATTCGGTATGGGGACGTTTTACGAAGCAGAGTCTGGCATCCTTGTTAACAGATTAAAAAGTACCAGACTAGAAAATCGTATTTGGTGTTCAATACCATCGGTATTAGACCAGTGCTAGCCATAAGCAAACACTATGATCGTTCATACATGTTTCAACCGATGACCCAAAATTCTCCGATTGCGTTTTAAAGAGTGCTAGCCTAGATAAAAAAAAAAGACATAAGGCCATGATAAAAAAATCTATTATAGATTGCTTGTTTCTTTTTCTTTTTTTTTGTTACAAATCTGTAAAAATATTCTGAGCTCAAGCACGATCTTTCCCAGAAAACGATAACTGAAAATGATATTATACTCAAAGCTGATAAAAGAGGTCATTATTTACATATGAGGTCATTAATTTTGCTTCGTCTTTCTTAGAAATCTGTGTGGTGTATTAATTCCCGCGGGATTAACTGACATGAAATTATTTGCTTTCTCGTAGGTAATTGCTAGTCAGCCGGTAGATTGCTTTTACCACAATGCATATAACTTTTATACTGTCCAAAGGAACGACAACGGAAGCTTTAGATTGTAGGTTTACTATCATTCAACTTAATAGCTATACAAGAATCGGTATACAATTAATGATTCTTAACTACGCTAATAAACTCTGTTATAAGTAAAAAATGCTACTGTAACTACTTTGTTTCCGTGAATTACTTGACTATGACTCTAGAACAAGGTTCAAAAATTGTATATACCATACAGAAAATCTTGTATCGGTGGAAACATTTTACAGTGATTTCCGTTCTCGGTCTTGCCTACTAATTTATTCTTCGCTTCCTCGCTTTTCTCTAAATTGTCTGAGGATATCTGTGTTATGAACAGTCAGCTTAATAACCAGTCCTGGAGCACACCAGTGGCAAGAGAGGTGATGCTTTACTGCTAGGAGACAACTAAAACTATTCTATCTTCAGATGTATTTGTTTACCAGTCTTCAAGTTTACAACAACATTTGTCATGTTCCAAACTCGAGTTGTTTTTCCTGATGCATCCATCCATCAGTGAATACTCTGATCGCTAGCGTGAAGCCGTGAAGCCCAAAGATGGTGAATCTCCAACACGGACAGAATTATAGCGATAACATTCTTGGCGATGAAAATGGATTCATCTTTGCTGTATTCGAAATAAACCACCGCACGAATGATCAAGAAAGGCAAATTGACGAGAAATATCTCCACAATGTTACGAAAAAACGCCGTTTGGAAGCGAATCTTCGTGTCCCCTCGGGCCAGTTTGTTTTCCGCCAATTGCCAGATAGACAACAAGAGACTGCAGCATGCCAAAACGATCATAGTTAATCCGAATCCGTCCGGTATTCCGAAGTCATACTCGTTTTCTTCTAAGACAATGTCTATCATGTCAACAGCATCGAAGAGATCAATGGCCATCCGGTAAGACAACCTGGACACAAGTTCTCTGTGTTTGTCAGTTTGATCCGAATCATCAGCAGTGTGCAACAATAACAGTAAAAGAAGTGGGGTGATGCAGAGAACCAACTTCAAAGCATTTGGGCCAAGGAGCTCGTTCTTGTCGAGGCTATCACCAACAACTAAAAATACGATGGCAATGTTGATAATCAAGGCAACGATATATAGATACCAGACATAAAACAACCAGCGAAGTTTTGCTTTGGCACAGATGAGACAGAGCCATACGATCACTGCTGGCGCGAATGAAGTCGCCAAGAAGTACCAGTGAGAATTCTTCTTGTAAGTGGCTGGATAACCAGCTAGAGTGAAGCACTGAATTATCATCAGAGCGAAAAAAACTACCAGCGCTACAAACTTACATAACCAAGCCACTGAATCCATGACTCTTTCTCGACAGAGAGAG
>OZ026609.1:5689155-5740573 GCA_964020085.1 Micromussa lordhowensis
CCGCCATGGACCGCCATGTTTTAAATTCGAAAACAACACCTCAGGCCGCGCGCGGTTGTGGGATACGGCGTTAAAATTTTTGGCCGAGGCCTTTTCATGACGTCACCAGATCACCTGGATATTACCCTTATTTTATACACTCATTCCCAGCCTTTACTCGTTCACAGGCTACAGCCGCGATTTGATGGTTGTGCCAACAATTACAATGTAAGAACGGACCGAGCAGCATTCTTTTTCTTTGTGAGCCAGAGACATCTTGACCGAGAATTTAAAGTGCTTTAAAACAAACAAATCGAGATTTCGAGACTTAGCCTTGAAAAAAATCGGGAAGCCTTGAAAGCCTTGTGAAAAAAATCGATTCGCGAGACGCACTAAACCGCTTAAGGCGGGGTTCTACCTGAAGACCGTATTTTGGCTGGGTATTATGGTTTTGACGCAAATATCTCGTTCACGTTTCAAGCAGTCAAGAATCCCTCCGCTCATCCCACACATCTATGTTCTGAGCTGTTTTGTAAATTTTTTGGTGATTTTTTGGTGTATTTGGAGATAGATAGTTTTTCTCAAAGGATTAGTTAAATTTATGGAAATAGGACATTTTGAAGATTTGGTGGTTGTTTTAAAATTAGAATTTGAAGTTGAAAATTGGTAGATGCACCCCAAACAGTTCTTCACCAACCTGAGGTGCCATTCTGGGAGCGGTCAACTGTCTGGTGGTGTTCCAAAACCTTTCTTTTTTCCTGTTAATCCCTCTTTAAACTTCCTGAAATTTCACTTAGATTCAGGTAAAATCTCCCCTTAAACAAACGAGACTGCGAGACTCGTGAAATTCGATGAAATTTTCCGAGACCGTGGATTGTACGTATCACGGATGATCTGCCTGATTTGATCAGACCTTTACAATGAAAGGTTGCTATAACGTTCTACTTTTTTTGTTCTGCTTACATTGCTTTTTTTGAGAAGCCTTTTTTGCCGGGGTAGACGAAATGTTAGAGAACTCACGATAGTTCATTCAGTGGCTATTTCTGTGAAGCTTTCTAATAACTTCAAAATAAAACAACAAGGAAAACTATTTTATTTTTATGGCCGATCAGAATAAAGAACCAACGAATTTCGATTGTCTGTCTCATGGAAGGAGATGGCTAAAGGGAGAAATCTTACAGCTTAAATTGCCGATTACATTCTAGCCAAATGAATCGTTTCTCGATCTACGAAAATGTTCTATTTGGTCAGGAATAAACTTATTTTTGCTGGTATGTCTGCTGGTGTTGTTTATATTGGAACCTGTTAGCTTCTCATAAACTGAATCTTAATTAATTTCGCCCCTTTTTATTAACAACCACTTGAGATGGAAAATATCCAATTTGTTGGACGGATCGTGTTTCCAAAAGAGTGGTTTGTATGTCTTGTTGCTTAAGAAAGACGAAACAGTAGCGGACTGTGGGAATGAAAAGTTTTACCTCCCACGAGGCGAATGTCGGAGATAACGCGATCAAATTATGATTCGAGGTATGAGCTTTGACAAAATGTCAGTTTATCTGTAGAATGTTTTATATATAAGTGATTCCCGGACGCCAAAATTTAAGAAGGAATGACTTGATTTAGTACATAAATAACCCTTCTAGGGTGTAAAGCAACCGCGATTCATTCGATTACCAAAACGTTCTGTGTTCATCTGTCCTGGTATAGTTTTCTATTATGACAACTCGTGAGGTTCTAAGTGAGTTATTCGTCTGCCGTCCACTATCCTTAAAACTAACAGCCAATCGTGAAATAAGATAACCTTCAACCTTGAAATAAGGAAGATAAAATATTGTCAGTCATCAAACAACCGTCAGGAAGTTATATTTTTGAAACGTAGGGTGACCCCCTATTGAGAACCTATGACTCAATAACGGACCCTGAAACAGATATTATCGCTCAATCGTACCTCGTAACGTCCACAGCTGAAGCAGAGGCGAGAAGGTAAAGAAATCACAATTACTCCTTCAGAGGAAGCAGGTGGAATGCGGGGAGCAGTGACACTGTTCTGTTTGTTTTTCTCCGTCTTGGCTGTCCCAGCAAGAGAAGACAAGACAAACGGCAGAGCAGGTATGATTAAGTAGACAAATTTACAAATTGTCAGGCAAATTGGCATTGATGGTAAAAGTGTCAGACGCAAAATGTCGACGCGAGTTACATATTAACAAGTAAATAAGTCATTCACCTTTGATGAGTTAAGCTGGGTTTGGCTACGATGTTTTCAACTGGCGATGACTTTATAGATGTTCAAATTCATTTAACTGCAGCTCTTTGTTGATGATTTCGTCTTGCTCGAAGGGAGTCGTTTACATAGAGTCTTCGTAGAGTTGAGAAGAACGTTGAAAGTAACTCATGGATATCTACTCTAATGTTAAGATATTTTCAAATTTAAAATTACTATGATCCGGTTTTTCGTGGCTTATCATTAGAGTGTGATAGAAGATGGGATAAATTTCGTTCTGAGAAAATAGTTTTGCCTCTCTGGTTTAAATTTCAGTTTAAACAAATTCGACCGGAAGCTATATGAAGGTAGAACCTGGCGTTTCGGATACCTGGTCAATTTGTACAGTATTAGGGTCTTGAGTATGAACTAGCTTAATTCTTTCAAGTCGGACTCGACATTTAATTTCTGACAGGATCGCCTGATTACTGAACCCATACGTATACTTTGGTCACCCATTTCGATCAAATTAATGCAGGCATTGTATAATAGACATTATTAAATAATCTAGTCGTCTTTGATCCCAGTTCTCGCTTTATATTCCTGAAGGCATTTAATAACTATTGGAATGACCATTCAGAATCAAGTTGGACGGCTGAAGATGCACACAAGCTCCGCACTTTGATTTTTCCTGATTGCTTTAAATGTTCCTATTTTTTCTTCGTCAAGCCACGCTATATTTATAAAGGAGAAAACCAATTATCATTCTATGCAAGAGACCATGGTCCGTTGTGCGATACAGTTTTTTCTTCCTTTTAATTAGCCGGGACCTACAAACAACTGCCGACAAATAATGGTCTGCTCACGTGTAGTACCGTCAAAAAGTGTCTTGCTGCAAATAAGATTCTGCTCGAGCACATGTGTAATTGTAACCCCACTCTTGCGTGAAAAATGGCAGGTTACTTCCCTGGAGTGTCAGATAGTAATTTAAATATGAAAACAAACATGGTGATCGAATGAAACACAATTATTGAACTCAGTGTCTTGCAGATCAATTATTTACCCCAGCCTTGAGCTTCAGCACGTCTGCTCGCAACTGACAAATTACGATACTTTGCGCAACTTTGTCCAATATATATTTTTTTTAATATTTGTCTTTTCCGTAAACTCTTATTAAATAAATATGATAAAAAATAACATAGTTTTAATTGTTACTGAAGTACCTGTCATTCATTGTTGTATATTTACGGCACACAGGTTCTAAAGAAACGAAAGAGAATCTTGAGAAAATTGCAGAGGATATTACAAACAATTTCCTCAAGTTCTCTAAGCCAGACAATGGTAAGACTATTTTTTAAATGATTTTTGAGTTGAGTGCGTTTCGGTACTTTAGTCCAAAGTGCCAATAGCATGTATATTCGCAACCATGCAACGAAGAATGACTACCTTTTTAGTTATAATGGGAACGTTGTCTCATAACTGTACTTCATTAACACTTAAGTGATGCTCCCCATCTTAGCACGTGTCAGCACAACTTTTTTTAAGGGACACCATCGTCCAGGTTTAGGAGTGCAGACTTCCTTGCAGTTGTTGTAGGAGTGATCGTGAAAATTTCAGGGGAACCCGAAAGAGATTCCACAACCTTTCCACCCTTTAGAGGTCCTAATTCACGAATAGGCTAGTTTCTGTCATGCTGATTTTCCACTTAGCCGCCCCCAGGAGAAAGTGGTCTCTTGCAACCCCTCAAGGAAATCCCGCCAAAAAAACTTAAGCTGCCGTCATTTTAGCATGGAGGTAGGGATAAAAAATCCCATGTAAAAAGATCGGGGATGTTCGTCGTCCCATTTAGGGTTAAAAATATCGGATTTTGGTCTCAGGGTACTGTTATTTTAGCAGTCAAGGTATTTTTTTTGGGTTGTACTCGTGGAAATTATGAAAAGATTGCTGTCTGTCCGTTGAAAGTAGTATCTTTAAGAGATCAAATAATGCTCGAATCACTGCCAGGTTGGTCTCTTTTAGAGGTTGAATTCGAATTTATCGACGAGCGTCCTGACTTTTTTATATGTAGGTTAACTCAATTAGTCCTGTCACTTGTAAGCCGGATTTCATCCCTCCCCTTCCCACTACACCTGTATTTAACATTAGAAAAATGTTTTTTTTTTTTAAGGTGAACCTCCTGCTGTAGATCTCGTGTTTGCTTTAGACGCCTCAAATGATACTTCAGTGGAGAAAGGTTTCGATTATCAACGCGAGCTTGTCAGATCTTTGTTAGATGGTTTCAGCATTTCTCCCAGTGGAACTAGAGTCTCCATAGCTTCCTGTCGGTGGCCGTACTCTCACGTGAACTTTAACCTCAACAGGCTTGTCAATAAGGAATGTGTTATGGCATGGATTCCAACGTTAAGGTAAAATTCGTAATCATCAGCTGATAAACTACAGTCGAACCTCTCCACAACGGCCATCTTTGTGACAGACGGATTGAGACCGCTGCGGTGGCCGTTATGGAAATGTAGGGGTATAATATGACACTTGTTTTTCGGAGCTACACATTATTTAAAAAATATGCGTATTGTAGCATAAGTAACACAATAAAAATGTATCAATAAAATAAAAACTATACAGAAACAGAGACCAACGACGCGCGGAATGGATCAGGTTTCGTAACGTTTTCCAGCAAAAAAATGGGATTTGTTTTGTATACACCGTTCGTTGGTTGTCGTTATTTTGGGACTTGGGGTGTTGGGCCGTTGCCGTTAAGGAGAGGTGGCTGTTGTCGAGAGGTTTAAATAAGAGTGAATGTGGACCGTCTGCCGCGCCATAAAATAGAGGCCGTTGTAGCATTTCTATTCGTGTGATAGATCTCTTCAGTATTAACCAAGCTTATTCGAGATCTAACAATTAAGATATTCGCCTAGTACGGCCATTGCGCCAAATTAATAAGACAATCATATATCTTAGAAAAAAGATAATGGTCACTAAAAAATTTTTCATACATGTTCGTCATATGATAAAACGAATACCTTTTTCTTGCGTGACAAAGCGCGCAATCCTGCGCAGGAAAGATAGCCCAACGTGCTCGCGCGGGCAGCCAATCACAGCGCAGCAATTGATCATCTTTCTCGTTCGGAGAGGAAGCAATAATTATAATTTCTTCTCAGGCTATTGATTCAGAACTCAAGCATAATTTTCTGATAGTTTACTTGCTTCATTACAGATACGAAACTGGACATAAAGCACTTGGTAGATGTCTTGTTGCCGTTAAAGGAGTATTCGGGCAAAATGCTGTGATGCAGAGCAACTCGAAGAAAGTTTTGTTCATTGTTACTACTGGCAAATCATGGAGTGGAATTCATCCAAAGTTTCCCACTAAGTGGCTAAAAAAACACGGCATTGAGATATTCGGCCTAACGATAGGTCACAGAAAAGACGGCTTCGAACAACTTCGGGAACTGGCTTCTAGTACTCCTATTGACAAACACGTGTTTTGGGTGAAGGAATTTAAGGACGTTCCCCGCTTATCCACAATGCTAAGAGGAAAAGGTGGGCACAGAATACATTTTGTTCTTGAGCTAGCTAGAATATATTAAACGTTATAAAACTCACTCACCCGTGATTTAAAAGTTGATCCATGTTTCAATTTCGCTTGGCAAAGGTGCGTTTAATTCCTAATGTTCTGTGAAATTTGAGTAGAGTAGATAATTTGAAAGGGGGAATCTTGCTAGCAAATTGTAGAGCTGAGATCAAAATTCACTCTTATCATAAATAGGTTCGCTTAACTGTTCTTCGAAAAAAGTGGTTTGGAGTAAAACAGCTTACTTGAAGCTTGAAGTTGCATTGATTTTTGTTTAAAAGAATTCAAATGAATCCACCTAGTTGTATGTAAATTGCCTAACTGCCTTCAAATGACTAATCATGTTTAGTAAATTCTCAGCTCCGACAATTGCATTTCTAGCTTTTACGTCCTATGGAAAATAGCGCGCCAAGTTTAAAAATTTTCCGCACGAAGTTTTCAACTTCAGCCCTCTATAATGGCCGAAATAAAAATCGGCGGCAAAACCCGGTTTGAGAATTTACTAAAACAATGAAGTGATTAAAACCAACTCGCGCTACGCGCAGGTTGGTTATTTTATCGCTTCATATCCAACTCGGGCTCATGGAATAATTGTTATTTGGCTCACATTCTTACATATTCCAGGAGCCTACCCAGCCAGTTGTCGCGGTAACAGTACCTTTTATGACGAGTGTGAACGCATGTGTTCGTGTGTCGGAGGCCATCCAAGGCAATGCAAACGCGTCCGAAAAGACTTTCTATCCATGGAAAAAGAGGACAGAATTCGTTTCATCAAAGTTTTAAAAGTCGCAGCAACGAAAGAACCATTTAGGTCACAGTATCTCGACCTGACATCTACGTACAAGACATTCTTCCATCGTGTCCGAAAGAGAAATATTTTTCTTCCATGGCATCGAGCCTTTCTTTTAAGGTTCGAAAATTTGCTGTTACAAATTGACTGCCGCATTACCCTTCCCTACTGGGACTGGAGCCGAACGTCCGGGAATCCTTGGGAACTGGACAATCTAGACAGCATTTGGAACAAAGCTCATTATGGTCTCGGGGGTAATGGAACAGAACCGAACAATTGTGTCGCTTCAGGACCATTTCGTAAAGGACATTGGGACATAACCATGGATCAGGACAAAACAACTTGTCTGAAGAGACATTTCCATGGCAACCTCCCAGATCCACGGAAAATTCGAACTGTGCTAAGCCTTCCCTGGGAAAAATTCTCAGACTTTGAAAAGATGTTGCGTGTTACCTTCCATCATTCCGTAGCTTGTGATAACATCGGTGGCCATGTCTGTTCCGAAGAAGCAGCGCAAACGCCTGAATTTATCCTTATAACGTCTTTTGTCGACAAGCTTTGGGGTCAGTGGCAGAAAATAAGTGATTTTCACAGAGACACAGGATATCCAATAGTTGGTAATAATCTTCCTGGATTTTACCTAAGTTATGTTGGTGACATACTTCGATTAGACAGACAACCTGGTTGTGTAAGCATTATCTATGACCAGGCAAGAAAGGCAGAAAGTATAAAATGTTCTGCATCTTCGTCGAAAGGCGATTTGGTTTAACTGCAATATCCAGATGAAAGGGAACAATGGAATGATCATTTCTGATGAAACTTCAGTGAACTTTGATGAGGACTAATGTCCATTCATCAAACCACAAACAAGTCACTCAAAACCTGTTGTTGTTTGGTTTGTTTATTTTGTATACTATAGCACTACCCGCCCTCCCCCCAGGCGTTTCTGCATGGTCGCAATCCAGCCCAGCCTCCTAACGTATTCTCGAAAAGAATTATTTACAGGCCGAAGACCAGTTTTTTCATCACCAAATCGTCAACAAAAACTTGCTAAAATGAACCGTGACAAATGACATAATTGAACACATCCGGTCCATGAAAAACTGCGACAGAAACTCTTATTTTGTACTGCACATCTCATTATACACGTACAGCATAGTTCACAATAAACTCAGTTCTTTTCGTAAAGTTGTCAGTCGCCTCTTCCCACCATTCCTTGCTATGGGATGATTTCATGTGACGTCACGGCAGCCATATTGGTGTTCCAAAACAATGCTATGGCGGCCATGTTGGTGTCCCAAACTCAAACTCTTTTTTTTATTATAATAACTTATTTTTTCTTCCAATAAATTTGCGTCGCTGCTGGCCGGCCACGCGTGTGAAGACGCTCTATGGTTCTAAGCAAGTGCAATGGAATAAAACTGATGTTCCTGTACTAGCATTGCAATTAACACCTTAAGGAGTTCACATGCACATGGAGCTTAGACGATTTTTAGAAATAGCTAGAGAAAGCCGCGAAGTTTCTTCAGTTCTTTTTTTACAGTTCCTATACAAGCAGCAAATAACAGACAAGGCACTCGGCGAATGAGGACTCCCTTGTCTTCAGGCAGTGAATCGTTTACATTCATTCACATATTTTACTAGCGTTGGGTCAATAATACACCATATTATACTGTCAGGCAGGCTAGTCTTGGCTGGCTATTTTATCCAGAGCGGTTCTGAATACTATAATCGCATCTTCTCCTCAATAATTTCATCCATCCTCAGGTGTAAATTACCTTATTACGTTCAAAAGAAAATATCTGCAATAAAACAAAAGGGAAAATTGCATGTGTTAAAATGTTTTAATTTTATTGGGGGACAGTGACCGTTCTATTTAACAAACATAAATCAGACGCCGTCTCATGAGTAAGATATTGATAAGCTGTTTAGTGATGATAGATAGGTTGATGATAGGTTTGTTCTTACAATACTATATTAATTATTGGTTAGTTTGGGTTGGCAGACTTTGATATTTCATTTTTAAATTGTGCTGAAGGAGTTTTTACCGTGAATAGATAAAGTTATCCACGATCAGTCAGTCATGTTTCGATTTACAAATTCCTGCCTTTTGAAGAAAACCATGCATACAAGGGAGAATAAAAGGGAAGTCCATATGCGTAATTAACTTAGAAAGTAAAAGCAACATTCCAGCAACTCTATAACCGTAGAACTTATATCTTCTAAAATTTTTGGCCATACATAACACAAATGGAGGACTTCAAAAAAGGTTTTTTATGACCTCGTGTTTGCATCCTGGCATTTAATGGCAAAGAAAAATGAGGAGAGGATTTTGTTTGGCAGCTATAGGACTGTTATAGTTTTATGACCCTTTTGCTCAGTCTAGTTTTGGGAACTGAAAATCATTATCAATTGACACGCGAGTACGACTGTCCGAATAGAGAAGTACTTTTAACACAGCAAACCGGAAACGGTTCACCCCGACAGGGTTTTTATTGATATACGGACGGAAAGGCTAATATATTGGGGATAAAGGTCAATCGAACGCAGTCTAAGAGTTTGATCCAATTGTAACATGACCATATTTTTGTCTACCTTGTTCTCGTCAGTAAAGACTGGCGTCTCTGATGGCTCAGCCTGTCCACCGTCTACCTTGTCATCATGGTCAAAGTCCAGTGCAACGGTTTGGAACTCATAAGGAGGCGGCTGATCATAAACCACGCCGTTATCATATCCAAGATTTGACTTCTCTTCATAGTACTTTCGTTCCTGTTCGAGCTTCTCTCGTCTTTCTCTGATTTGACGAGCTCTTACAGGTCTATGATAAAACATTTTGGTGAGTTTACACACAATACAAATAACTGTGTTGAGGGTCCCTACAACATTGTATAAATTTTGTGCACAGTTACCTCTTCTTCAGCGCGAATTATTAAACAGTTATTAAGGTTCTATCAACCTATACCAAGAATTTTGAAATGAAATGAATTGTCGAAATTTTCATGGCCTCTACATGTAAGCGTCCGAGTCACCTTTTGAAAGCCACAAGTCAAAGCAAAAGGTACACTGTAACCTTAAGTTTTAAGTGAGATCTCGGCCGCTAAAGGTTTGCCTTTTCCTCATTCCTCGATTGCGAATAGATCTGGTTGAAAGACAAACATCATGTATAAATCAACTGATCATCCTTCAAACAGCTGTTTCAAAAAAACAATGCAATCTCAATTAATGCTCTTTACGAAATATCCTTGGGTATACCCCAGATTTTGGCTAAAGCATCGGTTGCATCAGTGTGATGTCTAGGGAAATAAAATAGAGCGATGATACGTACCTGTGCCTACAACAAATACAAAAAAGCCCAATAAGAATCACGCAGCCAAACAGCGTAATTGGAATAACTAGACAGGTTAAAAGAAATAAAAATAATACAAAATTAGTAAAACTTGTTTTTAATTAACTCTTCCAGTTAAGGCCGGGGATAAGGAAAGTGAAGAATTAAGCTCTGAAGCTCTCTTACTCCCTACCTAAGAGAGGTTATTAGGCAAGCTATAGAAGAATGGTCTTGCGGTACTCAGAAAAAAAAAATTGTGTTGAGGTTGTAACACTAACTGAATGTTGTTATTAAACACCTATATAAAACACCGGACTCATTTTACTTTTCCGAAGTAGTTAAGGCACCATTTTAGAGGTTACCTCGAACCTCGACTCATGCAGCGACATCAGCACCAAATTTGGAACACTAGCATTTGTAGCTGATTTTTCGTGACCAGCGAGTGTACGCTAGGAAAATGAGGACTTTTGTTGCTTGTTGGTGTTTTCAGTACACTGACTGCTCGGGTTTTACTTGTGCTCGGGTTTAATGGCACTTTTCAATGTCGTTATATCTACAAGAACATGTGATGGGATTGATATAAAATAATCTAACCCAAGAAGAGGGTTTCTTTTAACGGTGTCCCAGCATTAGGAGCATCGTTTAAGACATCATTGTATATGAATGTTGTGGGACCGTCTGTTCCTAGATAAGAAAAAAAAAAAAAAAGAAACCGCACAAGTCAGAAGACAGTTCTAAACCTATACCCCTTTCACACCAACCTGTTAAACATGTTTAAAAGTGGTTTAACTAAACAAGGTTAAACTTTAGTTGCTCATACCATACACACCTCACAACTAAACAAGGCAAAAACCTGTTTAAATAGAATATGTTAGAAAGGTAGTGTGAAATTTGTCTTCTCAAAATGACTGCAAAGGGTAATCAACCAATTTAAAAAACCTAAACTTGATTTAGTTAAACTAGTTTAATTGGCGTGAATGGGGTACTAGCGTAACTGTTGAACTTGCATAGTTAAAAGAGAAAATTGAAACAATGAGTGCGACACACGCGCGGCAGTAGCAAAAAAGGGGAAAAGAAGTAAGCAAAAAAAACCTAAACACAAAATGCTATTCTCGCAGTGAAGAGATAATTTAATCACAAAAAAAGGAATTGCTGTATTGTTATGGTTAACGAGTTCGACGCCTTCTCAAGCGGCCCAGGTTGGAGAGCTACAGTGGAGCCTAAAGTTGTCGGAAGAATTTCGAAAGAGGAGATTTCACTCTGAAAAGACATCAAATGTTTTCCGTCCACAATACACCAGGTAAAAAAAAAAAACATAACAATCACCAGTCAGTTTGGATTTGTGTTTGAGGAAAACTCGGTCAGGGAAATTACATGATTATCGTGACACCATTGTTTTCCAAAAGCCCCCTTTTTCAATTCTTTTTTTTCCATCTAGACGAATACGAAAAACCGGTGTTTTAGGATTCCTTCCGTTTGAAGGGCGTTTTCGTGATGTATTAGTGTGGATGGTAGGCCTAACCGTAGAAAGAAAGCTCCGTTTTCAAATTCCTGCCAGCATAGTGTAGACACGGGGCTTAAGTCTTGCGACATCATTCATGCAGGTGAAGGCAAATCTAGTCATATCCACACAAGCATACCTGTTTGGCATCCGTACAAAGCAAGGCGCATGCACCTCCATTTCCCATGGCGGCTTTTGGGATTAATGCGAATATAATGAGTCCAGACGTCGTTCAAAGTCACGTTCTTAGCTCCCACGCCAGCATTTGCCTGCAACTTTGGGGAAAGTAAAAATGATGGTACATAGATAGGTACATAGATTACTATTTGTATTGTAGTTGACATTGCTTTTGCTTTTGTTACGTTATCGTCCAAGGAAAACGATGACTGCAGCCTGCAGTGCAAACGTTTACCGCGTGTTCACGTGTTATCAGCTCGCGATCAAGTAGATTCGCCGCCAAGTTATCTAAGGAAAAGTGTGCGAGGAGGGGGTGGTGGTGGAAAGAGGGTATTTCCCTCCCCTCCCCTTTACTCCTCTTTTGCCCTCACTCCTACTCCCTAGGACACCTTTTCGTCTCTCCCAAAGCCTCTTCCGAGTTTGAATCCAAGATGGCAGATAAACAAATACAAATACAAATACAAATACTCAAAATACTCAGATAAACAAATACTCGTGATAAACAAATCAAATTTTATGATTACAGACCGAATTGGACTCCACTAAGTCCTATTACCATTACTTATCATAAAAAT
This sequence comes from Micromussa lordhowensis, assembly GCA_964020085.1. Classification (NCBI taxonomy): domain Eukaryota; kingdom Metazoa; phylum Cnidaria; class Anthozoa; order Scleractinia; family Lobophylliidae; genus Micromussa; species Micromussa lordhowensis. The sequence goes on from OZ026609.1 coordinate 5,701,274, forward strand.
TACAGTTTTCTCGATTGTGATTGTTTTTTAAAAAACTCCTGTTTTTCACTAATTCACTTGCCAAGTTGTTATCGGACAGTTTGTTATCGGACATTTCAATAAGCCAAAAAGGTTAAATCAACTAATCACATTCAAAGAGTTGTAGTTTAAATCAGCCAATCTCAAGCCAATCTCAGTTTCAGAGCGACATGAAACAATTTACGCCTCCTTCCTCAGTATTTAAATACAAATTTTCCCTTTCTTTCGTAACTTGGCTATTCTTCTTTTCTCGAAAATTGCAATTTTTATGATCAATTGATAAAAACACTTCGTATCGTCCAATAAAGTCTGTAATCATAATCGTAAACAAATCGGACTTCCGCTGGACGGTCGTCCGATTTTGGTATCACTCGTATGATTACAGACCGAATTGGACTCCACTCAGTACTATTACAGTAATATTGGATCATTTGATAATGCAATTCAAGAGTATTAATTGGCTTAGCCATCATGGCATTTATGAGCCATCATACTATGCTCCACAAATATGGTTCGCATAATTTTTAGAGCACTTTTATATATTAATGTTATTTTAGTGTAGTTTTCTAAATTTTGGAGCATTTATAATGAAACAATTATTCCACTCGCGCTTGTTGGATATGAGATGATTATAGCACACTCAGTCCTATGGGCCTCACTGCCTATCTACCATCTCTTTATCCAACGCGCGCTCGTAGCTAGCTGTTAAAACTAAAATATTACCCGTGTTACGGTTCTCTCAGAGTATGTCGTCCAAGTTTTGGTATTATTGCTGGTTGATACTTCGTAACTCGTAACCCACATCTCTTCGCCATCTATTATAACTCCTTCCGACTCGATTACGTTGATATTTGTCAAGAGTTCTAAGGGAGAAAGATCAAAATTTCAGTGGCTGAGTACGTTGATACATCTAGCGAACTAACGCCTTTTTTGAGCTCAAATACCCATGTTATATGTTATTAATCCCTGACACACATCCTTAGATGTCTGAAAGTTTCTCAAAAGAGAATATCTGGTTTCATTAATCGCCCATTAGGCGAAGCCGAATGGGCTATTGACCCGTGGCCCTTGAGGGCGAAGGGTCTGATTGTTTTAGTATCACCCAACTAGTTGGACAGAAAAGGCAATATTAAAGTTAGCAAATGCAAGTCGAAAAAATATTTATTTGGGAAAAAAAAAAACGAAAGAAAAACCGGCAAATTTCGCTACTCGATGACTATTACTAATAGTCCCCTAGTAGCGTAGCCAATCAGAATGCAGGATTTGCATTAGTTCACTAGTTGGGTGATACTAACATTCAATATATTTTCCCGAGGGAAACTCCCATATGAAAGGTTCGGGTGTGTTCGTTGTCTCGCTAAGGGGTATATAAATCAAGGAATGTGGTCTCACGTAGGGTGTTACTTACGAAACGCCTCTATCTTTATCCGTCAGAGTATCTAATAGGTACACTCGAAGAATTAAAAAACAAGGCCTTGTTTCCGTTTTTAAGTCCGCCGGGTCTACTAGCGCAGGCTGGTTCCCTGCACAGCCGTGGGCTGGTGATTGAGCCAATTCCGTTTTGTGACATCTTTTGTGGATCAAAAAAGCTTGAGCAACGCCCATATTGGTCTCCTTTGGGGGTTTAATACAAATTTTCTGACAAGCATCACCGACTTTTTCAAACTGGAGTCCCTCGCCCCACCGGGCCAAATCTATCATATTTGCCACACTCACTTAATCACGCATTCGCCATAAGTTGTATTCACATATATACCAGGATACATTTTGTTGTTAAAAACACAAACAAAACATTTAGGAAACCAGAATTAAAAAAAATGGTGGTTCTGTAACCAGCTTTAAAGGACATACCAAAGAATATTTGGATATAAGGTTCGCTGTCACTCTCCGAAGCACACCAGGCATTACCCCATGGCCCTCTGCTCTCTAAACCAATACGACCGCGAAAGGCTTGGTAACTACTACTCAGGTCAGATGATGACGTCATGTATTTGTCAGGGATTCGCTTGGGGCTTGGTACTTCCACACCTAGCTCCTCAGCTGCACATCCTGAAGAAAGATTTTTGGCTATTAAGGTAACTACCTTAGTCAGTATAGAGGTCACGATTTGGTAGGATTGGCTGTGAATTCATTGGGCCCCATTAGAACCATGAAAATTGAAACAAAAATAAAAATAAGCAAACAAACCAGCTCCTTTAATAATACTGAAACAGAAACTTCGTTAATGAACGAGGTATTTTCTCCCACCAGATTTAGTACGGAGCTAGAGAATAAGAGAAGAAAAATGGGAGGAAGACCCAATGTTTTTTTTTCTCTCTTCTTCGGCAGCGTCCGCACTGAGTCGGAGAAATTTGAAAACGCAGCTTTATTTCTGTCCACACTCATCCGTCACTAAAACGGAACTTTTCGGAAACGCTCTTCAAACCGCAGTAATGTGAAAATTCCGACATTGGATTTTAGTGTGGATGGAAAACATTTTGAAAACGGAACTTTTCGGAAACGATGACCTAACGATAGCCATGTGATTTCCCTGCCCGAGTTTTCCTCAAATACAAATCCAAAGAATCGATCATCCAGTCTGTGCGCGACAGTTGCCGCATAAAATTGTTGTATTTTCAAATTTCTCCGGCATAGTGTGAAGGGGTCTTTAAAGATTGCGACTTTCCTGTTTACAAGTCGAACTTTTCATGCGTGGTAATTTGAAGTCAGTGGACATCAGGCTGCTGCGTATGGCTGAAGAACTACTAGGATCCATTTTCCTCATACATTTAGCGCTTTCATTAAGGATCTGTTATACTAAGTGATTTTTCATTTAACTTGTATCCCAACGAGATTCTAAAGGCCGTCACCTAGAAACATGCTATCTAGAGTGGCCGCATTTGTAACAAACATTGCCATTCCATACATACTAATCGAGCTAGAAATTTCACAACTATGAAACCAAATAAACATGTATTTTTTTCGCTTCGAACGAACAAAGTCGATAACCGTTGAAGTTAAATCGCATATTTGGTAACTGTTGAAGATATCGCAAGAAAGGTACTGTTTCTAGGATAGTCTTGTAATCCAGCCGTTAATTCACCTTTTTATGGTGCATGTAAATGTTGTTTCAGTTGAACTGCTGAAGGTCCTTAAATGTTCAGTTCGCAGTTTTCTTTGTTATAGTAGGTGTTGTATAATAGCAATTGAGGGGGTTAAATATTTCTATCGTTTCGCATTAACAACGTTCTCTCAGAACTTCAAAGTTCCGTTAAAAGTTTTCGAACCAGGGCGCTGCACCCAATCATGCCTATCAAATAGTTCTAGACAAAAAATTACCTGAAGCATTTGTCCTTTGCGTAACGAATAACACCACAGTGACAGAGATTAAGAGAGAGAACCTCTGTTTTGAATTCAGGTCCATTTTGACTCAGTTCAATTTACAAGAACTATTGAATTATGATTCCTTCGCTCTCAAGACTCTGAATTATCCATGCTATGCAAATATATAATTATTAAACAATAAACTGGGCATTAAACTCAACAAAAGATGACGTCATCTGTGACAAGTTTGTTTTGTAGTTATTTCGAGAAAGCTCTTAAATTAACCTCTGTTTTATAGATGCTCTTGATTTTGATGTTCTATAGCGAACACTATGACAATGTCATGTATATGTGCGTTGTCACTCACTTGCATGCAACTTCTACAAGTTTCCATGGACTGTTTGTGTCTTATCAACGAACTCAGATGGAACAAAGATTAAACATAAGGAACTGATTTCAAATGATCTGCTTTTAAAGTAAAAGCTGTTAATGAACAAAGTTAATGAAAAATGCATTTGGAATATATTTTCTCGGCTTTTGAAATCTTTCGAGAACAGTTATACCCTGTTCTTTCTTTATTTATTTATCTTCGGTGTCAACGGCGACGAGGTAAACAATGACTATTACTTTCCATCACTAATTAAAATAAACCGATGGAAAAAATTGAACCAGTGTCAGGATATACGCCCTAATGACTAAGGACAACGGCTCGAGGTCGAGTGGCTTATCGTAGCCTAAAAAAATTAAATTAAGTCTCTTCTTCAATTTTTTTTTCAATTCTTCGATCTAGCGTTCGATTGACAACTCAGAGGTATTTTTTTCGAACAAATATATGTTGCTGTATACTGTCTACTTTTAATTATAATGCGGAAATTAAAAAGAGAAGTCGATCTTCAGAAAAAGCAAAAAGCCCGGAATAACAGTCATTCCTGGTCAAGCTAATGAATTTTGGAACTTGAAAAAAGAAACCTTCAAACGTTGTTCAATTGTGGCGGGGGAATTTTTGCTTTAGAATGAGTATGCAATAAGCTCAAAAAATGCTAACACACTGCTCGAGCAGGCCAAAGCTAATCAGGTTTCTCGTTCATCACAAAGCTGCTCAAAAATTCAAAAGTTGCTTAAAAGTCGCCGGTACAATGAGGGGAGAGTTATTATAATTCTTAATGTTTGCTCAACGTCACAAAACATAATATTTGATAAAGTTATTCCAAATCAACAAAATTAAAGAGATGCCAACATCCAGAAAAGCAATAAAGATGCTGAAGGAAAGGTATATAAGAATTATGAAATCGCATTTGAACTCATATAAAATCAATAGAATATATTACAGGATTCAGAAACCTAGCAATTCAAAACATGATAGCGCCAAGCGCGCAGGTTTTTTTTTCCATTATAGCACGCTTTATGGCATAGGTTATCTTTATCGAGCTCCACGTCACTACCACGGTACTTTTTCGCCATTTATGATATCGAGAAGGTGTTGTCGTGATGTGGGTACTGGTTGAGTTTGGTGATCGTACTCTTCCTTACTCTCTGTGTTTTTTTTTTCTCCAGATTCCCGCGCCTTTTCTCCCGGCTCAAAAAACCTGAGCAAAAAAATGCCTTGAGCTAATCGAAAATTACTATACCTTGAGTATTTCCTAGAGAATTGCCTCACTGGAACTTCGAATAAGTTCGATCTGAGCACCGTATTGTTTATAAACATTGCCGGCGTGCCCAATAGATGAAAATCGATGATTGGAAGGCAATCGATATAATCAATATCATCGATTTTTATTAATTGATTATTATCGATTGCCTCGATTAAGATCGCTGAAAATCGATACTCACAATTCAAATCATGGTAATTGCTACCGATTATATCGATTTTTATCGATCTTAATCGGTAAGTCTTGAAAGAGGATACGTGTCAGGACGGGTACGTGCATAAGTCTTGGGATCACTGAAAGAGATTGATCTCTATATAATGCATCGATGTCATATTAATAGGGGGAGTGTAGTCAAAGGTTGCTACGATTGTCATGAGTGTGGATTTTTTTCGTTCTTTTCTTTTTATTTTTAAATAACAACAGTTACTTACAACAACGTGTACAATACATAACATTACTAACAGACTTCTACAGAACTACTTAGCATTCATGTATTCAGTAAGCTATGAAGATGGAAAAGAAAAAGTCATTACTACGAATTCACGGCTAAATTATAAGATTACCCTCGTGCATGTATGGCTTCCTTTTAAAACATTTATATTGAACTTGTTTTAATTTATTTATTTATTTATTTAGTTATCTATTTATTTTGAGGTTAAAGAATCAGGAGGTACTAAAGAAGATAGAAAACTAGGAAATCTTTCTATTTTTGGGATTACTTCCTTTGTTTTGCAGGACCATATGTATTATCTGGCAAAAAGGAAGTGTGGATTTACTGTGTGGATTTACATGAGTGTGAATTTACTGTGACGACAGGAGAATCATTTATCGTGGAAAAGAAAATCAGTAGCTGTAAAGAGGCATTCTTGGTGGGATAACTACAGACAGTCGACCCGATAAAAAATGAAATGTAGTTTAACATATAACATGTTGTATCTTGTAGTCAGTCAAAGGAAAATGGGCTCAAACAATTCAAAATTTCATTTGAATTCCTTTGCTTTCATCGTGAACAGAGCAAATCTTTTTGGCATTAATTAAGGGTTTTTTACTGCAGTTGGAAGAAAACTAGAAAAATTAATAACAATCAATGAAAATTGATGAACATCGATGGAAATCGATACTCACAACTCTCATGATCATCGATTTCCATCGATTTCTGATATTAATCGATTAATTATTATTACTTATATTGATTAATATCGATTATATCGATTATGGGTTTTTTATCGATTGGGTACGCCGGGAACATTATAAGTTCCCACTCGATGGAAGGCGAATCGATGCTATTCGTTACGAACCCTATACCTTATCTTCGAGGCCTTTCAAATTCTTTTTCCAACAGCTTCCTTCCCTTTTACAGCTGCGAAGCTTCGCATCCATAATGGCGGGTGTTTTGAAACTTTGAATTTACTTTATGTAAGTAGTTGCGAATTGTTTACATTTTGCGTTGTCTTACATGAAACAAAACACAAACAAACCCTTAAAGATTGTGCAGTACGGACTGGAAACCATCTTTAATCCGTACTGAATTTGGGAAAAACAAAGCTGAAATGGGGAACTGTTTCTTTTAATACAACAATATACGTACAGAATTGTTGTTGGCATGCATAGCGTTTATTTAGCTCTTAGGGAGTAGCGAGGATGCTTCAAGGAAGAGTTCTCGTGTTCTATGCTACTTTTGTTTTGTTTTCATTGATTTATTTGGTGGTACTGAAAAGTGCGATTCGTTATTTCGAAGTAACGAAAATGAATCGTCTCTGGCTTACACAGATATTTTTGTATCGTTTTTTATAAAAGCTTATATACCTGAATTAAGACTCCGACTTGCCAGCGGTGTTGACTGCGCTGAGACAAACCCAGCCCCAGTTGTGTCTGACTTTGATGTCAGTTAAGCTATTTCTGCTCCTTACTCACAGGGAAGCACTGTGTAGCAAACTCTCTAATTTCCATTGTTTGTCAATACTAATGACTATAATTCATACCCTCTTTTATTTTGCTTGTAGGACACTGAGAAGGTTACATCTTACTTGCCTAGCTTACTTCACATTGTCAGCATAACAGACTTGTCACTTTAAACAAGTTTGATTTGGATAGATAAGTTTCCACTGCACATAATGACCACTGTAGCAGAAATCATTCCTTATTTGTACTTCTGAGCAAGCTTGCAATAAACGGTCTTTACTTGTACTTTAACGACTCAATGTCTTTAAATACATCTGTTTTAGTAGTTGGTTTTATATTTATATATATGCATTTTTCATGTTTGAAATAAAATGACGCCGGAAGGATCGCTCAAAACTTGTCACTCACTTATGTGTGTATTGCATGTGCGACCATGTACGCACTGCTTGCCCTATTTTTTCAGTCTGAATCCCGTCCACTGACACTAAGCCGGAGAAATCTGAAAACGGCTTTCATTTTGAAAACACCTCATTAAATGTTTTTTTCTTTGTCCACACTACGCTAGAGAAATTTGAAAACGCAACATTTAATGGTCATTTTGGATTTGTGATAACGGTCATTAATGCAAGTGCGGCCGTAACACTACTTGAACAGAGACCTGAAAAAAATTTCAGGCTCTGAACGGGATTCGAACCCACGACCTCTGCGATGCCGGTGCAGTGCTCTCCCAACTGAGCTATCAAAGCCACATGAGAGCGGTCGTATATGGGTTAGCCCTTTACATGGGGACGTTTAGACTTGGCCCAAGTACAGCAGAGGTCGTGGGTTCGAATCCCGTTCAGAGCCTGAAATTTTTTTCAGGTCTCTGTTCAAGTAGTGTTACGGCCGCACTTGCATTAATGACCGTTATCACTCAGTTGCTACTATGGGACAAATTACTTTCATCATTTTGGATTTGTGTTTGAGGAAAACTCGGGCGCAGTGAGATGATTATCGTAACGTCATCATGTTTTAAAAGCTCCGTTTTCAGACTGTTTTCCGTCCAAACCGAAACGCAAAGTCAGCCTTTATTAATTAATTCCGGTTCAAAGAGAGTTTTCGAAAAGCTCCGTTTTCGTGACGAATTAGTATTGACGGTAGGCCTGACCGTAGAAATAAAGCTCTGTTTTCAAATTTCTGCAGCGTGGTGTCAGTGGACGGAGCCTTAATTTGCTTACTGGCTATCTCTTTCATTCGCGTTGTCAAATGCATATATGGTCTGGCATGACCGTTCCGTGGAGAAAATGTACTTTTACTTTTTGTATCAATAAATATCATCTTGAACTATTATTCAGATTGCTTTCAATGCATGCTGTAAAGCACACAGCGCTAACGATGAATGCAATATCGCGCAGATATCAGCTTTTCATACATGATGAGGTTAATCTCTCAACCCTTAGGATTGAAATGGTTGGTTCTTTTGACTTTGGAACATCACGGAATGAAGAGGAAAAGAGACTACTACATTATTCGTATGGCATGCTTCAAGACGAATTATTTTGCTTCTTTCTTCTTAATCTGCGTTTTTATTTATATGAAACAATCTTGTTGTGAAAAAAACGAAATTAAAAGTGAGAACTACATTATTAGCGAACTTAGATGCAACATAAATATGCTACGCTTCACGTTTTACTAAGCAAATTATAAAAATACAATAATTTATTCGGCGCTTCCAGTAACTTTTAAAACAGTCGTTAGAAGCAAGTGCTAAATTGTTACGTTTGCCAGGTAACTATGGTAACAGTTATAATCGTTCTTTATTTTACATTTTCTGCTAGACCTAAGGAGAAAACGTCTGTCACAATTAAGACTTAAAAAAAATTAATTGCTCTCCAAAAATAAGATAACAAAGCCATTTAGCTTTTTTTTTCTTTGTTACACTTTTCAAAGCCATGCTTTCATGTCACAGAGGAGGCATGTTTCATTCAGTATGATCCGTTGCACACTGATAATTTGACATAATGGCATTTAATGAATATAACTGACATTGCGATGAATTAATGAATCATCGATAATTGGAGAAAGAGGTCTTGAAACGACAGAACCATTAGTGTCCCTCCAAGGGCGACAATGTCCTCTCTGACGATGGAGTGCTTGCTTCGGATTGTACAAGTCTCTACCTTCCTTGGATTTCTCTGTGCTGGTTTAACAAATGGCGAAGGTAGGTTATTAATAAAAAGGTCATTCGGGTCCATATTTTGTTAGCTGCTAGAAGAACTTGTCATCAAATTACTCTGTTGAACGAAAATTAATACTAACGAAAGTTTTGATAACTATAAGAAAATTCACCATGACACAAATATCTCTTTGGTTTTATATTAGCTGTAACATCTTTCAACTTTTCATTTCCTGACTTTTTACAAAGTTATTTTACCGAAAATGAGCAAGTCAAGAAAACGAAGCCCACGTTCCTCAAACACAATTGCAATGGAAGATAATGGAAGCAAGCATCATTGAGAATTTTGATGCTGATGTTGGTGTAGATGTACTGTGTGCAAAGTAATTCAGCTATACTAAACGATAGCAACAATTTGTTGAATTTATTACCATTTTGATTTCAAGACTGTTTTATCTAGGTTAGAAATATAATCCTATTCTAGCTCCAAAACCCATTTAATGATTCTTGTTAAACAAACTTTTGGGATGAAAATAAGGAACTTAATCTGCTCACTGCCAGTATTTAACTTCTCTCTTAACCAGCTATATCGTTTCAAATTTTCTACAAGGCACTTCTGAAAAGTCTTGTGTTTTCTTTTCTTTATTCTACTTTGAAAAGCCCTTAACTGAATTTAAATGTTTAAATTTTAATTACAATTTTTGGCGATTTCACAGCTACAATTGAGCTTTCCCATGGAAGATATTACGAACACCGACTTTATCAAGTTACTCCCTAACTGACTTAGCAACATTTTTGCAACATTGAATCTTACATCAAGCTGTTGTCAACGGGTGAATTTCCATTCAAAAACAGTATGGGATAATATTGACATTCAGTAACAACATAACCGACTAGAGACGCTGATTTAAAATAATACCGTGATTTGCGTTGACATTGTTAAGCCTCTTTTTTTTCGAAAAAATGCAGCATTAGTGACACCTTTGAATTCCTGAATCGCTAAGTTTTACCCACAACTGGTGGTCTTTTAGCTCAATAAATGGTCTTTTGTATCAGTTATGACCTTCACCCTTAGCTAAACTGCATGTGTAGTGTATATATCGTCATTAGTTAGGTCTTTGTACATTGATACAGCACATATGTTGGACCGTCGTTAAAACAGAAATTCAATTAACTCTTTGAATTTTTTTTCACATTTGTCCTTCCTTACTGCCCAGTAGACATCTGTGATGGTAATACTAGAAAGCAGACTCCGTATGTCAGAATAAACGTGCTTCTACGTATATCCTAAGTATGCAAAAGAGGGAGAGTTAAACTCTCATTGGACTAAATACGGGAGATAAGTTGAATCGTTGACAAGTATCAAATTCTCTGAGTATGACAGGGAGAATATAACACCAATTTAAGATAAAATGCAATCATGTTTTAGTAGCTTTTCTACGTAAGAAAACAAACAAATAAAAGAAAAAGAGGAGGCCCGAGGCCAAAAAAAAAATTAAATACAAATGAAAAAAGAACCCAGAAACTTCCAACGGCGAAGATTTCTTCGTTTTCAATTTTTCCAAAAGGAATGCAAGCATAAAGAAACAAAAGCAGCCCTACAGGGCGTAATATCCACTGGCACAGACCGTAACGTGAAGAAATCGTGCTGAATATGTCACGCATTTTCCGAGATCAAACGAATACGGTCAGATTTGAAAAGGAATTTTGACAACTACTGAAGTTTAAGCACTTCTTAAAGTCCAAAAGAGAAGATAACATTTATAAAATGAAATAGAAAAAAAAAATGATCACAGATTTTAAACTTCCCGAAGCGAATGTCTAGCGCCTAGTAAACAATATTTGTAATTGCCCATCAACTACTCAACGCATTATTGGCTTTTTGAGGAGCATTGTTACGCTAGGCTATGACAACAAAGAGCAAAGTATATAATGGGTAATATTTCTCTTTTTGTAATTTCTTTTCTTTCTGGATTGCTGTGATTTCAAATGTCTTGCTCGATGAACAGCAGATACTGACCGATTGAATTTTTAAAACTTGGACTGATCATGTTGAAGTTGAACGACTTTTAATTATGACGGTCGTGGGTCAAAAAGTTTACCACACACCTATTGCGTGTGATTTGTATCAACTAAAACCGCAAACTTCCGATATTGACCCTGCGTGCATGAAGACAAAGCAACATAAACCATTCAGTGGGGTCTCAATCACTAACACTTCTGTTGTTCGCGTGCAATTAAGACGATAATTTCTAGCAACAAACATATGCAAGAGAGAAAACATCCGGTACTTAATGATCACGGAAATATTATTGCACAACGAAAACTTTCAGTTTTATATTTAGATTTAAGCAGAAGTGACTCAGCCTTGATTTCGTAGGACAAAGTTTTTTTTTTTTCTGAGCGGCGTGTGTGAAAGTTTACAACAATGTTCCATTGTGGATACACGAAAGGTTAAGTCGGATAAATTTCCGTAACTGTAGTTAAATGGTATAACTATTGTTTTATTTTGTCGAGTCACTCTTTATTTATATCACAATATAAACCGCATCCTAACCCAAGTGAAACTGCTGTAGATGACTTTAGTTGGAATAGCTTCTATCGCAACAAATTTCCATTGAACCGAAAACTCATGATATTGACCAAAACTCATGATATTGCCCAATCTACAACCTTGGGACACTAGTGTTGGGACACTACCTGATTTCTTAACGATTTTACTTCTGAAGAAATTAACCAGCTGCTTAGTAACTGTCCAACCCTCCTTACCTAAAGAAATGCTGCTCTGGTGCAAAAAATGGAGCAAGATGAATTGGCTGCTCTCAGACTAGAATAGAATGAGATATGAAAAACACATCTTGTCGCTTCATGAATTCACAGGCGAGAATCCCTTTGTCTCAACTAATTATTACCCAGAAAGTCGCTTGATTAAAACATTTTATATTTCTTTGTGCGCCATCTTATATTTTACAGAAACGTCTAACATTTCATTCTGACAGTCTCATAACAATGAGTCCGTTGTCCGGGATTCTGAATTCTCCCACGTGATTAACAACCCAATCAGAGAGACCCTCTTGAGTCTCTCTACGGACACTTCATCAAGTCGATCTGTCCGCCCGTCATCCAATATGCTTCAGTGCAGGCCAGCATTTACGTTGATGAGCCAAATCATAGGTCATGCAACACTGATGCCTTTTTGCCTCGATGTCAAAACGAGTTTTCGCGCGAAACCATTGACACGATAGTGTTTAACCTACACGGTAATTTTCGTGCAAATCAAAGTTCGGTTTTCATACGAAAAGTTTTGCACGATGACACATAGGTGCTATTTAACTAATGAACCAACACCAGATTAAAAAAAAAATGAGAACCAAAACAAAACTTATAAGCCGATGAATTTTCAAATGAATTTATTAATTGCAGAACTAGTTGTTCTACTTTAAGATGTATGAAGCAACATGCCCACATTGTTTCCTGTTTCGTCAAGGCAAAACGTCAATTTTAACCAGCTAATTTTATTTTATTTCTTAGCTATTTGTTCTGCTAAAATAAACGTTGGCTTCGCTTTGGATGGATCAAGCCAGAGTGGGAAGGAAAACTTTGAAACCGCAATAAAATTTGCAACCAATATTTCGAATTATATCAACGTAGACACGAATCACACATGGGTCTTCCTCACATACCCGAATAAAAAGCGAGTGTTTAAAACACAATCGGATCTCAACTTCTTAGTACCTGGAAACGAGCCATTCCCAAATGCAACTGATGTACGCTTAGGAGCAACTCTGGGTGCAATCACGGAGCAGTTGTCTGAAGAAAGTTCACAAAGAGGAGCTGTCAACGTGGTAATTTTAATCACAAGTCACAAATCTGACGATGACATTGCTGACCCTGCAGCATGGCTGAAAACGTCTAACGTGACTAGTTTTGCATTGGGGATCAGCAACCATTACTCTGTGGGTCAATTGAAAGAGATAGCTTCAGATCCGGATAGCGACTACTTCATTGGGTTGAGTTCCTGGAGCGGGCTGAATGAGTATTTTGCAAAAACCGTAGCAACAAAGATCTGTCAAGGTTGGTAAAGTTTAATCAAGACGTAAATACACCAAATGCCTGCAGTGCGAACTTCCTCAGAAATGGATACCGCTTTAGCATAGCCAAGGGGAGGAGTTACTACCAGAGACATTGGGTGGCGCTGTTCGGCCTCCATCTTAAACATTCTATACTGTTTATGACCTGACCAACAACTCAATTCCCTATTTAACACCAGACCCTTAAAGATCATACCCTGTTTCAGACATACCGTATAATAAGTTCCACTGAATAGATCTCTATCCAGTGGATAAGTGTTAACAAAACAACCCAGGCCTCCCTCTGGATAGTGATTTATCCGGTGGATTGTTTTATCCACCTTTCAAAGATCACGGGCCAGGAAGATAAGTTTTGTTCCTTGCAGACTATATGACGTTTCTGTTTTCTTTTTCTTTGCCAGTTGTGGATAGCTGTATCAGCTCTCCTTGTCATCATGGCGGCACTTGTAACAGCTGGAAGGGCGGATTCAACTGCAGCTGTCCAGTAGAATACTATGGAGACCATTGCGAGAAAAGTAAGTCTCAGGTAGCGCAATAAGACCCCCTCCACAAAACGCCGGTGAAATTTGAGAACGCAGCTCTATTTCTACGGTTAGAGCTGCCGTCCACGCTAATCCGTCATGAGGACGGAGCTTCCAGGAAACGATGGCATCACGATAATCAAGAGATTTCCCTGCATCCCCGAGTTTGACTCTAATAAAAATCCAAAACGACCGTTGATAATGCCAGTCACATGACAACCGGATTTTCGAGGTGGATGGTTACCAAATTTCCTTATATATGATACTTTGCTCACACACCTTCGCTGAGCAGGCACTCCGCTATTAATTTTGATGAGAAACAAACCACATGCGTTTGGCAAATAGCTTATTTTGCCATACTCTCAATCTGTAATTCATAATTTAAAAATAAAAGAAATAGTACAGTAACAGCTCAACAGAGTTCTGAAAACTCTTACCGTCCCTGAAAAGCTTGTAGCAAAATTGCATTTTTTATTTAACAGCTCGATCTGTGGAGTATCTGTGGCTGGGATGTTTTAAGGATAATTCTGAAGCGAGAGCTCTTCTGTCCCTGGAAACCGAAAATGCTACATTCCTGGATGGTCCTTACCAATCAAGAAAAAATGCAGTCATGAAATGCGCTTTAGAAGCTGCGAAGAATGACTTTAAAGTGTTCGCTCTTCAAAATGGCGGGGAATGTTTCTCTGGGTACGATGCTCTTGGCAGTTACAGTATGTATGGTAGCACGGACTGTCCTACTAACGATGATGATGATGATGACGATGATGATGACGATGATAGAAGTGGTTATCATGTGAACGAAGTTTTTCTTATTGGAGGTAATCTTATTTTCTCACATGAAATAAGATTAACATTTTTGTGATATGCTAGTCTCAGTAACTAAGAAATACCTTGAAAGTATCTGTGCTAGATCTCAAGTTTGAATTGCGCCATGTTGATGTTTATCTAATTTTGAAATAGTTACTTGATCTTTTGTTTTACCAATACAAGCCAAGTGTGGAAACATGTTGCGTAACAGCCTGATTCACGTCTCAAAATCAACAATAAGAGGCTCATCGTACAAAGAATCTTGGGGAATTCCAAAGGTAGATGGGGATTATTCTTGGTGCCCAAGCGACAGTGATATCAATCCATATTCAGAAATTGATCTTGGTAAGTTTTTCGTCGACATTTTTTTATATCTGTATGCCAAGAGGAGAGGATAATCTGAGCCAAGACGCGAAGCTCAGTATTCCGAATCCTTGCAAGTTGGTTATGGTCACGTTCAGTCTACACGAGAGATTCGGATCTTTACAAACTAAATGTTTTCGCTTTCTCTTAACAGAGAAAGAGGCGTATCTCACCAAACTTTCTGTGCAAGGAAAAACGGACGCAGCCTATTCAGCAGATGACATTTGTGTTAATTACACTACCGAGGGGCAAGTTACTCCTGGAAAGTCATCTTGTACGGTAAGAAGATTCATTTAATTCTCGTACACTTTTAAATGGATTGGAAATATCGCAAGAAAGATCTTCAAAATGCATGTCTGTTAAATATAAAGTTTGATTAAAACCATCAACATTAAATTTTTAAAACTCGGTCATCAAAAACATACACATTGAACATTTATTTCATGTAAAATATTTCTCTTCACGAGAAAAAAAACAAGTGGTTCTATCTCGTATCTCTTTCCGATTGACACGGTCACGTGAATGGATTCAGTCAACCAACTGACATGAGGGGCAAACTGGTCAGTGGTTCTTGCAAACGTGGCGGACAGTGCTTTCTAGGAAGTCCTGTCGTTGGCTGTTTTATTTGATGGATTTTCCAGCTCTCCAAGATTAATTCCATTGCACCAGATCATTGAAGTGCTTCCGTGGCCTCTCTTACACAGATGGGTTGAGCTTCGATTCAGTATTATGAGCGAATTCGGTGCTTTTTTTAAAATCGAAGTTCGCGCGCTAACATTTGTTCTCATGTGCAACCGCAAGGGGAACAACGAAAAGAGTGGAGAGAGGATAAATCGTTTTGAAGTTTGTTACAGTCGAAAGTCTTAGAAAAAAATATCTCCCCTGGGGGAAGTATGGATATTTTTTTGGAACTTTCACAATTTCAAAACAAACAAGCAAACAAACAAACATAAAACAGCTACAACTTATTCACTTTGACCACAATGTCACCTAATTTATGGTATCATTTTAATTTTAGCTATTTGAGCAGCATTTATCCGACAAAAATGGAAGTTACATCCATGAGCACACATTATCACCACCTTTACTTGTTCAATCTGTTCGTCTGACTTCCTCCTCCAACAATAATGATGGTAAATGTATAAGGACAGACCTTGAGGGTTGCGTGACCACCGTGATTGATGGAGAAGAAATAACTGAAGGTACGAATGGAACAAAATGTACTGTCTAGAATAATTCTATGAAATGGTATGTACTTATTGACTGAGTGGGAGGGCCGGAAGGGAAAATAGTTGGCTCGAGGTCATGACGTCCTGACCGAGAGGCAAATATTTTCCCGTCCGGCCCGACCTAACTCAAGTCAATAAACATTTTATCATATGACCACTTAGGGTAGAAAACGGGACAACTACAAAAAAAAACACAATAGGAGCTTGTCATTTATTTCTCCGCTTCGGAATCAGGCAAGAAATAGCTCACAATTCATTGAATAACAGGATTCGGCGTCCCATTTCCCGTTTTTCTTTAGATTTACTGAGTACACAATTACAATTCATGTTAACGGAAAATGTTGAAAAAATAAACATGGGTTGTGAAAATGATCTGAGAATATAAATTGAAGTCAATAATAGGCAAAAAAGTCATTCAGTACAAATCTGAGAAATCTATAGCCGTAAAGCTGTTACAATTGTTCCTATTTTGATGAGCAAACTGACTGTCTTAAAAGCCAACAGAAAGTTGATACAAAGCTGTCAAAAATATGTCAAAACCATCAAACACCTAGCGAGCGACGTAAGTTTGCTTTGCGCTTCATTGAAATTGTTCACAAATCTTCTTCAACTGAAGACTCAATAAAATGTCGGCGTCGTTTCAAGCTATTTGTCGATCTCTTGGTAGAAAAAATTCGCTGTCAGGATTTTCACTTTCATTACTCACGTTGAAGAAAACAAAATTTTGTATTCTGTCATTAACTCGCATCGATTTTGCCGAGCGCGTTTCCAGTAGAGCCGCACTCATTTCTAGTAGGACCACATGATGCGCGTTTTTCCGGCCCTATCACTTTGACGCCTACGACCCTCATACGGGACCTTGTCTCTGATGGTTTTCCAAAGACATGGCCTGCGGGACCGTACGGTTCATATGATAATACTGTGTAGGTGTCAGTGAGAAACAAATTCCCCATCACTGAATCATGAGACTATTTACAAAGTGAAAAAGTGTTCCCTGTTTGGTAAGAGGATAACCTCTCCTGGCCTGCGAAAACACTCGTCCTTTTTCGCTTCCGGCCCGATTGGCGTTCCGCGAGAAGGAAGTCTGCGATTTACCGCCGAAAATCCCATACTGATGACGCACATTGTCCTGCATTTGGTCATGAACGCTGATTGGTTCGATCGGTAATTATGCATAACTAAGTCCGTAAATATGCGGGACATTGCATATTCTCACCAAAACAATTGTGTTATTAAAATGGGGTTGACAGGCCTACACAACTCCTACGGTTCGTTGCAATTCTACATTTGCCGTTCTCATTTTGGTCTTTCGACCGTTTCTGTTGCTTCACTGGTGTTTATGAAGGACACTTCATGTTGTGTTGTAAGGAGGGTTTTTAAGAAGAGTTGACAAATTTTTAGAGGTCATAGGTCTACAAGATCTCTTCTATTATCACCACGTCGCTTCGTCGAGTCGGGCACTCCTGTAATTTACCATGTGTTTATGCATTGTTTAGGCTCATTTCTATTGCAGACGTTTTAAGTCTCGAAGTACTTGCTCTCGAGAGACAAAGTATGAAATATACGGTGAACATGTTGTTTACTTCCATCTATATTGTGATGCAACAACAACAACAACAACAACAACAATCTTTTATTCACTCAAACAACTAAAAGACACATTTACATGGTAAGAGAAAAAAACTACAGTAACTTAAGAAATATGTATGCTTAAAGTTCAGCCAGGAGAATAAATGAACCTTGCGGTTTTCGAGTTATTCCCCTGCCTTTTACGTGCAAAACAAAATAAGATTAAAGGATGTGAAGAGATGAGTAAATAAGGTACAAACACAAGGAGACAGACCGAACCATATGAGCAGTGGATATTCGAAGGAGTTAAATATGTTCAAAATGTTAGATGTTTCATGAATTTTCAAGTTGCTCAGAGATTAATTTGTTTAGACAACAAATTATTATTAGAACTGCAAGCACAGTAGGTAGATTCTTATCACGGATATCATACTTGTCTTCGTACAGTCTTCTTCGGTGACGCCGTAGCTTTACTTCGAAAAAGCTATACGTTTGATATTCTTATGCTTCTTGCAGCTATCCGAAAAAAGTCATTTTCCACGGTAATAGTGCTATCCACTAACCTCTGTCGCTTCTGATCTCGATTTGCTTTTTACATGACCGACAGCAAAACGGAAACGTGGAAAGAAGTGAATCTGTTGAGTTCGACGGGAGCCGAAACTCGAACAAATGTTCGACATATCGCGACTTCTTTTGCAGGAGCTCAGCAATGTTGGTCTTGAGTGCAAAGTATCTGTCGCCCTTTTCAGCGCCTCTTCAGCAAAGAATGCAAGTTTCTTCCTGATCATGAATGTTCATCTCCTCGTGGCAAAAGCCGCTAGCCCGCCATTTTGAAAGCAAATGATAAGTTATGCAGATTTTGCAGATTTAGGCAAAATTACAAACTCCACGCTTACGTCATCAGTATAGAATTTTCGGTGGTATATCGCACACAAATGTGTATTTTTAGCAAGTAACTTTTGTGTCAAATACATCTTAGTGCAATAGGCCCTAATTGACACATTATAGAAGTTACAAAACTAACATTAGCTACTAGATATAGTTAATCAAAATGCTAATAGAATACTTCAACATACAGGTACTAAAAATTGCTAAAAAAAAGTACTCTAGCTACTATATAGTTTAATCCTTTTTTATTAAAATAAAAAAGAATTAGAAATATTATGATACATTAGTCTTAAAATTGTGTATATAAAGGTGTATAGAGCTAACTGTTCCATAAAACACATGTTTCACAGCCGCTGGACAAACATTAGGTCCATGGTAACAGGCCCGACCTTAGCAGGACAGTATCCATAGCTCCGAGGAAAAACCAAACGTACTTACCTAGAGGATTACCTCTGTAATCTCAGTCACACATATTAATTATCTTTCAGGATGCTATGCAACTCAAAGAAGCAAATGCTGTGTTTTCCCATTTTGGTACCAAGGTCAAGAAACTTATTCGTGTATCAAAGATAATCATAATCAGCCCTGGTGCGCAACAACTGATAATTACGACAGGGATCAACTTTGGGACAACTGTCAAGGTACGAGCTTATCAACCTCATTCCTAGGCCATTTCTTCTTCTTGATCTCCAAAAGAGGGTCTTATGGGGTGATGGTATATGCGGTAAGAGATTAACAGAGTTGGTAGAGGTCATGGAAAACCTGGAGAGTCGTGGTTTTTTTTTTTTTTTTAAATTTCCAGCCCTGAAAAGTCGTGGAACTTAAGTGAAGGTCATGGAAAGTCATGGAAAAGCAATATGTTTTCGAAAAATAAAAAGGAAAAAAGGTGACAAATTGGAAAAATAGCAGAGGAGTAAAAAACTGCCTTTAATTTCAATTGAAATAGAAGCAAACACTTTACTTGCTGCCTCCTGTTCCACCACCTCATTCACTCGCTTGGATTTCTGCCAACCTTCTGTCCCTCCCTCCCTGGGTCTTTGTTTCTCCTCTCACGGCTTCCTCTGCACCACCCCAGAGTTACAAGCAAGGGTCTGCCTGTGTGGCTACTGTCTTCAACTTTCAGAGACAGGGCATAGGGTAATTAATGCGTCCAAAAGATTGAACAAGTAAGCAAAAAAAAAAAAAACAGTCAAATTTCGAAAAAGTATATGTAGCAAGACCGTTTCCTGGATATATTTAGAAGAAACGAACCGGTTTTAGTGATCCATGGCAGCTCTCTTTTCCAACTCTAGGAGTTTCAAGCCCTTGTGACACGAATCCATGTTTCAATGGTGGAGTCTGTGTTGAAAACCTAGAGGAGTGGACTTACCATTGTATTTGCAGCGAGCATCTAACAAACGAAAATTGCCAGGATGGTAAGTCAGTGTTAAATTATTACAACTCACGTTTTGCCTCAAAAGTGGTGGGAAGTCAAATAATTTCCCAGAACTTCATTTAGGCAATTGTTGCTGAGATTACTTGCTCTATCCCTTGTAAATTAAGAAACGCGGGAAATGGTCGTACCATTTGCTTGTTTCTCCAACTTCCGATGCTCTCCTTTTTGGACAACTTAAATTATTTTGTTTGGTTGGAGGATTTTGAAAATAAAAAATGAACATATAAATTACCAAAATAACAACAACAAAAAAATATAAGGGGTGGCTACTCTGCAAAGTTAAATAGTGGAAGGCTCCCGCACTGTTCAACAGTAGTTCAAACCAGGTTTCCGCGTGAAATGGTCGGATATATCTCGCGCTTCTCTCGAAACAGATTGCCTCGCGCTGCGACGGCGAATACAGTGTCATGACTTGTGACTGGATTTTTCTCTAAAACGGAATTCGCCACGCTCTTCCACGTTGCGTTGTTAGCTAGACAAGCACTTAAGAGGGACCGTTGAATGCCTGCGTTCGTCCGTAAGTTATCTCACTGTAGCATGGGAAATGTGTTGTAATTTTTTAAACATGTCGTTATTTTTTGTCAGATTATGACGAATGCTTTAACAGTCCGTGTCAGAACGGTGGAACGTGTATCAACGCATTTGGTGGCTACAGATGTGAATGTAACTATGGATACAGCGGACAAAACTGCCATTTAGGTAAGTGGAAACAACACAAATAAGGTCGGAGCAAATGACAGCAAAGCAATAAAGCAGAGTAGATCTATTTGTGCGCAAATGGGAAACCTTTGTCGAGTAGAGGCATTTTAAATGGCATCTACGATCTTTTGTAGTTATGAAGTCCAACGCACATGTCTACACAATGAATGTCTGTACTGGTTTGTGGTTGTGAGGCAGAAGAGAACGAGGTGCGACAACCAGCGGATTTCACCTCAAACCCCTCGCCGTTTCCCAACATTTTACGTGCCCCCATTCCCATTCTTTGTTTCTTTTGTTTGGCGTGACTCCCCTCACCCCAAAATGCAGACCCCCCCCCCCCCGGTCACCACGTAAAAGTGAACGGTCCCATGCAAGTTTACGGTTTCATAACTCCGTTTTTTCCTTTGTTTTAGTTAGGTTTAAGAATATATACGAAAACTCGAGGCAGTGTTTTATCTCATTTCTAAACACTTCGAAGGGCGTCTGAAATATGATATGTCTCAGTTAGTAACGCGGTCATTTTAGCGGGCCGTATTCTATTGAACGGCCCGCTAAACTTTAAACTTTAATATCTCGCCAAATGTTCTTAACTTTTAAAATTTTCTTTTACCGCTAAAATTGTGTATTAAAACCTGCTAACGACTTAAGAGTCACTTAACAAAGATTTCAAACTGACTTGTTTTGCTTTTGACACGTGAACCCGGCAGACAAACAGTAGAGGTATAATAAATATCTTACTTACTTCGTCTTCTCGGTCCGTACCGTGAAGTTATGGATCGAAGGGGAAAAACCTCGGTCCGTAACTTACAGTACGGCCCTCGCACTCAATTAATATGAGGTATTCACGCCGCGAGTCTATTTTCAACTCTCTTCTCATTGTTTGGAATTCTGGTAAAAGACTATGCCTCGTGTTTGATATATTGCTTACATTTGGGAAACTTCTTTACACTCATAAAAACACCCTAATTTTTTTTCCAGATTGTAGGTTCAACGAGATTGAACTAGGATTTGTTGTAGATGGTTCTTCTAGCGTGCAAGCGTACGGACAAAACAACTTCCAGATGATGAAAAACTTCACGAAGAGCCTTATCCTCTCATTCGATGTATCAGGCGGATCCACACGAGTTGGAGTCGTTGTCTACTCAACGAATTCAACAGTTGCGTTCAAACTTAACCAGTATTCAAACTTTAACCAAGTAGAACAGGCAATCGATGGTATTCCTTACCCAGGAGGTGGAACTTACACCGGAAAGGCACTGAACAAAGCAGCTAGTGACCTCTATAACGATGATGTAGTTAGAGAAAATGTTCGTAAGGTGTTGGTGGTAATGACAGATGGTGTTTCAACTGACGCGGTAACCCAACCTGCAGCACTCTTGAATGATAGTGGTGTGCTTGTTTTTGTGGTAGCGATCGGCCAGAATGTTGATCATACCCAGCTCACTGAGATGGCGCACGGTAAAACGGAATACGTCTTCACAGCAGAATTCCACTCTCTTGGAATTGCTATCAATGACGTCAGAGGGGCCATATGTAGAGGTAGTGAATACATGTTATCAATATTTGCCTTTTCTCTTCCCGGGTTGGGGGGGGGGGGGGTAATCTGTAACTCTTTGGGTGGGAGTGTGCCGCTTGGGGCACTGAAACCCTTACCCTATACTAGACTACAATCAGCTTGATTTTGCAACCCTATTCTAGACTAGGCACCCGAAACCCTTACCCTATGCCAGACTAGCTATTTTCCATGTACAAACTTTATCATTATCGTTGTCCAATATTCGCTAACTAACCAATCTCCTATAAAGTCACTTATTGGCCACTTTGGCTTCTTTTCCCTGTAAATATTCCCTAGTCCAGACCAAAACTGTGTAATTTCTCTATCCTATTCCAGACTGAACTGCCCGAAAACCATATCCTTCATAGCGGCACATATCCAATTAGCTTGTATATGGGAGTATCCCCCCCCCCCATGTTTCTCTTCCACCCTTTAACAACTGCTTTACTTAACCTAACAGTTTAAAGGGTCTGTCGGGGGGGTTGGTGTTTTACCGAGCTGAAGAGTCTCCATGCTTCGAGCGCACTCCTGCACTCGTCGTATCCTGGCTAAACGAGGCATAGTTGAGTGTTTTTGGTATCACAGGAAAGTGTTTTACTGGTGCTTTGTCGAGAAAATGATCTCTTTTACAAGAGCTTTTACATGCACTCAAAGTTTGGCGTAAAACATTTAGCTTTGACTTAACTACAATTATCTCATGTTGCCATTACGGGAGCTTTTTTATGAACGCCTATACACCTTTATTTTACAATTACCCTGTTATTTTTTCCCACCAAACTTTTATTCTTGAGTGAAAGGTCGGGTTGGCCTTAATAACAGGGGTTTCTTAACGTTTTCAGAGGGAAGAAAATGGCTTTCACACGCGTGCAAAAGTTTTTGAACTGAAATTCTTTAAAAGAAATAACTTTATTCTAGATCAGCCGGACAAAATCTTCCTCACGGCCGGTCCTTTTGCCCGTTGCCTGACCCCTAATGGAAGAAAAAAAAAGCGGTTTTTTGTGTTTCAATATACATATTTTGTCTTCTTCAGTAGTAATTCTCAGTTTTTTTGGTTGTATTCAATAGAGGTTGATAGCTGTTCTGATAACCCATGTCACTTCAGTGGTGTCTGCGAAGATGGAGGGTCAAAGTGCGCATGTGCGTTAGGATTTCAGGGTGATCGATGCACTGAAGGTTTGTACCGAAAATGAAAAACAGTTTGATTAAGAACAGAATAATGTGATTCTGGTCCATATTTTTACGCTTAGGTAATATGCTACTGATCTGAAGTTTTGTTCTTCTTTGATAAAACGCAGATGTGAAGGAATGCTCGGAATCGAGTGTCAGTTGTGAATCCGGAAAGAAATGCACAGAGGCGTTTGGTGGATATGAATGCACTTGTCAAGATTCCACTAAGTATGGTGAAAACTGCAATAAAGGTCAGTAACACGATTAGATCAACACAAATATTGGGTAAATAATGAAATGTTGTCGGATTTCCATGAAAGAAAGGGCGCGCTTGTACAATGAAAGCTTTCCTTCGCACGAGTCTCTGAAGGCCATTTAATGCTGTGTTTTTAGAAGGAATTTGAAGTAGAGTGGAGCCGTTTGACTGCTTTATAACAATTTTGTTGGCGGTCAGAGCGCCTTTCATTGTACCTCTGTTTACCAGCAATTATATATAGTCACAAAATACCTACCGATACATGTCCCACATCACTTGTTCACTTATCCCAGGGAAAACAGTGACGTGAAATCTACACAACAGTATTGTTTTTTTTTTCATCACTATATTTACATGGTAAATGCTTTTTAGATAGATGTCTCTTTTGCCCGTTCTGTTATTACACAGGGCTAAACACAGCGAGCCACTCAGAGACACTACCTTTATCTTTCTTTATCTTTAATCGTTATTTATACACGGTAAAAAATTCATCAGGTACAATGAATTACAATAAAAATTACAACAGTACATACTCCACTAATAAACCTGATTTCCATGAATGCCGTGTGTTTAAAAAGTATGATAGAGAAGGCGTTTAAATTGATTTTCAATAAAGCAGACTCTCTAATGTTACAGGGTAAGCTAATCCAAAGAGTTGCGCCACTGTAACTAAAACTATTTTTCATGTAGTTAGTTCTCGGAAAGCGGGAACAACAAGTTTGTTAACTGAGTCCCTCAGAGCATAATTTGATTCATTTCGTGTTACAAAATTAGAAGTGAGATATTCGGGAACCAGACCGTTTAAAGACTTGAAGACCATTAGGGCTTCTGAATTTGACGTTGAGATTGCAAGTCTTTCCAGCTGAGTTTGTAAAACAAGGAATCAACATCAGCGTTATAGCCCGATGAAGTTGTTACTAGTGCAGCACGGTTTTGTAGTTTTTGTGATCTTTTGTAGCTTGTTAGACAATGTTCTGCCACAAGTACCCCAGACTAGGCTACAGTAATCAAATTGAGGTTGAACAAGGGAGTTGTAAATGCAGAGTAGGGTACATTGAGGCACAAATGGCTTAACTCGACGACACTCCTGCTACGAAATGAGCATAGAATCTTTCAGCCCGTATCTTAGACGTTTCATAGTGGGTGAATTGAAGAAACAAGCTAGCGACTAGAAGTTTGGTTTTCAGTATAACTACTACTACACTTTTATTTTTTTTTTATAACAGACTGCACCAAGGAGTCCACTGTGGTTTTTCTGCTCGACAGTTCAAGAAATGTCGGAGAAGATAACATAAAACGTCAAGTGGAGTTCATCATCACTGTGGCTGCAATCCTCGATTTCAACAACATCGGCGTCATCGCCTATGCCTCAGATGCTCACTATCTCGTCAAACCGGGACAAGAGTCTAGCTTCTCCGAATTTTCACATACATTACGCACGGCTAATTATTCCATAGGAAAATACAAGAACTTAGGGAAAGCGTTGATCAAATCGTCGGAAGAATCAAAGTTTGATAATTCCAAGGTGGGAATTGTCGTCGCGATGATCGCTGGGAAGGCTGAAGATGAATACGCAGTGTTTTCTGCGCTGCTTCAACAAAGTCACGTGACTATCATCGGTTTGGCTTTGGGATCCAATTACAGTATATCCCAGTTAAACCACCTGGTTACAAATCCCAATGAAGAGCATATATTGAGGTCGGAGTTTGCTGATCTGAAGCATTTCGCTGGTGCAACAAGAAACGCTATTTGCAAAGGTTGGTTAATAGCGAACGATCTCGATCGAGTAAACGTACGCACGACCACGCGACCGACCGACCGAATGAACCCAAACGAAAGAACGAACGAAAGTACGAACGAACGAACGAACGAACATATGAACGAACAAACGAAAGAACGGACGGACGAACGGAAGGTCGTAACGACAGATTGACGGACGGACGGACTAGCTAACGAACGAATGGGACGAATGTCGATCGACCTCCCTGCGTAGAAGAAATGCGTGTTCTTTCCTAGATTGATTGTTATTGGTTACGGAGACTAACGATCTCTATGATTGAATTATGCAAGTCAAGCTTGAGTGGAATTAGATGTCACGATAATGACTTCTCAAACTTAAGTCGTAGGCTTGAATTTCTAACAGTTCTTACTAACTAGTGATGGTAGCAAAATTATTTTTTATTTAGTTTTGGTTATTATTTTTTTCATAGCGGCAAATCCATGTTCCAGCGCCGACTGCACAGGATCAGAAATTTGTGTGAATAAATATGGAGAGAATGGAGGATATCAGTGCCTTCAAGGTGAGATTTCCAACCGACTTTCAGATAAAGTTAAGGCATGAACGAAATTAAAACAAAGAAGCGAAAAAACGGCTAATACTTATGTTGGAAGGTTCATGACCCCACACATCTTTTGTTTTATGCTCATGGACTATGTAGGAATTACATCATTGTAAAGCTTCTATTGGTTAGTTGAATGAGCACATGTAAACGTCTTTTTGTATTTTGCCAGGTTTTGTGCAGGGTCAACCCCCAAAATAGAAAAAACAAAAACATACAACAGAAAACTTTGCCAGTCTTCATAACCATTCCCTCTATTAACTATGATTAAAATGAGAGAATTGATAATGGGAAAATAATAATAGTAATAATAATAATAATAATTATTATTATTATTATTATTATTATTATTATTATTATTATTGATCAAGAAGTTAAACGCTAGACGATTTTCGAAAAAAAACGTTTAAGAAAGCAAACGACGTTTCGGCGCTATGTTACGCCATTATGTGAAAAGTATAAGGTGTAATAAGAATATATAAAATATGAAACAGTACATAAAATATTTGCTGAGTCCTATGGGTATAATTTCCAAGGCAAGAAAAACAATAAGAGAATAAAAATGTACCGTGTCACCTAAACAGTTTGGTGAGAATGGAGTCGGTTTGCCCGACACTTACAGCAACGCATAAGTGAACACCGTTATCCAGCCATCGGGAAACATCTTGACAGACAGCATGGCGACAACAGAACAAAGACTTAACACTTTTTCAAAGTTCTGAGGAAGTGTAAGAGCAAGTTGGATTGTTTAGTCTACGAGATGCTGTACATAAAGGACATCAAACCTTCTCTTAACACGGAAACCGACTCCATTCGCGCCAAACCGTTTAGGGAGAACCCGGAGAAAAACCCTCGATCGGAGCAAGGCGAAAACCAACAACAAACTCAACCCACATATGACGCCGGGTCCGGGAATCGAACCCCACCACATTGGTGGGAGGCGAGCACTCTGACCTCTGGCTTCGAAGCCAGGGTGACCTTCAAGAACAAAACGTTGCATCCAGGAGGACTCAATACCGACTTTGTTTTCTTATAAACACCCAAAATCAATGCGCGCTAGTAACATCGAAATTGTATTTGATTTGAATGTTTACACGTGCGCTCATTTCATCTGTGATCGTTATGTCACGCGCAGAATTTACAGTTACATATAACCACTGATGAAGAGGCAGCAGCCTCGAAACGCATGGTTTTTACGATTTTTACGTATTTCAGCGCAAAAAAACGATATTTATTAAGTTTCTTTATCTAACAAACTTTGCGCAACACAGTTTTCTTCTTGTTTTACTTTGAGCGCTCTGACCACTGCGTCATCCCTGCAGCAACAAACTCAGCTTTAAATGATAAAGAAATTATTTTGGCATTCTTTGCTTTAAAGTTTGAAGGCGAAATAAACATTCATTTTCTCTTTTATTTAGATTCGTGTTCTCTCAATCCATGCAAAAATGGTGGTAACTGTTCGGTTGATGACATTGGAAGATACAGTTGTGAATGTCCTCGGGGAATTGGAGGAGAAAACTGTACGGAGGGTACGTTAAATAATTATTTACTTTTGTCTTTTTGCTTAATCTTCTCTTAATTATCTATGTTTAGTTCCTTTGGTCCAGCTTAAGACTCAGGCTCATCAATAATAATTTTCCGTCTTCCGATCTGAACTTCTTCATCATCATTATCATAATTATTGTTATTATTTATTGAACTCTGCATTTCTCTTAGAAGTATTGGTTTTTGCTTAAGATACAGAAAACATGCGCCGTGTTTCTATCGAGTTGTAGGAACACGAGTGGAAGTTTGGGAGAACGAGAAATGCTGTGGGAACACGAGTCGACAGGCGAGAGTTTCCACAGCTTTTTCGGGTTCTCCGAAACTTTCACTAGTGTTTCTATAACTCGATAGAAACACAGAGAACCTGTTTTCTTTTTTAGAAAATACTGCGACGAAAGAAAAAAAGAAAACAGTTTGTTTACTTTGATCATCAAAATCTAAATTCCCTTTGCTCGGCACATCATTACGTCAACAACTCGTGCTGGTACGTAGTAGTTTCTATCGAGTTGCAGAAACACGATTTTAAATAAATCAGCGCACGTAATCTCTTTGGGCTATTTTCTAAAAACGGATATTGATAAATTAAAATGTTTGTCATGATATTCTCTCCCGCTAATTTATTTCACATTTTTTTGTTTTCAATTTACAGATGTCCTGAATGAGTGTGATTCAGGACCATGCATAAATGGAGGAACATGTCATGATCATCTTGGAAAATTTGAATGTGAATGTTCAAACGATTACTCTGGACGGCAATGTGAACTAGGTAAGGAATTTTGGGAAATTTTTGCTTGCTTGCTTAGAACCTTTCGTTTTAACACTGCCGAATGAGTTCAGAATTTCGCTTTCACTTGAATTTTGGCTACTCTGATAGTTCGCTTCGAAACGTTCAATTTCGGGGAAATTTCTTTTGACAGACATTGGTAAATTTTTTTAATCTTTGGTGAATTTTCATCAGAATTTCGCGAAGTTTCGTGAGAACAAAAGGCAAAATTCGACGAAATTCATTTGCATTACTTTTGCAAGGTACTGTACATAGTTAACCCCTCAGTATACTACCCGTGCCGTTAGTGTCAAAAGCAGGGGAATGCAAAGTCTATTTTCTCTGTCTCTGTCCCATTTAGTGTCATTGCGACATCGGTGTCATTGCCAGGGTATGCCTATGGTGGTCTTACCGTCTATGTCAATGACAGTGTCAAAGTCATTGGCAAGAGTAATTTCATCGTCAGTGTTAACGTCAGTGCAAGTATTGTCAAATGTCAGAGACAGCGTGAACGCCAATACTAATTGCTGATACATAAACCCATTTACACGAAGTGATTTTGAATGAACATTTTCTTAACAGCTTGTGTCACACAAAAGTTTAACTTAGTCTTTGTGGTCGATGGATCTGGAAGCATCGAATCCCAGGGAGAAGGCAACTTTCAACGTTCCAAAGACTTCATAATTGAGCTTGTGCGTTCCTTCAAGATTGGGAAAAAGGACACAAACGTTGCTCTGGTATTATACTCAAAGAAAGCCCAAGTTGTGTTTGACTTAGACAAATATGATAAAGTTGACTACATTGTGAAAGCAATCGATAAAATGTCCTATCCAGGTGGTTATACAAAGACTGGCTATGCGCTTGACAAAGTTCGCACAAAGGTCTTTAAAGGTCTGAAGAAGGACCGAAAATCATTACCAAAGGTTGTGCTGGTATTGACAGATGGTTTGTCACAAGATGACGTTGCAGGTCCTGCTAAAAAGCTTCGCGACGAGGGTGCTACTATCATCAGTCTAGGCGTTGGTTGTTGCTATGACGACCAAGAGTTGAAAGAAATGGCGTCTGATCCCGACGAGCAGCACGTGTTTGAAGTGTCATTTTCAGCTTTGAGCGGAATTAAAGATGTGGTGCGAGAACAGATCTGTACTGGTGAGTGAACATAATCTGTAAAAAAATAATAGTAATCGAGATTTATTCTTTCTTCATTACTGAAGAGTGGAAAAAGACTGCGAGCAGTCTCCGTTTTGCTCAAAAATCCGTGAGGAAGAACCCAACAGAAGTGAGCGGTCGTGAGAGTGCGAACTTGACATAAGAAGCCGCGAGACGACCGCTCTACTCGCCGCTCACATTTCACGTTCACATTCCACTCGCACGCTCACTTTTTTTGCGTTCTTCCCCAAGGATTTTCGAGCAAAAGAGGGACTACTCGCAGACTAGATTGTAAGGGGACATACCACAACTGTCTCATAGGACATCGAGCAATTTGAAAGTTATTGGTATAATTCCCAGCCAGTTCTAATTTTCAGTTTTTAAAGTTAGAAAGCATTTTTTTCTTTTGGTATTTTACTGGTAACGTTACTAAGTTTAGAAGTGTTTTGAAACTTCTACAGTAGGATTACATTAATTAAAGTTTTCCTCATCTTCAAATATGTTCAAACCAATGCTCGTTTTCTATAAGTGCCAATGGTTTTGAGTTTTCCTTTATTACCAACGATTGATAGTCGTTAATATGGGGGACTTCATCTTTTTTTTCCTTTTTATTTCAGTCACATTTTGATGTTTCTTTTCCTTTAGCAATCGACTTCTGCTTCAGTGATACATGTCAAAATGGTGGAAAGTGCGTGAGTCTGCCGAGTGACTTTCAATGCGATTGTACACCGGGGTGGGAAGGAAAAGAATGCGAAACTGGTTTGTATTTAGATGCTTCCGTATCTGTGTAAGGGCTTCTTTACACGAGCCGGGGTTGATTTCTAGCTCGGGTTGAATCATCGCAGAGAGTGCTAAAAATTACAAATTTAACATCCCGGGTTGTCAGTCCGCAATAGCCTGTAGTTTGCTTCGAGCCTGACCCGGGTCAGCCTTTGTACCGCCCGAAAAACCGAAAACATGGGCTAGAAAGATGACAAACAAAAAGCGTACAAAATCCAGTGTAACGGAATGGTGGGAGGCCATGTGTTTGCATGAAAGAAAAGGAGAAACTTCAACCCTTCTAGTCGGGTCATTACCCTAATCTCGACAAGGGTTACCCGGCAGGGCGGGTGGACCCGGCTTCACTATTTGGTCATGTAATCGTTAAAAAAACACTGTGGTGATTCAATCCGGGTTAGGAAGTAACCCAGGGTCGCGTAAAGAGGCCCTTGTACGTGACTGTCAAGACAGGCCAACAGAATATTTGCATTTATATCTAGCGGTCAATACAGTATCTATGTCTGGCAAGTAATTAACTAAATTGCCCAGAAGTCGAACTTTGAAAGCTGAGAAAACATCCACGACGCTCAAAACCCTAGCGGGAGGAGGGCGCCGAAGAAAGACGCCCTGCGACTACCTACGGCCGCGAAGGATCTTGAAAACGTCTAGTAATGAACAGTAAGGCAATCCCTGAGTAAAAGGGTAAATAATTAGTAAATTGTATTAAATTATAGTATAAGAACATGATGCTCTATTTTTAGATGTCGATGAATGTGCCACCGGTCTCACTCAGTGCTCCGAAAACCAAGTCTGTCAGAACTTTCCTGGAGGGTCAACATGTCTGTGTTCAAACAATCGATATGGGGAAAACTGCACCACGCGTAAGTAATGTCAGTACTTCAAAATGGCTCATAATAGAACCTGATCATGGCATGACAACATGTTCATTTAGGTTTAGACGTTTGTGCAATACCATACATCACATTTGTAAGCACATTTCTCCTCTGTTTTGGAATTTGCGCGTGGTCATTATCTGTGCTTAGAAAACGGACGGATTGCGTGTAGTCAAACGTTCCACAACTGGATAAGACCTTAAGGAACAGAAAAGTGGGCCAGTTAAGGGAGGTATCCGCTGGTAGGAGATAGAAGGTACTTTTTTAAGTTGGGCAGGAATATAACTGTGTTCTTTAATTTCCCCCTCGTGTCAGGGGGTCCTCACACGTTTACGGGATGGGGGCCTTCTATGAGAGGTGTCTGATTACTAGAGGTTCGTACTTCAGATATCCACCTTATATTCGTGTTCTAATCGCGATAGAAAATTACCATAAGCGACTTGTTCCTGTTCAAACATTGTGGAATTGTTCTTGCGCCGAAAAGGAAAAAGGCAAAAAGAAAAACAACAGCAAAAAAAAAGCACAACAAAACAAAAAACCAAAAACAGAAACGAAACAAAAAGTGGGTATTAGGGCTGAAAAGTTTTTAAGTTCCCGTTGCATAGTGCAGAAAGTACAACGATCAACGTAACTTACACCCTTTTCGTCTTTTGATAACGCAGGATGCCAATATACCCAAGTTGATGTGGCCTTTCTGTTGGACAGCTCTGGCAGCATACAAAGCTCTGGTGAGCATAATTACCAGATCACGAAAGACTTCGTCAAAGGGATTGTCAAATCGTTTACAATCGGTCCAGATGACACGACAGTTGCTGTGGCAACATTTTCTAGCAAGTCCAAGTTTCGGATCCACTTTGATTTCACAAAGTACAACACATCAGCGGATATTGTTGATGCAATTCAACATATTCCCTACTATGATGGATATACTTACACGGGTGATGCCTTGAATCGTCTAAGAACAGAGCTCTTTCCGGTGGCAAGAACAGGAGTGCCTCACATCCTTATTGTTCTTACTGACGGTCGGGCACAGGACCAAGTAGATGACCCATCAAGGCGTCTCCGTGACATGGGAGTGCATATTATCGCTGTTGGTGTTGGCGATGCAGATAATAAGGAACTGGAAGAGATTGCAAGCGACCCTGATGATGAAAATGTCTTTACGACAAGTTTTGATTCAATTGTAAATCTTGCTGGGTCTATCCTGGAGGATGTTTGTAAAGGTGAGAAATGCACATAGGGCTACGTTCACGCAAAGATATAGTGCTGCGTTCAGACACTGGTACTCGAAGTACCCCAGTACCAGTCTCGTGCTAGACTACAAGTTCAAGAGCTTATACCCGGGCACGAGCACTCGGCCCGAATTCTGTTCTAGTGTGAGTACTTGGAAAAAAGGTGTGTTCACATTAGTACCCAGCGAGAATTACACTCGGGCACCGTGCTCGGGCACCAAGTGTGAACATAGCCTAAGAGAAAAACAAGAAGCGGCAGCAATATCGTCATCACCACCAACAACAACGACGACGGAAACAACAACAGGGACAACTGAAACAATAACAATGCAATTTAAGCTATATGTAAACTTTTTTTATAGTTTTTCATAACAATTTCCCTTTTTCCTTCTTTCTTGTTTTCAGTGATTGATCATTGTTTTGGAAGCCCCTGCAGAAATAAGGGCACATGTTATAATACCTTGAATGACTACAACTGCACATGCTCTGCGGGTTTTTCGGGAAAAAGCTGCGAAGGTTAGTGAACCTGACTCACTCTAAGATGATCGGTTCATTTGATTGTTTCGTTATTATAGATTGCAATAAACATGTTGACGTGTCTATGAGTTTTTCGAGGTGACAAGAAGCTGGACTACAAATAGATAGTAGCTCGGCATGTCACAACGAAAAGGGCGCTTGCGCATGTCTTGTCGAATGTGACAAGCCTGTGAAGGTGTGCCTTAACTGCTCGTTTAAGTATAAAGTATCACTTTTAAGGCAACATAAACATGAATATTAAAGGTACATGGTATAGAAATTCATGTCATTGTTAAGGCGATTTAATTTTTTATGGATTTTCTATAAGACCTCTAAAAGAGCTCACTCACGGTATTTTGAATTATTTTGGCCCTGTAAGAAATTACCTTTAAATTGAAGGAAACCTGAAGACAGTAGCTTACTAAGATAGAAAAAAACTGCGAAGACATAATAATAAACCATAAAGGAACAAGGATGGAGAAGATCAGCACGAACTACAAACGACGAACTTAATAAAAATTTAAGCTCGACTTTTCAAGATGCGCAAACTGTCATGTAGCTCCCTTAATGAAGAATATCTCTCTTATTTTCTAGTTAGGGACTATTGCTACGTTAATCCCTGTCAGAACAACGGAGCCTGCCACAGTCTTCCTGACAGCTACACATGTGATTGTCCTGCAGGATCCTCAGGTGTAAACTGCGAAGGTACGTCCTTTGTGAATTAGGTCAGATTTCGTTTTTTCACTCACGGTAAGACTTTCCTTATCGTTTTTTTTACGGGAGTGAATTAAATAACAAAAAGATGTATCTCAAAGAAAGTTGTCTAAGTATATAGACCCTGCTAATTTAATATTATTTTTTATGCATTTAAATTAGCGTTACTAACCTCATTTCAGAGTGAAAATTCTTTTGAATTACCAACTTCAAAATGAGATTAATAAGGTTAACTTGCAAAAGAATTCATAATTAGCCGCCATTTATGAAAGTGGTCTATGGTACGTTAAATAGTGATTTAGTATATGGCTAGCCTCGTGAACGGGCAACATGAAGCAAATTATGCGCTGTGAATGGCTACCTGAGCAGGCACGATGGCGCCATCTTGCCCGCTCGGGACTCCTGGGGGTGTCGTTATGGACCTCGACTCCGTCTAGTCCATAAACTCGCAAAAAATTAACTTGGCCGATATCCAACTATCTTGACTGCCGAAACGAGCATGGTGAATAGCCCATTTATATTGATTTGCTATGTTTTTAGTCATAGATTATTGTTTCAACTCGCCATGTCAAAATGATGGAACATGCCACAATCTTGCGGATAACTACACGTGCGACTGCCCTACGCAATATACGGGACATAGCTGTGAAGGTTAGCCTCAGCACAAGTGACAGCCACAGGAAGTTTCCTGTGGGATCGAAAAAAAAGTTGTTGTTGTCGTCGTTGATAGTGGACATTAATAACGTTGGAGCAATTCTCACCAGCATACTTTGTTTGTTTTCAGTGATGAACCATTGTTACGATAGTCCTTGCCAAAACAATGGAACCTGTCATAACCATTTGGAAAACTACATTTGCACTTGTCTTGAGGAATTTATAGGACAAAACTGTGAAGGTGTGTGTCAGAGTAGATTTAAAAGTGTCGTAGTTCTTATCTATTCCTTTCTACGCCATAAGTGCTTGTGACGATCAAATCACGGCTATAAAGCGCTGGTTTCCATTGTTTACTTGCAGTAAGGAATCATTGTCAAAGCAAACCCTGCCAAAACAACGGAACTTGTCGAAATCTTCCAGACAGCTTCGCATGTAATTGTCCTGCGGGATCATCAGGGTTAAACTGCGAAGGTAGGACGCTTGTAAACTGATGGACGTTATAAAGGAGCTTAGTCAGGGTATTTTGAGTTGTTTGGGTATGTAAAAAAAAAATTCCTTTAAATTGAAGGAAACCTGGAAATAATAGTTTGCTAAGATAGAAATTCGTCGAGGAGACAATTATAAACCATAAAGGACCAAAGATGGTTAAAGGTGGCAAACATTAACACGGATTACAAACGAAGAACTTAAAAGAAAAAGACTGTACTTTCTCAAGATGCGCAAACCATGACGTAGCTCCTTAACGATGTGTGATTTTGATGGAATTTGAGGGCATAAATCTTTATGCGATATGTCTTTATGTCGAGATTGCTGTCATAATTTTGTTAGCGAACGGGACTTTGGGCGCGATGCCCAACGAGTTTGCCAAGCAGAAAGGTCTCTGAAGAGTCCCTTGGTCAGGACGAAACGAAAGTGCTGCTTAAGACCAACCACGAACAATGTGTTATCACAAGTAACTGTCAACCTTATTGCCAATTTTAAATCTTTGTGACGTGGCGATAGAAGGTGATAGCTAAGTAAGCCGTATTGATAAGTTGTGGATGCCAAATGATACATTTTTTTTTTTGCTTTGCTGCTAGTGATGAATTATTGCTTCAATTCGCCTTGCCAAAATAATGGAACATGCCTCAGTCTGTCGGATAACTACACATGTGACTGCACCGATCAGTTTACAGGACACAACTGTGAAGGTTGGTCTCAAATTTGTATAAATTAGGCCTATTGCCCACACCTTCCCTAGTCTCTGGAATGCATTTCGAGCCTTCTGCAGCCGGTTCACAATATCGTTACTGCCCTCCTTATCTACAGTAGCTCCTAGATATGGAAACTCCTCAACGTCGTCCACCTCCCCCCGATTCACCACGATGCATATGCTCCCCGTAATAAGTTCAAAACAGTTTTCATTCGGTTTGTCTTTGTCATTTTCAGTGATGGACCATTGCTATGATAGACCTTGCCAAAACAATGGAACATGTCACAACCAGTTGGAGAGCTTTACTTGTATTTGTCATGCGGGGTTTGCAGGACAAAATTGCGAAGGTGTGTCTTTCTTTAAGTGATATTGAAATGGTGCATTAATAGCTATTCCTTTTTCATCACGCAAGACACACGTTTGATCACAAGAGGGAAAGCACTCAATGATAACTGGCTTTCTTTTTTCAGTGAGGGATCGTTGCCAAAGAATTCCCTGCCAAAACAACGGAACGTGTCACAATCTTCCAGACAACTACACATGTGATTGTCCTATAGGCTTCTCGGGTCTGAACTGCGAAGGTAAGTCGTTTGCTAAACCGGAAATTTTATTTTCTGTACAGGGTGGGTACTTCGCCGTCGTAGTCGTCTTCATCATCAAAGATCGTTGCTCGAGTTAACCTAACGGATTTTAAGGACAAACAATTAATACATATATTCGATCTATTCTCTTCTGTCGCACCGAAACACTGTGAACGCCGAGCAAGCAATTGTAAACAGGCACTGTCCGTAATACAGTAGAACCCGTAATACAGTTGAACCTTGATCTAACGAAGGGCCAAAGGACTGGCAAAATATGTTCGCTGTAACGAGGTTCCGTTGTACAGTTGAACCTCGATATAACGAACCTCTATATAGCGAAGTCATCGGTATAACGAACGACTTTCCTGGCCACAGTAATACGGATGTAGTAAAATTTACGGAAAAGAACCTCGATACAACGAAACTTCGTTATCGCGAACATATTTTGCCAATCCCTTGGCCCTGCGTGATATAAGTTCTTTTCCACATAGTTTACTATTGCTGGGGCCAGAAAAACGATATGCCGAATTTTTACCGCTTCTTTGAACTTCATCTTTCTGTAATTGTGTTTAACTGATGAAGGTAACAGAAGTTATCAGGAACACAATTTTTGCGAACTTTCGTTTTTTTTCCTCAGTTATGGACCATTGTTATGATCGCCCATGCCAAAACAACGCAACATGTCACAACCATTTGGAAGACTACACTTGTGTTTGTGCTGTAGGATTTACTGGACAGAACTGTGAAGGTGTTTAGCTTTTACAAGCTTGTTGGATTGTTACATTCTCATCTAGATTCGTTTACGTAGACATTAATCTTGCCAACTGGTCACATTTTGAAGCAACAAACATTCGTTTTCTATTTGCATTTGCAGTACGTAACCACTGTTACAGTGGTCCATTCCAAAACAACGGAACCTCTCACTATCTTCAAGACAGCTACACATGTAATTCCCCTGTAGTGTCCACGGGGCTGAACTGCGAAGCTAAGTCACTTTTAAGACGTCGGACTTTTAATTTTCCCCTCAAGCTTAGCCGGGATTCTTCATCAGAACTAATGTTGCGCAGGGGAGCAGGGCTGGGGCAGTGTTAAGAGCGCTGGTCTACCACCATTGTGGACTGGGTTCGATTCCGGCCCAGTGTCATGTGTTGGTTGAGTCTGTTGTTGGTTCTGGCCTTGCTCCGAGGGTTTTTCTCCGCGGACTCCATTTTTTTTCTTTCCCCCCCCCCCCCCCCCCTTCCGCTGAAAAACCAATATTTCCAAATTCTAGTTCGATCGGGATAGAGGACCCGCATGAAAACCAGCTAAGGCTGATGTGGTTTCCTCTCTAAATATTACAATTTTTGTTTTTTTAATCTGGTGATAAAGCGTGTGTTGTTGTTGTTACATGTACTAACTTTTGTCAAGGAAGATAATTAAGGAAACTGAGTGCAATGCTCTGTAAGACTATTTCAGGTAGAAAAGTATCATAAAATATCCTTTAGATAGCTAAACTTGTAGATTTCAAACGCTAAACTGTTCTGCTTTCTTTTCAGTGATGGATTATTGCCACAATTCTCCATGCAAAAACAGTGGAACATGTCACAATCTTGCAGATAACTACGCATGTGACTGCCCTAATCAATTTATAGGACATAACTGTGAAGGTTTGTCGCAAGTTTGTAGAAAGTATACTGACTGACAGTACAGAGATTTAAACTTTATTCCATTCTTTCACTTGTACGTTCACTATATGTATAAATGTGGTGTCGTGGAAATAATTATTACGCCATTTCCGAGGTGCCTTATTCCTCTATGCCAAAACGAGTCTTCGTGTTAAACCATTTATATGAAAATGGGCTGTTGGCCTTACAGGTTCAATCTGATGCAAATCAAACTCGTGTTCATATGCATGAGGAGTCGTTTTGAAGCAAATGTACAAGGTACCTCGGAAACGGCCTATTATACTCGACCAAAGTATTAATTCACGAGAAGAAATCATCTGCGTTATTATAATTGTTTTAAGAACAATTCTCACCAACTTTGTATATTATTTTCAGTGATGGACCATTGTTACAATAGTCCTTGCCAAAACAATGGAACGTGTCGCAACAATTTGGAAAACTACACTTGTACGTGCCTCGCAGAATTCACAGGACCAAACTGCGAAGGTGTGTCTCATGTATATTGAAATGTTGCATTACCCGTTTACGTGCATACCGTTTTTAACCTTATTACAATAAAAGATTTTATAATGCCCGAACGCACTGTCTACTCCAACTTGTTTGTTTGTTTTTTGGCAGTTACGAATTATTGTCAAAGAAGCCCCTGTCAAAACAACGGAACGTGTCACAATATTCCAGACAATTACTCATGTGATTGTCCTGCAGGTTCCTCAGGGCTGGAATGCGAAGGTAAGTGAAAAGGGTTTCTGATTTCTGCCGTTCATCTAAGTTTCCATAGGACTTTTGTGTTTAATAATGACAACAGCCACGATATATAATTAACTATTGCTTTCAAACAGACATAGATAGTCGCTTATAATGTGTTAAATGAAGATGTCATTCACTTTTTTCTTTCAGTGATGGATTATTGTTTCAACTCTCCCTGCCAAAACAATGGAACATGCCGCAGTCTTGCCGATGACTATACATGTGATTGTCCTAATCAATTTGCAGGACAAAAGTGTGAAGGTAAGTTTTAAACTCTAACAAATTAAGAAAACAAAACTAACAGCCTGTGAGATTCCCGAAAAGTCTTTTGTAGTTTTAATATTCTGTTTTTGCTTATTTTCATACTTAATTAGTCAAAACATTGCTAAAATTTGTTACTGGGAACTTCGCTCATTCACGAATTGCCACCAAGATAAATGTAATCAGTGGGTCGCTCAACGAAGCGTTAACTGCAGTAGGCCATATTCTCGGAATTGGACTGGAACTAGCTTGCAATGGAGGTTCACGCAAAGGAAAATTATTAGAAAGAAAATGTCATTTGCAGTTGACTGAAAAGACTTCCCGCATAAGCCTAAGTTGCAAGCTAGCTTCAGTTCAATACCTAGAATACGAGAAGGCTTATTTGGCTTTAGTTATTATTTCAAAGTAGCAAAATTCGAAAAAGACTTCCCGACTTCTTCTTCTGCGCGCATAACTTATAATAATAACCTTTAATAGCTTCAGTTTACTAATATGCTAAGTTGTAATAAACTTACAACATTTTTCATTAGGTTTTCATTGAATTAAGTGTGCTTTTCTTTTTTTACCCTTCAAAAGCATGGTCATGATAGTGCCCCTTTCAATGAGAGAACAAAAGAACTATCTCTGTCTTAATTGATTATGAATAATGCTCACTAGCTCTGATTGTATTTCTTATTTCAGTGA
>OZ026609.1:5740773-5835773 GCA_964020085.1 Micromussa lordhowensis
CAGCGAATTGGTTGGTGTAGTCTTCCTCTGTGAAAGTGCTCAGAGCAGACCGCCGAATGCTCGCTGGGTTCCCAATGAGCACGTTTAGATTTCACAAAATCAACGCACTTCCTCGTTCGCCTTTGCTTTTCGCTCTCACTTTTACCGTAAAACGGTTTGGGATGAAGGAGTATCCCTTTTTCTTTGCTTCAAACATTGCTACAGCCGAAAACAACGCATCTCTCAGGCATGGTTTCAGCTCTAATCGAAGTCTCAACACACGAAGCTTACAGTCCGGGTTTTACGTCACGAATTACACTCGACCCATTCCCTTTCGGCAGGTTCCGCGGCTCGGTGATTCGAATCTCGATTTTCCGCCACTTTGAAAATTCATAAAAAATTCCGGATTTGACCAAAAATCAAAAATTTTTGCGCCATTTTGCTCAGAATTATAACAAGATTAAATTAAGCAAATAAAAATTTTTGGGTTTATTCACGTAGCAGTATAGCTTTGTTATGCAATTAGTATGTCTGCTTGTTGCTATCCACATTATTGGAACACAACTACAATCTTACGATACGGCTCGTACGTTTTATATTTGCACATATTTTAAGACATTCGCTTAACGATTGCCAGTATAAATGTGATTCTGTGGGTTTAACAATTAGATTATGAGCTCGAGAATTCTATTTCGGATAGAATAATCTAATTGTTCACAGACACTTGGAAAACGCAAGAAAGCGAGGCCACCATTTTGATAACAACAGCACACTGCTTGGCAACTCCCTATCTACTTAACAATGAGCTCGAGATTTCTATCGCGTGATAGTTGACGAGGGCGCAGCCCGAGTCAACTATCGCGCGATAGAAATCGAGAGCGAATAATCTAATTGTTTTAGTATAAATCTACTAGTCGTTCAAAACTTAATCTAAATCCTTTTCTCAACACTTCGAAAACGCCAAGAAACGGCCGTCATTTTGTTAACAAGTGCACACTGTTACGCTACTCACTATCTATCACAGAATAGATAGTGAGTAGCGTAGCCAATCAGAGAACGGCCTTTGTGATAGACTAGAACGCTAGTAGATTTATACTAAACTAGAATATATAGCGAGTAGACAGGCGAAGAAGACAGGCGGCATTTGTGATAGAACACTAGTAGATTTATGCTTATTTTCTATAGTTCATATATAAGTAAGACTTCTGTACCACGCAACTTAATAAGTTCTACAAAACATCATCTCCGAAGTAGCTTACAGATACCTCAATTACGGTTGAGTTCACTCTGTTGATTTCGATTTTAAATATTCTCAAACAGGTTTGTTTGTTTTAATTAATATTCTGTTCCGTCAAATATGGAGTCAGTTTCGAGCTTGAAATTGAGCCTACAACCAATATAGATTTTTTTTGAAAGTGAAGAATGATCATCGCAGTAAATTTTCCAACTTAAGCAGTTGGAAAGAAGAAGCCTGAAAAAAAGATCAGTGCTTCAACGGGATTCGAACCCGTGACCTCCGCGATACCTGTGCGATGCTCTACCAACTGATGAGCTATGAAGCCGCACATTGGGAGCGAGGTCAATTAAATGAGTTCATATCTTCCCGTGAGGAGTGAAATGATGTGAAGTATATATGAAATAATTCATATTTGAACTGTGGCTGTAGATGAAAGTGAAGAATGATCATCGCAGTAAATTTTCCAACTTAAGCAGTTGGAAAGAAGCCTGAAAAAAAAGGATCAGAGCTTCAACGGTCACGGGTTCGAATCCCGTTGAGGCACTGATCTTTTTTTCAGGCTTCTTCTTTCCAACTGCTTAAGTTGGAAAATTTACTGCGATGATTATTCTTCACTTTCATCTACTGCCGCAGTTCAAATATGAACTATTTCATATATACTTCACATAGATTTTTTTTGGAAAACTAACAAAACAAAAATAAACAAAGAAACCAGCACGAGTTTTTGTTCCATACAGCCTGATGAGCTCAACAAAACATCAAGTCTCAAGCAGTTTCCAATTACTTCAAATCAAACAGTTTTCGACTGTCCAGTGAAGTGGAAAAAGGATTCT
Organism: Micromussa lordhowensis; assembly: GCA_964020085.1. Classification (NCBI taxonomy): domain Eukaryota; kingdom Metazoa; phylum Cnidaria; class Anthozoa; order Scleractinia; family Lobophylliidae; genus Micromussa; species Micromussa lordhowensis. The sequence goes on from OZ026609.1 coordinate 5,742,823, forward strand.
ACTGAGATTTACTTCCTTTTACATAGCAAAAAATCACAAAGGAGACTAAAAATGGCAACTTTTAAATACGCACGCGCACGATGCAAAACATGCCCTTTCATTCGTAACGTTGAGAAAATATCGGGCCCCAAGCGATCCATCAAGATCACTGATCATTTCACCTGTACCTCAGCCAATGTCATCTACTGCATAACTAGCACTCTTTGCAAAAAGTTCTACATCGGCGAAACAGGGAGACGACTAGGCGACCGATTCCGAGAACACCTTCATGACGTAGAGAAAGACGACAAAAACGCATTTAAAGGGTCGCGAGACACTTTAATCTGCGGCCTTTCCCCACATCAAGAAAGCACGGAAAGCCGCAGAACTCTAGAACAAAAATTTATTTAACCCTCACGGTATCAACGAACGCTTTTCATTCAACTAGTTTATTCTGTTGTTTTTCACGTTACCATGCACCAACCAATAGCGCAGTTCCATCTTTCGGTATATAAACCACTCACAATCGACAATTCCTCGATTCGCTCCGATGAAGGGCTAACGCTCGAAACGTCAGCTTTCTAATCTCTTTACGGTGGCCAATTCACATTATCAACTCAGTTGATAAAACCAAATTATCTTCTTATACTCCCCACCGACGCAGCACCACAGTTAAGGTATATTTTGCTAAAAAAACAACTGTGTGTCATGGAGTATAGTGGAGTTCAAAAAACATCAGCAGAACAACAGATGAGGTGTCACCTAGTTGATTCTGTTTAAGCGAGCACCTTGATTTAGATAATCATAAACAGTTTGTTTTAGACGTTTTCAGTCAACTATGGCAATATGGGCTCAATTTCGAGTTGAAACGGAGCCTACAGCCAATATAGCTTTCTCATTAGAATGTGCTGATAGCTTGGTTGAAAAACTAAAAAAAACTAAAAATAAATAAACAAAGAAACCAGCATATAAAAAATAAAACAGTTTGGTACAAACTATGCACTTGCTGAAAGGGAGGTTAGTTCATTTTTAAGAATTCTAGTGTGGATAGAGGGCGACTAGTCAGGCGCTACAAAGATATGGAATATGTAATGTCTGAAGTACATTTTAAGGAATTACTACACCCAATATCCATGCAACCAAAGGTTTCCGTTTTTCTTGTCCTTGAAGTATCATGACAGGTTGCGATATGCTTAATGACTCGAAACAATGATTATGTAGATCGGCTGCATTTTTTTTGTTCTATTTACATATAGCATGTCGACAGATTAAAACTCCATCGATCATCAAGGCGACCTTAAAAGCCGCCTTTAAGTTACTCTGGCAAAGATGGCCTGTGTAAATAGAACAGGCCTATCATCTTTGGCGTTTACATTTTACTTGCTATCATTACTTCTTTGGATTAGTTCCACAAAAGCTGAAGGTATGTCCCAGTTCATGTTTCAATTAAAGTAGATTGTCATTAATTGCTCGACTGATACAGTCACTCCCTGTCAGTCTGTGTTCTTGCGCTCTTAATTCACGGTTCTTGGCATTTTTTTTTACTCAAGTATCGCGCTTCAACTTGACTGTTAAGCAACGTTTGGAATTTAAACGAGCGAACAAATAATCTAACATTAACCTTGAGTACTTAATTTCAGAATAAGTGTTGACTGAATTTAGGGTCAATAAAATGCCTGCAGGAATCTTTGACTTAAAAACCAACCACTGTGGAGTATTGTACTGAATGTTTGGCAACGCTGTTCTCGTTGAAAATGGCACCGCTGCATTCCGTCTGATATTGCGTAGTTGACTTTAAATATGAGTATGGTGAACGGGTTAAAGTTTTTTGTTAGATCAAAATTTGCCGCAGTTTTAAATGGAAACAAATCTCAATGAATTATGCAAACCGCTCGAATTCCACAGCCATAAGTAACTTCTAGAAACAATTATCACTTCTTCCAAAATCACAGAAAATTTCGAAATGCCAATATCTGCGGAAGCGATCTGAGAGGAACAAGGCAGAGCAGACTCAAAGAACATACCATTGGTTAACAATAAAATTTTAAAGCTAGCTTCGCAAAGGTAATTTTTGTGACCTTTTGGAAAAAATGAAATTGCATGGATGTGTGTTATCAACACAAAGATTACAATTCGTGTTTATTCATTACACGTCTAATGAAACCTTTCTATCTACTACATAACAAAACAAGCAGAGGCCCAGCTAGGTAATCTTATTTTGAAATTTAAACAGGCTTGTTTGTATCGTCAAATATAATAGAGTGAAATGATTTGTAATCCCGCAGAGTGGTCTGTTCTTAAATGTGTTCGGACAAGTCTACAAGCAAACAATTTGATGTTTAACAACTTCGTCAGCGAACCGTTAAAATTAAAAGCGACTTCATCTTAAACGTTTAATTGTCGTTTCACATATCAATCTTGACGTGTAGTACAATTTTCATTAAAAAAAACCTTGTCTGTAATTGTTTTTGTTTTATGTGAAAGTAGTATTTGCTAGCTCTTATGTTAAGCTTACAAATGAAGCTTTTTCGGTACGTAGCTATTTGTGAAGCTTTCTGTAGATGCTTTACTTAATTTTTAGCAATCAATCACGGTTTTGACACCACATTACGTTATTGGAGGCTTGTGTATTTGTATCGAAAAAACGTGTATTAATAAGAGCTGTCAAAACCGTTTAGGCGTTTGGTCGTTTTGATTGCGCCTGACAATAAGGTGCAACTGATTGTTTCAAATACAATCCTTATTTATTTTATCTATTTATTTTTAAAACTAGAATTGTGCGCTGTAAACATTCAAACAATTCGCTGATGATTGCTCTATAATCAGCTAGGTTTGACAGGAAGGCAACTATTATATTTAATCACGCGTGCTTGTGGTCATATCGTCGTTAGGATACGCACCATCGACTAGTTTGATATTAGAATCACGTCAATCGAGATCGGATCTTCCTTGTCACGTTTGCCGGACGTCACGGCCCTAGTACCAAACAATCCCCAAGCGTAGAACCAATTATCAGGAAATTGTTTAAATTCTTAAGTTTACTGAACATTCTTTCAAAGTAGGCGTCGTGTTAAGCGCTAGCTTTGAAATATTTTTACAATTTTAGCGCTATAGAAATGTTATCTATTATAATTATCATATATCTCTGACTATCGCTCGCACAAAGGTCAGGCTGCGACCTCATATTAAACAGCATCGAAAATTAAATATTTAAAAATACAAATGTGGCAAGGGACTGCAAACGAAAATGCTGCAGATATACGTAAGATCGGTAACTAAGCTATAAAACCAAAGCGTAACACGATTGATGGCCTGGAGGTTCTTTGCCAATTAAAGAGTGCTTTTTCTTGTGTCTTGATAACCACACAAGTGCTATTCGCTTACGATAGAGACCAGACCAGACTCCACTCAGGCGTTCACATGTAAAGTCTGTGTCTAGTAAATTACGGAGGTAACAAGAGCACGGATAAAGGAAACAGCAAAAGACGAACGATTTCTGGTCATCGACTCAGCAGTATTCCCGACACTTTTTTCGGCTATGACTGGCCAGCAGTATTTTTCACTTGTTTATTAATTTTTGTTGTTGTTGTGAAAGTCAGTAAACAATTTAGCTGAAAACACAATCATGTCGTCATTAGCGCTACCATGCAGAATGGCACAAAATTGTAGGCTACTTGCTATTGTTTTCTCCAGTTCATACATAGGTTGTTAGTACGGTTATATCTTAGGGTGCGTTCCTTTAAGAAAATCCAAGATTGGATTCTTAAATCTAAATAAATCCGAAAACGGATTTTGCGTTTCTTTACTAGACAGGTTAATTCAAGATCAATCGAGTCATGGTACATCGAAGGATCGGAACCGAAGAATCCATGTCCAGAGCGGATTCTTCGGTTCCTTTGACGCACCTTGATCCGTATGATCCTGGATTAATCTGTTTAGTAAAGAAACGCAAAATCCGTTTTCGGATTTATCTTCAAGAAACGCACCCTTATTTTGAAATTGCAATTATTCATAGAATAAGTAGGAGTTGTTCGATGAAGCATCTTTTTAATTACATACAGTCTTTTATTTTTTTTATGGTAACATTAATGCAAAGTAAAATATACGTTGCTGTCACAAACTGGCTTGTTTTCTTGCGGAAGTTTCACTGCTGTTATGTATTTTAAAACTTGACTTACCTTTCTCTAAAAACTTGCCGGTACCTATTTTAAGAATCAGATTCCTCTCTTGTTCTTTGTTGTGTTAGTCATTTATAAAACAAAACCGACAACTTGAAATGTTGCTACGATGATCACGAGTGAATAATGTTGAATGCCGAATAAGAAAATAAAAAAATAAATTAGTGATTTAAACACGGAGCGAGCCTATAAAAGGTCAGCGGTTTGCACTTTGTTGGCTAAAACACGGCATTTACGCTGAGTAAACAACTCGAAAACAATCAATATGCTTTCACAAGAGAAACAACAAAAATAAGAAGTTAAAATGCATGTATATGAAGTACGATACCTGTCTAAATTCTTCTTCTGTAGATGCCATTCTTTTTTGTTTTCGCTGACCTTTTTACAAAGAAAGCAAACAAACGAAAAACTTTCCCTTGTGCTGTCGCCAGAAATATTACCTCGTGCGAATTTCGCGGGAGTACGACACGCCTGGGTGAATAATCCAATCAAAGCAGAGTATTCCAATTTGTGATGAACGGGCTGAGCCGCTCAGCCTCCATTTATAGGCTCGCTCCGTGTTTAAATCAGTTTGAGATCGGCTGACGTAAATGCACTGCCTCAGAGAGTGGCTCATCGCAGTTTTGCCAGTGAGACATTCAGCTCAAGGTCATCATTTTAATTCCAAGCTACATCCACTAGATTTGTTTGCAAACACTAAAGAAGGTCGTGAGCTAAATTTGAAATTCAAAACGACACTAATTTTTTTTATCATTTAAAATTGACTTTGCATTTTTTAACAGTTTAGATTGTATCTATTTTTGTTCTTGATGATGTCTAATATCTTTCGTTTCTTACTTTAAATTAAGTAATTTTACGCGGAACGTTTGTTGTTCTTTGAAACGCTAGAACTGCACAAAGTTAATTCATACATCTGTGGTTAAGTACAATTTTACGTCCTGTTTTGTTCTGTGTTCTGTTTTCCTCTTCTGCTTTGCTCTGCACTTCTCCCCTCTACTCTGCTCTATTCTGTTCTGTTCTGTTCAATTCTAGTCTGTTCTTTTACGTGTTACGTTGCGTTCTGTTGTGTTGTGTTTATTTAAGAATATATATTTAAGAAATAGAAAACATGTGCCGTGTTTCTATCGAGTTTTTGTAGAATTCTACTAGTATACTAATGCAAATGCTATAATCTGATTGGCTGAGCCATTGAACACTATCAGCCATTAGTGTTCAGTGGCTTGTTGTGGTCAACAAAAGTGTAACGTTTTCTCGTTTCGCTGAAATTTTGAAAGAACATTTAGAAATGAATGAATAAACAAAATTTTCGAGAAGACTAAAAGGAGAGGATTTACGGTTTCTTGAATGAAAAAAAGCCCGAACGTTTTGATAGAAACTGATAAGCGCGCGTACACAACTGCAAATGTCAAATTGACGATAAATTCAGTTCGTGCGAGTTAACTCTCTAAAGCGTGAAGTTTAATACTAACCAGAAATAATTGGATTCGTTATTTGAAGGAAATTTCAGTTAGAATTCTACTAAAACATTAGATTATTCGCTCTCGATTTCTATGAGGTGATAGTTGATTCGGCCTTCGGCTTCATCAACTATCACCTCATAGAAATCTCGAGCTCATAATCTAATTGTTAAATAGAAGCACGAGTGAAAGTTTGGGAGAACGAGAAATGCTGTGGGAACACGAGCTGCAGGCGAGTGTTTCCACAGCTTTTTCGAGTTCTCCCAAACTTTCACGGGTGTTTCTACTACTCGATAGGAACACGGAGAACATGTTTTCTATTTCTTTTAGAAAATACCGCGACGAAAAAAAAGAAAAACAACCTGTTCACATCGATCATCAAAATGTGAATTGAATTCTCTTTGTTCGCCATCATTACGTCAACAGCTCGTGCTAGTTCTGTGTTTCTATCGAGTTATAGAAACACGGTTTAAAACTAATCAGCGTGCGTATTTGCTTTGGGTTATTTTCTAATATGTTATAAATGTTTTGTAGCCAGTGGACTAGTTTAAAAGTAGCTAGCTAAACTTAGCTAGGTTATTTGTCTCACGCCTTAACACGCTCTCCTTTTCTTAACCTCAGTTTGCTCCGCTAAAATGAACGTGGTGTTTGCTGTGGATGGGTCGTACAGGATGGGCCAGACCACCTTCGGCACTATAGTAGATTTTGTCTTCAATGTTTCCAGTAACTTTGACGTGACAGTCAACAAGACCTGGATCATTACCGTACTTGGAAACGAGACAGCCGTCTATAGAACCAAAGAAGAGCTAGATAATTATACAATGCCAAGTTTCCCAAATAGCTCACAAGTATTCCTAGGCCAAACTCTGGAATTAGTTATGCAGCGTTTAGGTGAAAATGACACTCAAAGAAACGCTTCTAACGTGGTCGTTCTCATAGCAACACACACATCTGATGACGACATCGCTATTCCTACAGTTCACTTAAAAACGGCCAATGCGACTTTGTTTGTTGCGGGTATTGGCGACCAGTTCTCGTTTGGTCAGCTTAAAGAGATAGCTTCTAATCCCGATGAACATCACTTCATTGAAGCTACTGACACGATAGATTTATTGAGACGTTTTTCAACACCCTTAGCTAATAAAATATGTCAAGGTAAGTGCCGTCAAATTGAACATTTTTCATTCATTATATTTAGGAAAGTTGCTTTCCCGGGGGGTCGCCATATGCAAAGGACAGGGGTGCTCGAAAATTTTTAAAAGAACCCTCAAGAGGTACCAAGATTCTGTTTTGCGGCCGTGACTTTTCACCCCTAAGAGGTACCAATTCTAAAAAAAAAATATCTCATGCCCTAAAAGCTACCACAAAAGCTCCCGTTGTGCACCTTTTGAGGATGAACACACTAAGAGGTACAAAACCCGCCTTTTTAACCCCTAAAGGGTACGACGAGCACCCCCCCCCCGTCCTTGTTATATGTGTGTCCCCCTTCGGGGTGCTGTGTAAGTCCGTTTTACTATGCTGTTATTGCAACACGTTTTTCCAATGGCGTTATTGCTATATTGACCTGTCATTGTGAGGTACGGCAATATTGAAACATTACCTCTGCCCATAAAGAGTCCAGCTTATTTCCCTTAAGCAGTAACTCATGATAAGGAACGATTAATCAGCTTTAATTCCTACTGGGAGTAATGTACCAACTTTCAAATACTTGGAACTCAGAAATACCTTGTCCAGCGTTACATGCAGTACTGGTGTGATGGAATATTTTCACAATAGGTTTGATTTGAATGGTCACGTTTTCGTCAACAGATTTACAAAGTTGGAACCATCTTGCACAGCATAATAAACAGTACCGCATGGAAGTACTTCTCAGTAACTTTCATTTCAATGGTCACACACTAGCGTTTCATTTCACAAACATGTTATAACGAAATTACTGAAGGAAAAATATGTAGAATAGTAGGGCTATTTTAGTTCAATCCAGTGGTACCCCCTGGGGGGACTCACATGTGAAAAGGCTGGGGATGTTCCTCGGAGAAAGTGAATTATACCCCTAAACGAGGCCAATCTGGGTGTGGCCAGAGGTTTATTTGACCCATGAAAGATACCATTTGCAATGGAATAGGCTCGATTACCAGCTACTTTTCAGGAAAGGAGCCGGGCCTGGAAATGAATCGAAAGAGTGGCGGAAGTAGAGCCTAAAGGGCGGAACGGAAATGAGAGCACTTTTTAATTTAGCTATAAAACATTGTGATAGGACAAAAGTTAAAACCATCACGGTTGAAAACTCTAAAAAATTCAAAAAAACTCTAAAAAGCGACGAACGCACGGAACGGAGTCTTAAATTGTTTACGTGACAATGCGTGCAAATACTTTGTCACATTTAATAGTGCTTTATTTTACTCTCCAAGGATTTGTTTTTTTTTGTACATTTATATTGAAATAACTTTTTCTTATTCAGTTTGACTTGAAAATGACGTTGAGTAAACGTCGAAACGTCGTCGTCGTCGCTTTTTAAAGTTTTTTGACATTTTTTAGAGTTTTCAACCGTGATGGTTTTAACTTTTGTCCTATTGCAATGTTTTATAGCTAAATTAAAAGTGCTCTCGTTTCCGTTCACCCCTTTAACAAAGCCTATTCTTTTACGCACTTTTTAATTGTTGTGTTTTCGATCGAGTGCACCCTGGAAGATACTTTGACTGTTAAAAATAATGACGTGTCGTCCTGAACACACTAATTGGGACCAAAATCCTTGATTTACACCTCTTAGCGAGACGACGACTATCCCCAACCTTTTCTTTTGAAGTCCCACCACCCCCCTCCCGGGAGTGGTACACCAAAACTAATGAATACGCCTTCTTGGAAACTCCTCTTTGTTCAACAGTTGTTGACAGATGTGTCAGCTCTCCATGCCACAACAATGGTAAATGTACCAGTATTCCTGGAGGATACAGCTGCGAATGTCTGCCAGAATTCAACGGAGACAACTGTGAGATAAGTATGTTGAAACAAGTCAAAGCGAGTTTCCATTTTTTTTTTCTGTCACTACTTACCAAAGCTTACTGAACTCAAGCGGAAGCATGCTTTGCTGGACAATCAAATCAAAATTAGTTTTCTTTCAATTTTTTTATTATTTTAATTTGGGATCACCCCACGTGATCTCGAATTCCGACCGAAATTTCCGGAATCTTTAGCATAATTTCCAAAACCTCCTGAACGGATGAGTAAACCGGTCAGCGGTTGTTATGAAAACATGGCGGTCAGAAAGGTCGGTGGATCAGGATGTCTTGTAACTGCTTGCGTTACCTGGTTGTGTTATTACCTCGCTAAGAACTGAGGAACTCCTAATGCAGCTGGAAAAAAGTTTTTAATGGGGAGAAAAAAAAAATCGTGGTCTAGTTCTTAGTGAAAGATCCAGGTAAATTATGACCCGGATCTTTAGCTCACAAATGAATCAAAACCAGGAACTTAAGGTAATTCCTTAGTATTGCATTGCGCATCCCTACTGCGCACGATTTTCGCGTCATCAGCGCGCGCACGTACATGAGCGCGTGCACACGCAAAACGTAAGAGATTTCCCTCAAACTAAGCTCGATAACGGAATAAACTCTCCTTTTCACTTAAACGAGCACGGTGACCCCCGATTTTTTTTTCAGGTATTTGCTAAGAACCGTCTAACGAAGAACATATTTTAAGAGGAAAAAAAGTTTGATAGTAGAACATGATTTTTTTTGGAAAACAGTTCCCAAATGGGTGTATTTTGGCCAAGACGAGGACTTCAAGTTAACCACGGAACTGTCCGAAAAAGTGCAATATTCCCGCAACCAGGCAATCAAAACCGGCTTAAATGAAGCAATATAGCTTATGTCAATAAATGAAGCTTCACTTTCAAGACAAAACTTTGTGCCTTTCAAGTAACCAAGATTTAATTCTGTATGAAGGTAATTCGAACTTTTAACGCGCAACCAGTAAAAATACCCCATTTTGAGAGCCTGCTGACGCGTAAACAGGCACGGTGACCCCATTTTTTTATTGCATTTTTGAAATGTTCATATCATGAATGTTCATTACGCCAAGTTTCAAAAAAAGTTTGATAGTAGATCAATTTCAAGGGAATTACCTTAAGAAGGGAGGAGTCAGGCATTCGTTTTGACGGAGGTTTAAACAGCTGATAGTTGGGTTAGCTGGTGAGCTTCCTTCGGGCATGTAAACGAATCAGCCGAGAGAAAGTGAGCTAACTAATACAACCTGGAGTCTCTAAGCTACTTATTCATTTATTCACTAATCTACCTATTTATAGGTAAATTAGTGGATATTAATAGTGTATACTTCATTGTTTACTTACTTATTCAAGTATTTACTTATTTACTTGTTCACTTGTCCACTTTTTCAATCATTCAGTTATTCACCTATTGATCACTTATTTACTTATTCCCTTATTCCCGTTTTGCTTATTCAATTATTCCCTTATTCACTCATTATGTTGCTCATTTGCTCATTCACTTATTCAATTATACACTCATTCACTTATTCCCTTTTTCACTTACATGTTTTCACTTTAATTCACTTATTCACTCATCACTCTTTAACTTAGTTTTTCCCTGTTTTTATGCCCCTTTATTTTGAGCCTACTTATTTTCTTTTTCGTGGGTGTCCCTGAGCAAAAGCTTTGCACCCCAACCATAGGATCACTGTATTTAATTAATTAATTTATTTATTTATTTACTATTTGTTGTTTTTGTATGTAAATATCTACTATCTGTATCTGCAATATGATCCAATAAAACTTCTGAACGCTTTTTGTCCCTACAGGCAAGTCTGTGGATTACAAACATCTGGGGTGTTTCCAAGACAACAATGTCACCAGTGTTATTCCATCTCTGGAGTCAGAAAATGCTACGTATCTTGATGGTAATTTCACAGCACGAACTAATCCAATTAAAAAATGTGCCTTGGAAGCTGCCAAGATGGGCTATAGAGTGTTCGCACTTCAAGGCAGAGGTGCCTGCCATTCTGGTCCTCATGCTCATCTTAATTACAGTGTATATGGTGTTGGATTCTGTGGTTTAGACTTTGATGGGCTGGGTGATGTTCTTGCAAATGATGTTTATCTTCTTGGAGGTTAGTGAATATACAGTCATGCAGTAAAAATAATATCAAAAGTTTTGAAAATTGAAATATTAGTGCACTTAATACAGCTAGGTAAGGGTAGAGTCTGCACATGAGTCAAGTGGCCCATCAGGCTGGAGTTTATCCTGGTCCTTGTAACATAAGGTGGCTAGGAGTATTTCTACTCTCCCCCGGATGGGATGCTACTCCATTACAGGGTTACCCCCCCCCCCCGGGTTACCCCCAGCAATAAATTCGCTGGTACCCATTTATACACCTGGGTGGAGAGGTGAGCAACTGTGAGAGTTAAGTGTCTTGCCCTTAGAACACAACACCATCTAACTGGCCAGGACTCTTCGGGTTTCTTTTATACACTGGTGCACTGATATTTCATACAGTTCTGTGTATTGTTGGCAGGTTACATATGTAAGTATTAAGTAGAACCTATGCACACATACCTAATTTAATAATTTTTAATATTATCAAGCTCAATAGTTATATTTTGATGAGGAAGTAGGGCTAGTCTACCCTAATACTACATTTTTCAAAAGAGTGAACATAAAATAAGAGAGTCTGCGAGCTGTACAGTGTCATTTCTCTAGTGAAAATGGGCAAGAGTAAATTATGTATGAGTACTGAGATGCTTTCAGTACCACCAAAAATTGCAATTCAAATTCAGTCACATTTAACAAATTTGATTTTTCATTGCCACTACTGGACTAGTTCATTTGAAATGTTTTGTTCTTAAATACTTTAATGCTTGGCATGGGCACTTTTTACTGGTTTCAATCATTATAGTTCAGTTTGGTGTTCAAAGTCAAATACTTTCTAATGCTAAACTTTTGTTAAACCAAATAGTCTTTAGTTAATAAAAATTGACTGGTGTTTGCAGAACCAGGTAACCATGTACACTATGCACAGCTCAATTTTCTAACACCTGTTTTTGTTTTTTGAAAAACAGCAAAATGTGGTAACCTGCTGAATGACAGCCTCATTCACTTGTCAAGTGCCACAATACATGGCTCATCTATCAATGAGACCTGGGAAGTCCCTCTAATAGATGGGAACTATTCTTGGTGTCCAAAAGATAGTGATTTCACACGCAAACTTGAGATTGACTTAGGTAAGGCTAGAAAATAGTTCTTAGCCGCAGGGCTCAAAACAAGTGCTGTCCAGTCATCCTCAGAACAAGTATATTTTCCTTCTTGCTAAGTAACTTCTTATTCTCAGTTGCCCGATGGACCCGAAGGCAAGCTAGAATTCAAGTCTTTTCGAGCCCTGCAGGCAATGAGGGGAAATACTAGCAATATCCTTATAAACATTCAGTTTATTGTGAGTAACCATAGGCCTGCAATGCATGTAGCTCTCATGTGATCCGTATGCATTGCATGTCTTCAATGTCTGGTGGCAGTATTACATCCACGGGGGCAGATCCATGTATCAAAAGGATGTGGTGCCCATCATACCTTTGAGAGATTTAAAATGTGGTTTTCATACCTCTTAGGGGCTCTTTTCAAAATTTCAGATGAGCATCCCCATCTCTTTTATATGGGAGCCCCCCATGGGGTTACATCATATCGTATCTACACACATTGTACCCTCTGCGTACACTGCATACCTATTACCTTTCATGTTAAATACCATTACCAAGTAGCATGGGCTGCAGTGTGTGTACGGGACTTCTGAGCTACATAGCTTTCCAAACATGCTCATAATGCTAAGTAATGTTACTATCTAGAACCATAGGCCTACAGTGTGTGTAAAGGACTAAAGCTTTATATTTCTCTGCACTCATTGTACCCTCTGCACACATAACATGCCTACCATGCTGCATTACATCATTACCTAGTTCATAGCCCTGCAATGCATGCAAAGGACTGAAGCTACATAGCTCTCTGTACACATTGTACCCTCTGCAAACATAACAATGCTATAATGCTGCATAACATCATTACCTAGTATCATAGGCCTGCAATGTGTGTAAAGGACTAAAGCTACATTGCTCTCTGTACACATTGTACCCTCTGCACACATTGCATGCCTATAATGCTGCATAACATCATTACCTAGTATCATAGGCCTGCAATGCGTGCAAAGGACTAAAGCTACATTGCTCTCTGTACACATTGTACCCTCTGCACACATTGCATGCCTATAATGCTGCATAACATCATTACCTAGTATCATAGGCCTGCAATGCGTGCAAAGGACTTCAGCTTCATAGCTTTCCACACCTAGTGTAGCCTCTGCACACATTGCATGCTTATAATGCTAAGTACATATAACCTGAGTACTTCAGGTGTGGGACTCGGGTAATGTACTAAGACTAGCTCCCTTAGCTTCTTTCCCACAAAGGTGACATGCCAGTGTTGTACACTACAAATAGACACAAACGTAGGGTTAGGGTTACGGAGCCAACTTTGTAAGTAGTTTTGTGAGCGCTTATATCACGTGAAGTGGAGTTTATACCTGGAAAAACCCTGAAAAAGACTTGAAAATGGACTGAAACGAAATATCTTCAGGCTCTGGTGAGAAATACCAAATTGATATAAGTTATACCCCACAGAACCTACAATCATGACTAAGTGACTGTCAATAACCAGAGGAAAAGCTTAGTTTTGATCTGCGACAGAAGTCATGGTTTCAAATCCTTTATACTCCAAAGATGTTATCCTAACGGTGCAAGACTTTTTTAGTTTACAAGGCTAGTGGCCCAGCGGAATAAGATAATACACTTTACACTGCTCAATCTTAAGCCCTGTACACAGCCCTTGGCCTATAACCGGCATTTTTTCGTTATCTCAATAAGTCCTTTCCAGCACTGTTTTGTCATGGTTTGTTTTCTTTATATTTATTCATTTTTTAGCCACATTGTCACTCATTTTTGGCATGATGGTGTGTGGTAAACTTATATTTCCTATAATATTATTAAAGTGGGTAAAATTTTTATACAGGCGAGAGAGATAATTAAATTATTTTCATGCTTTTATTTTTCTTGAAGGACGCGAAGCTTTCTTAACTGAGCTGTCTTTGCAAGGCAAAAAAGGCTCCAGGGATTATCCTAACAACTACTGCTTTGCCTCTGCCGTTGATGGTGGTGCAGATGAGGAGATCGTTCAAACCTTTCCAACTTGTTTAGTAAGAAATAACAATGATATCTCATTGCGCTTTCCATTGAATAACACATAAACTCGGCTCAATCAACGGCTGTCACAACTGTGGTTTGTGATATTGACAGATGTTTAAAAGTCCATTCAATCTGTTTGTCTCTTTTCTTTTTCAGAGGTTCTTTGGTTGTCTTCGTAATTATGACTGACGGCAGCCAAAAACGCAATCACTTATTAGTTGTAGTTATGTTTTGAAGTTCAGAGTTCGTGTGGTATCGAAAAGTTCTGATCAGTTAAGGTGAAACCTAAATTTTCTCTTATCGTCAAATCAGAATAAGAATATGGATATATTTTAGTCATTGCTGTTGCAGTTACATGTAGATGAAACGCTTAAACGTATTGAACAACATTGCGTTAACAAGCGTCAAGCACGTGGACATAACGGGATAATCTTGTTACTTTACAGATTAACCTTTCAAGCCAAAGTTCTAATAACAAAATTGGAGTCGTAATAACACCTGCATTAACAGCTCAATATCTCAACTTCGCCCCATGGAGGCCATTCAAAGGCGATGGAATGTGCCTAAGAATCGATGTTTTTCGCAACTACAACGAATGTAAGGTTCCGCTATGTTTTATATTACTACTGACAAATCACAAGCGTTCTGTCACGAATGCCAAACTCTTATTGGCTACGCTACTCACTGTCTATTCTGTTGTAGATAGTGAGTAGCCAAGCAGTGTGCGGTTGCGGATAAATTGTTACTGCTTCTTTGCGTTTTCGCACTGGCAGCGAATAGGATTTAGATAACATTGATTTACACTCAGTAAAACAATTACTAGATTATTCGCTATCCAGCCACTCTGTCAACCAATCAGCCAATCGTGAATCACTCGCACATGTTTTCCTCTGCTTTACTCCAGCTACAAGTATTTGTTTTGAGTTTTGATTGGTTCGCTGGATTCTGCGTGTGCTTTGTGATTGGCTAAAATGCTCTTTTTTTGGTTTTGGTTTTGATTTTATGACAGTCAACAGCCCTCTTCACGGCTGGTTTTCCTCATTTGCATTACAACTTAATCCAACGCGAATGCGAGGTAATTTCGGGCTGAAACTAAATAGCCCGAAATTGCCTAGCGTACATGCCAGATTCTAGTGTAGTGCAAATAAGAAAAGTTGACTGTGAAAAAGGGCCATTATAAACCGCTTTAGGTTAAAGGAGTACGTCACGATTTGCGCATCTTGAAAAGTTTAGCCCAAATTTTTCCTTAGTCGTTTATGATTACCTCTTTGGTGTTGTTCTATCTATTGTAAGTAAACCATCATTATCAGGTTTCCTTCAATTTAAACGTAATTTTGTACCTGGCCAAAATAACCCAAAATACCGCGACTGAGCTCCTTTAAGCTGGTCTTATCATTAGGTGTAACAAATGAGTCATGTGCCTAAAACGTGTTCACTTTTATTCTATTCTAGCAACCCATGTTTCAATCTTAAGAGAAGCATCAGGCAACACTGTCACATACAATTACACAAGTGTGCGTGGAAATTTGACTGAAGCACCTCTGATTGACGGAAATGTGTCATGGTGCCCGGATGATAATGAATTGCGGTTTAATCCCCAATTAATAGTGGATCTAGGTTAGTTCATCTATTTTAAAGCTAATACGGAATCATGCTAGTCTAGTAATTTCTAACAGATAGATGAATGCTGTGCAATTGTGTGGAGAACGTTCAACTTGAACATTTAGTTCAATTTTCACGTATAACTGTTGATGTGGTGCAGTGGAATCGCATTTACTTCCCAATCCAGGGTAGAGGGTTCGAGTCCTCATCAGGGTACTGTCATTATTTTTACTTTCTCTGTTTTCCCCTTAGTGTTTTTTTTTCACCTTCTCTTATTTTGAAAAACCATTGACCAAATGCAGAGTTTTGCTAATAGTTTCCTTTCTCTAAAACATCATGTGCAGCTTTTGATCCTTCGAGAATTTCTCGGTACTCACGACAGCTCTCGAAGCTTTTTACTGCAGAATTGACCTTTTTACCGATACGGCGGCCATTTTAAATTCCATTGTTATGGGATGCTCAGGTTGAAAAATTGGAATGTATTTGTCCCCCTGAGCATCCCATAATTGCTATTTGAAACAATGGCATTCAAAATGGGCGCCGTATTGGTGTAAAAAGGTCAATTTGTCTTACATACAGATAAAGAATTTGTCACAGCAGTCGCCTGTTCAGTTAGAAGTTCGTCCGTAGCTTTCGTTTGGAAGAGTATTCGAAACGAAATTGGCAATGTTACAGCTGTCCGTAAGTCTAGGGAACCACTGACCAAAACGCAGAGTTTTCCCGGCCGTATAAACCCATGAGTGGAGCGAATTCGTCAAGTATTTCGAACCTCAGTACTCAGCACCCGAAGCTCTTTACTGAAGAATTTGCCTCGCGTTCAGATAAAGAATTTTTCGCAGCAGTCTTTGAAAACTCGTCCGTCGCATTCGAAGAGAAATGCATGACATCGCAGGTATAACCCAACCTTGTGATGTTGCAATCTCGTGTAATCTCGTTATCATGTCTGGTGAGGCATGAAAACAAAACAGATGGTAAATGAGCTACGCTGATAGCTATGCTTTAAAACTGCCTCGCATGCCAAGATTAGCTTGCTGCTTCGCTCTCCCGCACACCAAACCGACTTTCGAAACCTGTTGGTAACTAGATCATTTTTTGCCTCAAGGATTACTGTGTTCGTTCTCTT
Organism: Micromussa lordhowensis; assembly: GCA_964020085.1. Taxonomy (NCBI): domain Eukaryota; kingdom Metazoa; phylum Cnidaria; class Anthozoa; order Scleractinia; family Lobophylliidae; genus Micromussa; species Micromussa lordhowensis. The sequence goes on from OZ026609.1 coordinate 5,759,398, forward strand.
ATTAATTATTGGTTTTGTTAATGATTGTCATTCTAATGCATGTGTAATATCAAATTAAATGATATGTCCCCTTGAACGGAAACTTGGTGTTTTATCTTCGTAAAAAAAGTACTGTTGAAAAGGTTAGAATAAACCATTTTTTATACCATCTGTTTCGTAATCTGAAGTTAACGAGATTTTATAGTGTCTAGTACTTTCACTCCTGTTCGTCTAAGAACTATCCACTTTTTTTCACGGATTTCTAATATTAGCTCAGCAACGCATCGCGCGGTTGAGCTCTACGGTGTTGAAATCTGAGAAGTATGACATCTTAAAATCTGCTTTTTTCATCCTTAGGTATGCCTTATAACATTTCTAGAGTTGAAGTGCAAGGGGCCAAGGATGCAATGGAGTGGCCTTACAAGTTTTGCCTTAGTTACAGCCTCAATGGGAGTCAGTTTACTGAACTAGCAGCCCAGGAAACGTCGTGCTCGGTAAGTCATCGTGGTACATCAAAATTCAGATGGCAAGGAGCATCAAGCTCACGAGTGTTTCAGTATGTACGACTAGTACGACGCCGAGGGAAACATCTAATTAAAAAAATGAATTCCCAGTTAGAACCATGTACCAGTGAGATGTAAGAGACACTTCCTGAACCATTGGAGTATCTTTTGTTTTCGCTATGGCTAACATGGTTTGCTTAAATTCTCCATTGTCCAAACAAAGTTTAATTTTTCCCTGGCTGAGTGAAACAAAATTAGGGAAATTGCTTTTCTCACACATCGCTAGGGCCCGTATAAGTGTGACCTGTGGGACGGGCAGTTGTTTCTTTTGCGTCCGCCACTTCTGACAAGGGTCAGCCTTGCATACGGCAGCTGGGCCCGCAGTACGAGCGGAAGTCAAAACTTAGCTGTCCTGCCGAAACGACACGATAATAGTCATTTTTTTGCGTAGCTAACACAAACAAAAACAATGCTAATGTTGCTTTGGCCTCTTCTAATGGTTAACTGGTTTAATTTGATGAGGAACAACATATTTGTTCAGAATAACAGAACTACTATCCTACCTGGCGACCCTCGACTAACTGCGAGCGAGTTGCCTGACATTAGCGTCAAATTAGAAGCTTGGAGGCTCAAAATGTTACATAATTTTCACTTCTTACAATTTGATATGGTTTTGGAATTATAAATTCTTTTCGTGAATATTTGATGTCGTTTCCATTGAGAAAAGCTGCCGGACTTCCATGCTTTTCTTGTTAACTTACACTGAATTCAGGAAAGTAGAGTTTCTCCGCCTGCTGAATCCTGATTGATCAATTCAAAGTTCAGGCGCGTCAGCGATATGCAAGGCAGGCGGCGGCGCGCATTTCCCTTTTCGTAAACGGTCTTTGCCATTTCCTGCGACACTTAGAAATTTTTTACAATTGTACACGAATTTTTCTCTGCTAAATTAAAGAAAAAGGAAAATTTGCAAGTAACCACCTAGTATGGAACCCGGAACCTCTTTTTCCTGACATCCCTCTTATACCACAACACTACCAGGTTGATCCGCCAAATCTCTCCAAAATTTAATTATAAAACGTGACATTCTTGAACATTAATAATAGAGTTGCCCCAAACATCAAATAAGAGCTAACCGCAAGCAAACCAGTGTGAATATGAACAATTAAGCATTTGGTGAGTGCATTTTACTCCATCAACAAATTATACCAGTTTCTACCTCGTCCAGGCCTAAACTAAAGCAGATATGGCATCAACCGCTTACGAAAATGGCATCGACCGTTAGAAATGGCATAAACCGTTTACGAAAATGGCATCGACCGTTAAAAATGGCATAGACCATTTACGAAAGGGAAATCAGCGGCGGCGGCGGTCAGCTAGATATGACTACAAGTGATGAGCGAGAATGGCGATTTAAACCTCGATCACACTTCGTAGCATGTAGAAATAAGGTGCTTTCATCGCTGTAGGAGGATACTTGGTGTGAACTCTTGGACTAACATGTATCGTTAGACTAATGAAAGTTTTTAATTTTCATACTTTTAAGATGGCTTATGGTTTATCAAGTTTTTGTGCTTTTAAAATTAATGTTGGAAATTTCATCTTTCAATCCTTGCTCATGAATTCTTGTAACTTCCATTTGTAGCTTAAATTCAAAGATACCTTTGATTTTAGTATGTATATTTTCATATTTTGTAGCTGTTTCAACAAACCAATAACGATCTAAGTGGTGACAATCTTCGAACATACGAGTTTTTCCCTCCACGACTTGCGCAGTCTGTCAGTCTGCAAGCTAAATATGCCACATATGGTACCAACGATGCTTACTGTATCAGAGCAGAACTGGAGGGCTGTGTTACAACAACGGTTGATGGAGAACAAGTTATTGATGGTCAGTTTTTTTTTAAACCTGTGCTCACTTGTACAAAATCTTCTTGCAATTTATAAAATGCGAGATTATTTCAAGGTGACACAATTATCTTTTTGTATAGTTCAAAAGACGCTAACACAGATATTTGTAAATCACAAGTCGAGCATTCTCGTCGTTTAGTAAATAACAAAAATAATAGTTAAAAACAGGCTAAATAATATATTTACACTTGGGGCCCCATAAAGACTATGTCATTACTTAGTCAATATTTCGCCAACTAATTTGCATTTTTCAGTGCCACCCAAAAAAGTCCTGCAAAAGATCGGCATTATTTTTTAAAACATAACAGTGTACCTCTCAGGTCCTATTTCGGTCTTTATAGACCTCTTTCAGCGGGAGAAAAAGAGGGTGTGTGTGTGTGTGGGGGGGGGGGGGGTTGAAGTGGCAGAATGGGAAGTATAGTCAATGTGAACTTACTTTACTAATTTTGCAGTTTTATAGGTCCGTAGTACGTACATAAAGGTATAGGTATTTACATCACAGTTCCGCAAAGGGTGCTGAGAAGCTCGCCTTTTGTTAAATATGCTGACAGGGACACTTTCTTGTCTACTATCCTCTCATTTAACGTGACAGGTTGCCTTCTTGTTGGATGCTAATTCCAAGTCTTTTTGTTTGTTCGTGAATTGATTTTTCATTTTTTCTTTGGTCAGGATGCAGTCACAGGACAAAAAGAGGCAAATGTTGTGTTTTGCCATTCCTGTATGAAGAACAACTGGTTTATTCGTGTACCAGAGATAATCACAACCAACCATGGTGTGCAACAACTGACAATTACGACAGAGACAAGCTCTGGGACAACTGTCAAGGTACAAAATGGTGCAGGCAAACTAAATCTCACGCGGAGCCAAGTATCCAACGACATTTCCTGTTGCTACGGTAACCGGTTGTCAGGTCATCCGCCCTTAACCGAATTGTATTATCTACATGCAAATTATTAACTTCACAGAGCATTTCTTTTTACGATTACCCTTATGGTATATATGGCAAAGAGCTCTATGTCAAAATGCTCCCCCCAAAGAACTCAAGAAGAAGACACGAGCGCTGTATATTGAATGTTATCAATATAGTGGCTGCATACTCAGTGCTATAATTTTGTCCAAATTATCCCCGTAGTAACTCAGTTATCAGAAAGGCTATAGGCTTATACAACACGTTTCTGCCCTCTCTACTTGTATAATCTGCTTCTCTCCTGATTTTATTTATGCAAGCAAACAGTTTTTGTAATAAAGATACCAATAGCTACTAATGACATTCCTTTTTATTTGAAAATTTCAGAGGCGTCCAGTCGCCCATGTCACGCCATGTCTTGCCTGAATGGAGGAACATGCGAAGAAAACTTGATGAAATGGAGTTTTAAATGTAAATGCAATGACAGATTTGTTGGGGACAGATGCGAGGATGGTGAGTAGGATAAATAGGGAGCTAATGAGGGCTATTTATTTGACTACCGGTGTGTTTTTGGCATAGAATAACGCTGCATAAACTATACCTAAAAGCACCCTAAAGATCAGCACTATACTACTAACATTTTGTTGATATTTCAAAACAAAAGAAACCAAAACAATAGACTTTTAATAAGGTATCTATAATCTATTTTAGGTTATACAATTAAAAACAATTTTGATACCGACCTGGTCATGGAGTTAACTGAAATATCACAATAATGGCTTAAAGCTGTAGAATAACTTAAACGAGACACGGAAATACCCAAAAAATCATGGACGGGCGAAACTGAAGAATATTGAAACGGATTACATTGGACAAGGCTAGACAAAGGTCAATCTCACTTTTTAAAATTTATCTGAATTTTGTGTCACGTCTTCCCCTGATTGCATGTTTTAACGCTCATCAAAGTTATTTAAAGGAATTGTAATCGTCGAAATGGTTTCTTGCTCGTATCCTGATATAGGTAATCTGGACAAAATAGTTCATTCTATTCCTCTAAAAGTCAAGACCACGTTTCCCACTGTAGTGTCGCGAAATTCGATTGAATTTGATGTAATATTTGTAATGTAGCTTGTCGACGTAGATACTCAATTTGATGGAACAAATGACAATCTCTGAGCGTTTTCCACACTAGATTTTGACGAGTGCCACAACAGCCTTTGTCGGAATAGAGGAACCTGTGTAAACACGTTTGGCGACTACAGATGTGAATGTAAGCACGGATACAGTGGCAAGAACTGTCATTTAGGTAAGTATAACTATGATTCCACCGCTACATGTACGTAATTTGACTAAATAACGTGTCAAGACAACAGACAATATTTAAGAATTACTCCACGAGCGCGCGTTGGATATTAGATGAACCAACCAGGCAGTTAACCACGAGTTGGCTGTAATCATTTCATATCCAACATGCTCAAGCGCGAATTATTATTTTTTAATTAGTTTTAATTAGACACGCCCCCAAAATATAGAAAACTAGCTTAGAATAAAAGCGCCTACGCTCACCATGTTGGTAGAACATGGTATAACGATCCAGTTTCTAGTAAAACTACATATTACACTAATTTATCTCGCTCTCTGTAGAGCTAAATAAAAAAAAAAATAAAGTAACAATCACGGACATGTTACTTATCTCTGGTAAACCGCCCGCGCGTGTTTCCTAATTAAACCTCTTACTAACTTTCAGATTGCAAGTTCAGTGAAATTGAACTAGGATTTCTAGTAGATGGGTCTGCGAGTGTGCAGTTCTACGGAGAGGACAACTTCCAGTTGATAAAAGAATCCACGAAGAGTTTCGTTCGTTCATTCAATGTCTCGAGCGCGACAACACGCGTGGGAGCCATCATTTACTCCACGAACTCAACTGTTGCGTTCACACTGAACCAATACTCGAGTGAGAGAGAAATAGAAGAGGCCATTGACAACATAACTTATCCTGGCGGAGGGACGTACACTGGCCAAGCTCTAAACGATGCAGCTAATGTGCTGTTTAGCAATGAAACTGTCCGGGGCAATGTCTCCAAAATATTAGTGGTAATCACGGATGGAGTGTCCACCGATGACGTCACAGGGCCGGCAGCGCTCGTCAACGAGACTGGTGTGAACACTTACGTTATCGGGATTGGTCAAAATTACGATAGTTCACAGCTCCTGCAGATAGCGCATAATGTCCCGGATCATGTATTTCAAGCTGAATTCAGTTCTCTCCAGATGGCCTTCAGTAGAGTGAGGGAAACCGTATGTCTGGGTAATGACACTTTCTACGTGTAGTTGTTATTTACATCAATATTATTTCTCGATATTTACCTCAGTATTAACAAGGACTTCTCACTACTTTTTTTTAGCTCTGGACAAGTGTGCGGATAATCCTTGCCGGTTTGGTGGCATTTGCCACAATGGAGGCATGAACTGCACTTGTTCTGAAGGTTTCCAGGGTCCAACATGCTCCGAAGGTTGGTGCACAGACGCGACAGGAGAAATTCTCATTTCTCAGACCTTGTACTGACAGCTAAAGATCGAATCCTGCAAAAGTTTTGCCTTTTCTTCTCCCCTCGTAAAAAGTAGTTTTGTTCCCGTTTTATTGGAATACATGGAAAGAAAAACCGTTAGAGCTTAAGACTCTCCGGGAAGAACTCCCGTCGAAGAAGGGTGGGGGTGCAAATCGCACCCTTTAGGGGTTACAAAAGGCGGTTTTGGTACCTCTTAGGGAGTTAAGCCTTTAAAGGTCTAAAGCGTGAGTTTTTGCGGCACCTTTTAGGCTATTGAGCCGAAAAAAATATGCCAGGGCAGGAGATATTTGACAATCAACTGATTTTTAAGTTTGGCTCATTTACAATTGTCTTAATGGTTTTTGAAAATTATGAAAGTGTTAGCTAATGTGTTATTTTAGAATTGGTACCTCTTAGGAGTGAAAAAAAGTCCACAAAACAGGCTCCTGGTACCTTCTATTCAAAATCTCTGACGAGCACCTCCGTCCTTATCATGGAAATCCTTCCCTCTGGGCTAAAGACACGAAGACGTCAGCTCTATTAATATAAATTCGTTTTTGATATATACACCCTCACGAGTCTCGTTCCCAAGGACACCACATTCGCGTAGGGACCACGACAACAATTAAACACTTGACCTCACAAACTCAACTCAAAGCTCCACTCATAAGACAATGCATCTCTACTGAAAGAAAAGAGGTAGAAGTAAAATGTCAATACCTATATAAACATGTCTACTTGTGTCTTTCATCAGATGTGAAAGAATGCTCCAACGTAAGCGCCAACTGCACCACTGAAAAACATTGTACAGAAACGTTTGGTGCTTATGAATGTACATGTGCGAACATGTCTTTATACGGCGAAAATTGCACAAAAGGTGAGTTTTTCTGCTTTTAATGTTCTTATTTTGCTCCCTATTATTCCATGCACAAATACTGTAGTGTTTGGGTCAATGCCTGTATCTGACATTCTTTGAATATCTCACTCGAGACTTTAGTGTTCCAGTCCTTTCGCTCGCCCTAAGGCTTGTTTGTGAAAAGTCAATTGTTTTTTTTTCTCTTGGTTAAACTAATCAAGGTTCGGTAGATATATTACTGATTGATTGATGCATTGATTGTTTGGCTGATCGACTGACCAACCGAGTAAGCGGATAACAAACCGATCAATAGACAGATTGCGTGATCGCTTATTGATTATTGACTGGCGATTCTTTTTTGTTTTAGCCTGCAGCAACGAGTCCACTGTATTGTTCCTCTTGGACAGAGCGAAGAACGTTGGACAAGACAATATAAAACGTCAAGTGGAGTTCATCATATCAGTGGCTTCCACAATCCCTTTCACAAACATCGCAGTCATCTCCTATGCTACCGTGGCTGAAATCGTTATCAAACCTGGGCAGTCATCGAACTTCTCCGAATTTGCAGAAACGTTGCGAGACGCTAATTACTCCATGGGCCACATGAAGAATCTTGGCCAAGCCCTTGAGAAGGCACAGGAAATAACAGAAATCTACAACCACTCCACACCAGCAGTTGTGGTAGTGATGATCTTGGGTAAATCGGACGATGACCATTCTGATCATGCTTCAAAACTGAAACAACGAGGTGTCACCATTGTGGCGATGACATTAGATAGCAGCTACAGCTTACCACAGTTGATTCTCTTGACTTCAAACCCGTTGAATGATCACTGGCTTGAAACAAACGTTGCGTCTTTGAATCATTTCATCAGCAATACAAGAAACACCATTTGTCGAGGTATTGTATGACATAATTTGATAACCAACGCAAATGACTAAGCAGAAAACATATATTTTTTTTTGTTTCCTGACGGTTCTCTACAAAACAAAAACTTGATGCCGTTTTCGTATCGGGCGTTTCCAAGATATGGTGACAGAGGAGCAAAAACAAAGGAAAGGAATAGGGAAGGATACGCTGGCTACCAAGACATGCAATTGACAATAACCTCTCATCCAAAGAAAAGCAGAACATACAGCTGTTTTGAGAAATGTTCTACAAACGAAGCTTACGCGACAGTGTCGAAAGGTATTATGGGTAATGGTGGTTGCTTACTGTTACTTGATTGAAGCTCAAGTTGTTTCTGCGTGGTGGAAGGAGACAGCACAAACTCGTGTATTCATGCCTTCTCTTTCCCTCTAGCTAAACGCCGTGAACCTCAACCAAGTAGCGCCAAACACTTACTACCCATAATACCAATCGGCATTGTCGTGTACGTGTTTACGCTTTTGTGAGACACCCCTCGTCGAAACAGCCGTATGTTTTGCTTCCCTTTACTTGTACAATGGAAAACCGTCTTACGGTCACCCTGTTAATATGGCCACCTCGCTATTAGGGCCACTTCAATGTTGCCAGAACAAAAGCTCAGTCGGTCATTTTCTTACTTAAAGAACCTCTTCAAATGCGGCCACCCCCTTAATACGGCCAGAATTTTGTGGCCGGCTGGTGACCGGATTATCGGGGTTCCACTGTATGTTCATTGCCTTACGAGACAGTCATATTATCTTATTTAGCTTGGACCCCATGCAGTAGTGCAGTTTGTCCACCCCTCTATGAATGCAGAAACAGTTATGGGATAGATGGAGGATTCCGTTGCATTCCACGTAAGTACATAATTTTCTTTAAAAAAGGTAATAATAATAATAAAATAGAAAGTAAAACAACAACAGCAATAGCCCTTTGATGATCTATTTGTAGTTGGTGTGGACCTAGTAAACAAAGGAGTTGGGTAATTCTAAAGGATTTTTGTAAATGTATGTTTCTAGGCAACAACAACAACAAATCAAGGAGATACTCGACAGCAATCAATATGTCTTTTTGTTTAGTATATAGTCAGTATTGTCTAGTCTTTTATGATACATAGTGGAGTGTATGTACCAGTTTGCTAAATGGATACCATTCCCAATTCAAGTTTGCATAGCTGTTTTTTTTTTATTTTAACTTTTTACGTTTTTTTCCTTTCTATACTTTTCGAGCCTTTTTCACTTGAGTGTCGCAAGCAATTTGCATTTGTTGCTGTTTTCCTTTACTACACCAAGGGACTGAAACCTAAACCAGTAGTAAATGGCTCACAAACGTTTTCCTGCCCTTTGCGTCTGCTGCATTTACTGCCTCTAGTTTTGGCTGGATCACTTGATAGTCTTTGCCCTCTTATTTTTCAGAGTAATTTATCTGGTTTTAGTTTTATGGCACTCAATTGAAAATCACTCTAAATGTGTATTTATGAACTCATTAGTAATTTCCTTTGAAGCCAAATAAGTTGCCATAGTCTCGTAAGCCCCGTCTACACGAGCAATGCAATTTTTACGTGGCAACTTTTATTTGCCCGTGTACATGATGAGAAATGACCAGTATTTATGTGACAACTGCATGCGATAATTTATAATAATTTTAATGTGACAACTAGCAATGCGATAATTTAAAATAATTTTAATCCTAGAATAATACGTACTTCTTCTTGGCCTTTTCAGCCCCTTCTGTGTGTGAACCTAATCCTTGTTTGAATGGTGGCAATTGTAGTAATCTCGGTAACAGCACATTCAATTGCACATGCCCTCAAGGAATTGGAGGTGTAAACTGTACTGAAGGTATGTTCTGACTTATGTACTAAAAAGCGAAGTCACGATCCCCCGTGCCTTGATGGTTTGCGACTGCCAAACCATTCCAGTTGAATGAATAAAATATTGGTATGGAGGGGATCACTCATGATATCAAAGAAGCTCGCATAGGCGTGAAACGTCCTTAAATATATAATTTATTGCTGTATCCATCCAAAGTCCTTCAGAATGATGAATTCAGGGTTTTGTTCTTACAAAGTTCTTTAATATGTCAGGAGTCCCGGGTATTTCTGCACTGTACTGTACTGTACTGTACATTGTATCAAGCTACCCTAATAATGGGCAGCAATACCATTGATACACCTGGGTGGAAACGCTGTAAGAGTTGAGTATCCTACTTTTAAAGGAGCTGCGTCACGGTTAAACGGTTTGAAAAATGTAGCCTACATTTTTCAATTTTGTTGTTTGTAATCCGAGTTAATCTTCTCCATCCTTAACCATCCTTGTTCCTTTATGGTTTATTATTATCTCTTTAGTGTTTTTCTATCTTTGTAAAGTATTATTTTCGGGTTTCCTTCAATTTAGAGGTAATTTTGTCAATGGTAGAAATAACTCAAAATGCCGTGACGTAGCCCCTTTAACTCAGCGTATCATTAGGCCTCAATACTCACAACAACTTCGGGTATAATATTTTGCTACACAAACTTCTTACTTTTGATATATTTTTACATAGCTTTAACAGATATATCTATATCTTCTTTAGATATCCTGGACGAATGCAGCACGGCACCTTGTAAAAACGGGGGAACGTGCAACGATCTTTTGGGGTCTTTTGGATGTAACTGCACTGAACAATTTTCTGGACCTCAATGCGAAGTGGGTGAGTACCTTTATCAACAGCGAAAATATTTATTTAAGCCATTTTCTCTGGTTCACGTCCACAGTATTTATCTAGACTGCAGCTATGTTTGTTTGCCTTCAATAGGCTAATTTCGATGTATTAAAATATTAACTTGGCCTCGAGGCTTATGGGAAGAAAGCGAAATCACATTCAGGTTCAGGGGTAAAAGGGTGATTTCTTATAGTTTAGTCCCCAGATCTTCTACACCAAGCCGGAATTATAACATATCAAAACTGGTCTTTTGTATTAGTCCATGGTATTTCTAGAAAGTTTGGCAACATTCATTTAGTAGCTACGTGTTCCTTCTCCGAGATAACATCTTCTTTGTTTAGTTTACTGAAACCAAAGCACTATCCATTGTTTTGCACGATGCAGTAATAGCATCACAACGATATCGTGGCTGCATATTTTGAAAAGATGCTGCTCTTCTATGCAGAAAACGTGCTTTGACGAAGCGCTATCGCTCAAAATGTCGGTTTTTCTAATTTACTGCCGCGATTAATTTGTAATTATCGAATCATTGTTGATAACTAGTTAACTAACTATTTTTCTACATTACTCTGCATTCGGTTATGTCCAAGTCTCTTTGTTTTGTTTTTTCTTTATGTGAAATAAACGCCAGTTTCTCTCTCTTTTCTTAGATTGTTCAATTCAGCGATTCAACTTGGTGTTTTTGGTTGATGGATCTGGCAGCATTGAAAATCAAGCAAGAGGGAATTTTCAGCGTTCCAAAGATTTCATTATCAATCTCGTTGATACTTTTGTCATTGGGAGAGATCAAGTCAATGTTGCTACAGTCCTCTACTGGCACAGCTTTCGTATAATCCACCGATTGAACACCTATTACAGTAAAGATAACATAGTAAGAGCGATTCAAAGGATGCCTTACCCGAATGGTGGAACCAGGACAGGTGTGGGTTTAACTGTGATCCGTACTCAGATCTTGAACAATTTGGAAGCCGCCAGAGACCGGCTTCCCAAAGTTGTAGTCGTGTTAACCGATGGATTATCCCAAGACAATGTTGCTTCCCCCGCCCTAGCTCTGCATAACTTGGGGGTGACTGTTATGGCTGTTGGCGTTGGCTGTTGTTTTTACAGACCGGAGTTGAACGCGATGGCTTCGGATCCGGACCAAGATCATGTCTATGAAGTCAGCTTTACAGATTTGCAGCAAATTACAGCTTCACTGCGAGAGCAGATCTGTTTTGGTAAGGAAATGCTTCTGGCTATAAGGACCCTACTATGTCTACAGTTGCGTGTTGTATGAGACTGATCAAACACAAATGAGCACTTTACCTAAAGGTTAAAAACACAGGGAGACATGTTACAGGGACATGAAGCGGGGACAAGTATCTTCGTACGTACGCATAGGACGCATTTTACAGAGAAACGACACAACCGATACACATGAAGCGGGTATCAGTCCATTACTATGTTCCGGGAGGGAACGTTTGCAAGAGGCGTGTATACAAGGCGACATTGAAAATTGAAGTCATTTTGTCCGTGCTACATGGTACACGAATTCAAAAAAGGCTGATTTTCATGCATCGTGTTGCGCGGACAAACGTTTGTCCCCAAAACAAAAGTTTTTCGCAAAAATTGGGCATGTCCCCTTGTGTGTGCAATCTTTATGGAACATGGATTCGACACCTGTCACTATAGCACAAGTTCCGTTAATGAAAGGCACTGTAAAACTATTGTAATTGCACTTCCAGACTAACCTGTCATGTGCAATACAAGCAGGTGTTAGCCTAGGGCACGTCACGAAGTTTAGAAAACCGAAACGATGCAGTACTAAAAAACTTGATTTCAAGTGATAAATATCAGCAGCAAATGATGGCCTAAATCCCGATGACGCCGAAGAAAAGTACGTTGAGACTATTTCAAAATCTTCCCATTTAACCCCTTCACTTTATTTTCGGAGAAAGCTAGGACATATTTCTAACGAACGGTTTCTTATCGTAAAGCATACTTTAATTAATTTAACATCTTGACTATTGTATACAGCCCTTGACTTCTGTGCAACCCAACCTTGTCAAAATGGTGGGAACTGTACCAGTTTGGCTGATGACTTCAAATGCTCATGTCTATCGGGATGGACTGGAAAGGATTGTTCAAACGGTAAGTACCAAATTGGGCCATGAAACATCTGTAAACTTTAAAGCGCTGCCCCTTTTCTTTCAGTTTAGAATGTTTACAGTAGGGATAAGGTGTTTGCTCATCCTCAGCATTAACTCCGATTCCCATCCACTTTTCATGTTGAATCTTGACGGTTTTTAACATTGAAACTCATATATATGTATATATAGATTTATTAAAAACTGGGTCATTGTATAATGCAATTCAAGGAATTTGACTGGCTTAGTGGCCATGGTATATGAGCCATTATACCATGTCCTACAAATATGGTAAGTGTACGCGTTAGCACAGCAGCTGAAATTCTGAAACTTTTTTCCGCGGAGAGAAACAATGGCGGCCGAAGAAAATCGTTTCGTTACTTACATTATACATGCTTTTCCGGTCCAAGAGAGGATTTTGCGAAATAAAACGGCAAGATTTTAGCGAAATCTGGTGGTTGTTTAAAAAAACAATTATTCCACTTGCGCTTGTTGGATATGAGATGATTATAGCCAACTCGGCGCTACGCGCCTCGTTGGCTATCTATTAGACAGATTTAGCAACAGAACGGGAACGTCATTCGACGACGGCGCGCGCACTGCAATGACCGATTAGGACTGGGTCTACGACGCCGTTGCGTTGCAAGTAAACAGCGATTTAGCACCTCTACCCGTAGACAACCGACGTCCTAAACGCGTGCTCTCGAATATTACTTTCTCCTCGAACTAGTCAAGCTTTTCAGCCAGGTCACAGATAACGGAGAAAGAAACATGGAACCAGATGTTAATTATTGAACGCTGTGAAGGAAAGAAATCCGAAGACTGTAATCAACGTTTGTACAAAGGCTCAAAATTATTTTTTTGAGAGCTGAGAAAATGAAAAGCATCCTAATTGTACGACTTTTCCCAGGTTAAAAATAACATTGATGTGTTTATACAAGAACAGCGTCATTTTCATGGTTTCATGCGGAATTACTAATACTTGTACAGAATTCATATCAGAAAATTTTACTCTTTCTTCTGTACTAGATTAAATAATGCTTGAGCTTGCTGTTGCTGCTGCTGAATCACTGCCAACATTTGCTGTTGCATCATTGCAAATTGCTGTTGTTGTTGTTGCTGCTGCTGTTGTTGCTGTTGTTGCTGTTGTTGTATAAGTTGCAACATCTGCTGCTGAAGCATAGCTACTTGCTCCCCTTGCTGCTTTCTCGTGGCTTCTAGCTCTTGTCGTTCTTTTTTCTTCTCCTCCAGTTCCCTCTCCTTCATTTGGGTTTCAGTGGCAGCCCGCTCCCTCAGCCATTCCAGCGTGTCGCCGCCAGATCTTCGTCTTCTTTTCTCAGTTTTTACTGGTTCCCCCTCCCTATCAGTCCTATCCACATTCCTCTTTTTTGTCTCTCCCATGCTTTCCATTGCTCTCTCTCTCATCTCTATTGCCTGCTTTCTTTCTTTTTCCAGGGTCTCCTTTTTGGCCTCAGTCTGATCATGTGATTTCTTTTCTGATTCTTCGTTTAACTGTAGCAGCTCCTCCAACAACATTTCCAGTTCGGTTGGCTCTTCCATGTCCCCCCCTCCACTTTCATTCGACTCCCTTGATAACTTAGCTTTCAACTTCCTACTAATGTTGTTGAATCGATCCCTGATTGATCGGGAGTTTACGCTGAATTGTGGCAAACTGTTCAGCTTGTTGGCAACCTTCTGCCAGGAGGTGCCTCTTTCCCTACTCCCAGGTTTACTGTCAAAAACCCCTTCTGCAGCCACTTCTTTCATCATAACGTAATCTTTTGCTTCGGACCATACCATAACTGACCTAACGAGACATGAAAATGAAAAGCATCCTAATTGTACGACTTTTCCCAGGTTAAAAATCAAGGGTCCGAATTTAGTTTTTAATGTGTTAAGTAGTTTCTAATGTCTTTCACCTAAATTTATCATTAGAAAATAACACTTTATGTCAATGTTAAACTTGTATCAGTGAACATGATTTACGAAAGCTTGTACTTTGAAACTGATGAACGGCTAATTAACAGCGCTAGGAAGAATATCTCGATTCAATTCTTATATTCATTTCTCATTGCGGTCAAATGGTTCATTGATTACGTCTCTAAGCTGCTGGGTGGGTTCACTTCAACGTACCCTGCGAGCAGAGTCTCCTTCGATCTTCCTAGGAAGATCGAAGGAGACTCTGCTCGCAGGGTAACTTCAACGGGTATTGAAATGCATTTTATACTCACTTTTTCTTCCCATCGATGTTTTCGGTTTCCATCGCCGGTTAACGCAAAAAAGATCCTTCAACAACAAAGAGCGGTAAACTAAAAAAAGAAACAAATTTTAATTTCCTGTAGTATACAATTCATATGTTTGTTTTGATAGGCAATTAATTATATAAGTTTACAGTTTTGTTCCGGCACCGCTTTTTTCAGACTTTTTCAGCACAGAGAGCAAAGAATTTGTTGAATATTTAAAAACTAGTTCGAGACAGAAAGTTATTAAAGTAAAAAAGAATGGAAGATTACAATTTGTCCTTGTTGGCTAAAGCCGACACTGCGCCGGGACCTCGATGTATTAAACCCACTCAAAACGTAAACAAAATTTGGCAACTTTGCGAAACTTAATATAGCGACGGTAAAACCACAGCAAAAAACCCGTATTACTGTGAATTAAAAACAATTGATAGGTAACTGGCGAATCGGAAATTATCAAAGGTGAAGATTTAATTCATGAAATGTGATTTTCTTACCTTTTTCCCTTGGAAAACGAACGGAAACCTTCACGTTCTCGTGGGGACGTCAAATGGCCTACTTTCCCGTCGCGAAAGAGACGTGACCTTGGCCTGACGACGTCAATCTGGTCACCGGAAGTCGGGTCCAGACTATTCCGCGCGCTGTCGCGTCGTCAAATGACGTTCCCGTTCTGTTGCTAAATCTCTCTATTATCTCATATCCAACGCGCGCACGTAGAATAATTGTTAAATATATAGATATATATGAGGTATATATGGGTTATTGACCAAGCGTGTGTCAAGAAGGCTGGATATTGGCCAAATTATTTTTTGCGTGTTTATGGACCGACGCGGAGGCGAGGTCCATAAACACGCAAAAAAAGAACTAGGCCAATGTTCAGCCATCTTGACCGAACAAGCTTGGCCAGTAAAAGATTTATTTTGTTTGAAGAGAACACTATTTTCTAACGGGACATAGCGGGACAAATCCCAAGCTGGCAACATAGCCCCATCTTGCCCGCTCGGGTAGCCAATCACAGCGCAGGATAAGGCTCATCTTACCCGTTCACGTAGCTCGCCATGTTATATAGATGGCTCTTGGTCGATTGACTAGATTAACTCTAAAACGCAGGCGGGAGTTGTAACAATATATATATATATACTTTTCTTGTCCTCATGATTTTTAAAAGTTAGTTGCTTTTGGGTTAAGTTACAATTGATCCGTCTATTCAGTGACATTTTCCGTGCGCTCATTGGCCGAAAGAGTGACGTTATTTGATTAGGCCACTGCACAAATTAGGTCGTGTTACTTGCTTTCGCTAAGCCTTCTTAGATGTTTAATGTACTTGAAGTACAGCACCTCCTTGATTGTTTACGTTTTGGTTGTTGTTGTTTTCAGATACCGACGAATGTGCTACCAATGTCACTAAATGCCCTGATGACCAAGTTTGTCATAATTATCCTGGAGGGTCCACGTGCCTTTGCGGTGACAATCGATATGGGAACAACTGCACAATACGTAAGTAAATTTATCTTGGGCCATAGAGGCCTCTGGTACATGAATCTCTCTGGGCTATAGATTCCTCAGTTGTGGAATTATCTGACGGGAAATACAATTTGTTTTTGCAATTAACAGAGTGTCTCAAACCACAATCACAACTACTGATCAAAGGAATTTGATCAACAGGTATAGCCCAGTTGGGTTATACGCACGCCTCTTACAGGTTTACTAACGCGGCTGGGTTATGGGTTAAGTTGCTGTTTCTTTCGCCCTGTATCGAAGTTTTTTCACCTAGTCCTGTAATAGTTTTCAACCTTTCTTAAAAGCCCGCATGAAAACCAGTAACGGCTGATTTCGTTTTCCCCTCTAAACTTGTTTAGCTATTTGAAAGCTACAGTAATGTTGGGTCTCGTGTTTTGATCCATATTTGGCTGTGAAGTTAACGTAGCTGCATCGCTTGTTACAACTCGTTTGGAAAACCAAACATACCTGTTTTCATTTTTTAGGCTGTAACTACACGAAAGTTGATGTTGGCTTCCTCGTTGACAGTTCTGGTAGTATTAATTCAGCTGACAGTCTCAATTATCAAAGAATAAAGGACTTCATCAAAGGATTCATCAAATCGGTGGTCATTGGAGAGAATGATACAAGAATCGGTCTTGCTACCTTCTCCGGAGAAAACACCTTTACAGTTAGGATCAGTTTTACTGACTTCTTTACTACAGATTCCTTAATAAATGCCGTACAAATGATTCCTTATGATTCCGGAGGTACTCGCACAGGAGAAGCATTGGACCGCATCAGGACTGGCCTTTTCTCGATGGCCAGGGAAGGACTCCCTCACATTCTTGTTGTGCTAACAGACGGTCAATCGCAGGATAGTGTTACAACTCCCTCGAGACTTCTGCGTCAAATGGGAGTGCAGATTATTTCCGTCGGTGTTGGTGACGCTGTGTATGAGGAATTGGCGGATATAGCGTCAGAACCAGACAGCGAAAATATCTACGACGTGACTTTTGAATCTCTTGGTAACCTCACTGGGTCCTTACTTGGCAGTGTTTGTAAAGGTAAACGACTTTCATAGTTTAGAAAACCCTTTTCACGGTTAATTTTTCTCGCTCGCATTACAGTGTAATCCAACGAAGATGCAAGGCAATTTCGGGCTAAAACTGCAAAATAGCCCGAAATTGCCTCACATACATACTAGATTATATTGTAATGCAAATGAGCAAAGTTATCCGTGAAAAGGGTATGCTGTTCTTCTTTTTGGTGAAGAAGGTGTTTGGTGCTAAATACAGTGAAACCTCGGAACAACGAAAGGCTAAGAACTGGCAAGATAATTTCGCTGTAACGAGTTTTCGTTGTATCGAGGCTCTTTTCCATACATCCATTATTGCTGGGGTGGGGGCGCGGTGCCCTCATGGTTAGTGCGCTCGACTCCGGAGCGAGCGCTCCAGGTTCGAGCCCTGGCCGGGGACATTGTGTTATGTTCTTGGGCAAGACACTTCACTCTCACAGTGCCTCTCTCCACCCAGGTGTATAAATGGGTACCGGCGAATTTGATGCTGGGGGTAACCCTGCGATGGACTAGCATCCCATCCAGGGGGGAGTAGAAATACTCCTAGTCGCTTCATGCTACTGAAACCGGGATAAGCTCCGGCCTGATGAGCCACTAGGCTCGTATGCAGACTTTACCTTATTATTGCTGGGGTGAGGAGTATCGTTCGTTATACCGGGGACTTCGTTAAATAGAGGCTTGTTAAATCGTGGTTCCACTGTAATTTATTGAAACTGAACGGGAGTGATGTCATTTGATTTTTACACAGTAAATACAAGTCAGATGTTTTAGTAATAGTACATAAGAAAGTAAAAGAGAAAAACGAGAATGACGTCATGATGTAGCATGCAATACCTGCTTCAATAAATATTTTATCCTTTTAATTGATTACACTTAACGATAAATCGCACTTAACGATAAATCGCAGTTAGATATACTTCACGCTTTAGATAAATTTTACCACCTACAGTGGAACCTCGATAAAATAAAGGCCCACGGATTGGCAAAATATGTTCGCTATAACGAGGCTTAGTTGCATCGAAATTCTTATCCATATATTTTGCTATTGCTGGGGTCAGGAGAATCGTTCGTTATGCGGACGACTTCGTTGTATAGAGGTTCCTTAAATCGAGGTTCCACTGTATTTTGTGATTAGTTGAAAAACTTATCGTTGTAATATTGCCAAGAGACTAAAACTGTAAAATTTTTGTTCAGAGTTGTAAGTTTAGAAAAGGCTATTTTAGTCTTCTGGCTGTTTTGCGAATGCACACACATACCTATAGACAAAACACCGCTAAATTACGGACAATAAATTGCTCAACAAATGGTTCTTAGTCTAGAACATACGTAATAATAATAATAATAATAATAAGAATAACAATCATCTTCACAAAGACTGATATTCAGTGAGGCCTGTAAAACAATAAAAAAACAATAGAAAAAATAAATGATCTTAAATAAATGAACGCGTGATAGCGATAAAAATACAATAAGGTTAAAAATGTCAAAATGTAAGATAGATTAATATGTTAAACGTACATACATTCATACATACTTTATTGCATAGGTCCCCCTTGGGGACTCTTCCGTCATACATGAATATTAAAATATTAATTAAGCTACAAAATTAAAATTTTAAAAAAAACTATTTACAGATAAATATAGATCATTAAGAATGATGCTCTTTTTCTCTTTTAATACTTAGCGGCAGACCCTTGCAAGCTTGAGCCGTGTAAAAACGGAGGAACCTGTCACGATTTGGGAGAAACATTTAGGTGTGAATGCCCGATTGGATTGATGGGACCAACCTGTGAGATTGGTAAGACCACATGAATCTCGTGAAGTAACTACGTCATGATCGATGCACCTTGCTAAGGCTGCCCCATTTTTTCAAGTTTTGTGCTAATCTCCCTCAGTTTGAAACGATATTTTGCCATCAGAATAGTGATCAGCTATGTTTTGCTCCATGTATGCATCTACAGATACAAATTTACAAAAAAAAAAACGTTATGAAATATGCTGCTCTTGCTGACTCGGTGTTAGCAAATTTCATTTCCCATCCCTTCTCCGTCTGAGTGTTGAGTTATCGAACAAAACTATGTTTATCCATGACGACAGCAACATTGAAAGGGATGTAATAACTTTTGAATGCGACATTTACTAAGTGAAAGTGTAAAATATTTGTTTTTGATTCGCTTTGCTTTGCAGCAGTTCTTGCAGATTTTGTCTATGATTCTTTCTTACTGGAGTTTTTTTTTTTTTGTTTTCTAGGCAATTGTCATCACATTATACCAACCATAAGAGCAAACGAACTTATTTTGTTTCAGTGAAACTCAAACAAATACTTTAGATTTTAATCGTGTCTTACGCGTCGTTTTGCGGCTTGGCCAAACGCAGTTTTTCCTTTTTACTTTACAGATATTGACGAGTGCTTTAACAACCCTTGCATTAATAATGCTGTTAGCTGTAAGAATACGTTTGGAAGTTATGAATGTAACTGCCGGACGGGTTTTGCTGGAATCCATTGTCAAACAGGTAAATACTATTACCTTTAGTCTAATATTTCTCTTTTCCTGCTTTCTATTTTCGCAATTTTTCATTGTTCCTTCGAGTACTTTATCTGGCAAGCTAGAATGCTAGTTTGATAACGAAAAAAGTAAGTTGAGTTAAATGTTTGCAAGTTGAAGTGGTTTCCACCTTAATATAGAAAAGAATTCCTATTTGATTTGGTGTTGTACCACTGCACCAAACGATCGGCTTAAAAAAAAATCGTGTCAGTTTTTCTATCCAAACAGAAGTAAAACCAAAACCAATCGTCACTTACTCGTACAAGTTTTCCCGCACTTCGCTCAAGCTACATATATTTGTTAGCAGTTTCGATTCACTGGACTGTCTGTTTTTGTTTTGTTTTGTTTTTTTCCTCTCTACTTTGTGATTGGCTGAAGGTCAAGAGAGCGAACGAAGAACGACGAACTCAGTTGTCTGCCAGCTTTTGTTGTCTAATGTCTTGGCATATCTCTTTATAAGATAAATAAATACCTTACCTTTATTTTAGTGCAATGATACAATTTCTAACTCTTTCAGCAATACTGAACAATACCTTTGATGTGGTGTTTGTCTGTGATGGCTCATCCTACATTACATTTTCAGTCTTCAAACTAACTCTGTTCCTCGCAAAAACAATTCTGTCTTCTTACAACATCTCTCAAGAACAGACTAACGTAGCTGCTGTGTATTACGCAAGGGAAGTGATCGTCAGCTTTAACTTCACACAGCATTACACCTTTTCTGCCGTGTCAGCTGCCATTGATGGCATCCCTTATCTAAACCAAACATCTCTAAATATCTCGGCCGCCCTGGAAACTGTCAACAACACCGTATTTACCACAGGAAGGGAGAACGTTCCGCGTGTGTGCGTTGTTTTCGTCAGCGGAATACTAAGCGGTGACTTCATACAAGTATCCCAAAGTCTCCGAGACCAAGGGATTATTATAATTGTTATTGGTCTGGGCAGCGGTTACAACGTGGACCAACTGAACTCCATTGCTAGTCAGCCCTCGGCAGCGTATGTGTTTGGTATAAGCTTAGTGCTGCATATTGATACGATGGAAGGAGGTATTGCAGGAGCGATAGCTGGAGGTAACTTGTGGGAATACTGTGTACAAGAGATTGTTTATTCGATTTCTTGAGAAACTCTCTATACAACACAACTGATAAGCAAATTTGCAGTGGAGTAGTACCTTTATGAGAAAAAACAATGCTTGAGAGCGTGAACTGGTCTAGTCTCACTTTGGAAGACCTTCGTCTACTTTCATCTCCTTTACAAAAGGGCGCAGTGTAGACATGTATAAATAATATGGTTTAACTAAACAAGGTTCAAAATTGCTAGATCGCACCATGCACATCCCACAACTTAACAAGATAAAAACCTGTTTGAATAAAATATGTTAGCGAGATGGTTTAAAATTTGTCTTTTTCAAAATGACTGCAACGCGTAATCGAAAAATTGGAAAAACCTAACCTTGATTCAGTTGACGTAGCCTGGTCTGTGTGAATAGGACATTAGATCGAAAGTACCTCGTTTGGTTGTTTCAGTCGTTCTCAGAATAAAAATGTTTCTATCATAATTCGCATAATACAACGCCTTATGGGAACACTTTGCCCAACGAAACATGTTTCATAAGTGTTTTCACTAGTTGATGTAGTGTAAGCGCAGCACAAGAGCATGTAAACTGACAGAGCGTTAATGTATAATAGCGCTTTGTCGAAACTGTGCAACATTATTAATTTGAGTAAGTTATAGTTACCTCTTAATTGTTTGGTCTTTCAATTCATTTCAAAGCGGTCGATCCTTGTGCAACTTTCCCGTGTAGAAACGGTGGAAACTGTACATCCATGAGCCATAACTACACATGCGAATGTCCAAACGGATTTGAAGGACAAAATTGTCAACAGGGTAAGTAGATTTAAGCAGTTCCACTTATCCTCAAGGCACGTGATGTGTTGTTTTTTTGTATAATAATTGAGCCACTACGCGCGCTCTCATTGGTCGATAGGTGTGTTTATAAGAGTATACAAACACGGTTGTGACGTTTTAGATTCGTGCGTATTTTTGAGAATTATACAATTTAAGCAACAGAGCACTTTTTCCGTGTTTATATAACCTAATCTAAACACTCGGACGCGTGGGAGAATTCTCGAAAGTTATGCAAACTTTCAACAACGTCTCGGGTTTGCATAACTGTCTCGAATTCTCCCAACCCTCCTCGTGTTTAGATGAGGCTATATAAAGACGGAAAAAAGTGCTCTATTGCTTAAATTGTATCTTTTAAAAAGGCGGCTTCCTATAGTTTTACGGTCGAACGCGCGGACGAAAGCTCAAGTAATCTGCGCTCGCTCGAAGGAAAGCGTCGGTGTTTTGCAATGTTTTATGACATCAACATGAGCACAAAAGGCAAACTGGCAGTGAGTAGTCTCGCGTTTCCTTCGGTGAAATTCCGTAAAATTTGGCACACTGTTAGTAAATATTTTACTTTAGTCGGAGCTCGTTTTTCTATACTTTTGCAGCGGTAAGTAAATGTGCAAAAAAAAAAAAAAAAAAACAGAAAAAACTGCCTTTTACAAAACCAACTTTTTTCGTGTTTAAAACTCGTATCCCGTTGGATGCGATGTGCCGTGAAAATGTTGGAAGAGTTCAGCTAAGGAAATTTAAAAAAATCACAAATGAAGCCATAAAAACTGTAAAAAACGCATTTGTTCAGGCATTTATAATTCACGTCTAAAGCTCAACATTTGAAAGGAGATGATAGTAAAACACTATTTAATCATTGCTTATTATATGTAATAAGTTTGAGAAGATTGGGTGTAAAAGCGAATGCAAAAACAGCATCCAAAACATACCACTTGCGCGCGCAACGCCATAACTGATTACCAAAGACCTAGTTAAATTTAGAGATGGTATAGAAATCCCAAATATGATGTTGGTGTATTTCTATTTTATGCGGTATTTCATCATCTTTCAGATATTGACGAATGCAGAAGTGTGTCACCGCCGACATGCGAAAGTCCAAAAATCTGCATCAATACTCGGGGAGGTTACCAGTGTGTCTGTGATGGAACACGATACGGAGACGAATGCCAGTATGGTAAGTTAAAATTATTGAATGAGTCCGCGTGTAGGGCAGAACATACCATGTAAAGTACACCAACTAATCTATTTTGTATCGTTAGCTTAATAAAGTGGTTTCTGTATTCGGCCGTATGGAGAAACGTTGTCGTTAAGCTCCGGGCTTTGAAATTAAGCTAACCCAGGAATAGCGAGGATTTCAATTTCGTTTTTTTTTTTTTTAATTTTACAGTGAGGTTTTCTGTTTGTATTGTTTAGCCTTCTGTTTTGAGTTCGAATAATCTTAAACAACACAGAACATAAGCAAACAAGAACATTTCATACGAGAAAAATTGATACTTCGGTTAACTTTTAATCCTGGGTTAGCGTTAACCGGCTTTCGAAAAACCCAGCTCAGAAGCGTAAAAGCAAACGACAATGCCAAAAGGTGTTATAGGTAGAGGTAATTTGCTGTTGTTTGATCGATGTTTACGGTGTTCAGTGCGAATGATGTAGAAATCACAGATACAACTGTTCGGTATTTTTCCTTCTATGAGGTTGAAACGCCTTGAAATTCGATCAACCGTTGGAAAACTAACACTACTTGTAATTCCTTTCGCCCTTGCTGAGAACGCTTTTACGTTTTTATGGAACAACTCCTCTTGAAACAGGTGTTTTCGTCGTGATAGCACGTGCAAACTGTGTACTTCTTGCTACATACATCCTTTTTCGACTGGGCATTTTCAGCTTCCGCAGAGGAATGTGTAATGTTCATTTTGTGGAGTTTATTCTAATGACTAGCCACGAAAAAAAAATTCCATGGCAACTAAACTACTGTGTACTTTTATTAGATTCTAACTTTGAACTACTAAATACATGTCCATAATTTTTCTCTCTTATTATTTTACAGATGTGGGTGGAAAGCTGGAGATAGACTTAGCGTTTTGTCTCGATGGTTCTCAAGTCGTAACACAGGACACCTTCACTCATTTCCTGTCCTTCATTAAGGCCATAACTGCATCGCTAAACGTGTCTGAGAATGGAACTCATGTTGCTGTGGCCCTGTATGGAAACAGGCCAAAACTAGAGATTAATTTCGACGATCATTTCAACCAGTCATCGTTAGAGAGCGCTGTGGATGCCATTATTTACCCTGGCAGTCTGTTGAGTAACCTGGGTGCAGGCCTTTCGCTTGTTAGTTCTGGCTTGTTTAACTCAGATGCAGCCCGACCTAGTGCCATAAGAATCTTGGTGGTTCTTACGGCTTCTAAG
The DNA here is from genome assembly GCA_964020085.1 of Micromussa lordhowensis. NCBI lineage: Eukaryota > Metazoa > Cnidaria > Anthozoa > Scleractinia > Lobophylliidae > Micromussa > Micromussa lordhowensis. Next base: position 5,783,489 of record OZ026609.1, read on the forward strand.
TCACAGGATGACATCGAGGTCCCCTCTTTTGTCTTACTAACTAACATCAACGTTAATATTTTTATCATCGGAATAGGAACTGAGTACAGCTTGGGTCAGTTGAGGGAAATATCTTCAGATCCTGATAGTAGCTTTGTGGTAGCTTATATCTCTGGAGAGAATCTCGCCCTTGCCACGAGTTCCTTTAAAGTGACGTTAGCAATAGGTATAAATTAACTTTGTTTTCATTGTATTTTTATTTTTATCTTTCAGTTTAGTAAAGCAGTTAACGAAGTTCGTCGATAAAAGTCTAATTTGAAACATGTTGCATTCCACTTCCTGAAAAAATCTGATGATTTTTTTTTTAACAAAATTCACAGATTATTTTGCTCGTGTATACTTTTTCCTCGTCCTCACGAAAAACGGAAATAAGTTGTTACAGGTTAATATTCAAGAGCTTTCTGAATGGAATTGTACCACCATCTCCCATCTCTCTAGTTTTTTCATCTTTCAGTCTTTTGCTTTTCAGATCGTTTTTTTGGTATATACTTTAAGTGTATCATATTTATTAAACAGAGTTGCTAGTTAGAAAGCTTTATTGACGTATGTTGGTCTTCTTTTTGTCGGTCTAATGCTTCTTATATATATAAAATATCGATCTTGTAACTGACAGCTGAGCTTTTTAATATCTTTCAGGACTTGATCCCTGCTCCAGTAACCCATGTAGAAACGGTTCATGTTCTCAATCTGAAGAAGGGTACACATGTAACTGTATAGCAGGCTTTTCAGGAAGGAACTGTGACAAAGGTAACACAACAAGCATTGTTCTGATTTGAATATGTAATAGGACAACATACTTCGTGGAAAACAATTCCGAGGGCTGTCAAGATTGAGCGAGGCAACACACCGAGTCCAATTTGGCATTAACAGTGATTTTTAGAACATTTTTTTTACTCGAAATTGGAATAAGATTTGGTAGCAACACCTATTAATTACATTGCGCTCGGAATTGTCCATATTACTTTCTAATTTGGACACTGTCTTAACTAAGAATATATTTGGACAATGTAATTAGTTTTGATCATTTAGTCATTTTTGGATTCTGTGTTAAGCATCTTGGAAAAAAAATTACCTTAAGCGTTTGTGTAAACTATACAATGTTTAGAAGAGACTATTATATTATATTTTTTTTAGTAATCCAGTTACATGCACTACAATTTAATTGTGTTTCTAAGTACAGAAACTCTGTGTATAATGTGTATAATATTTTCCATTTCCAGAAAGTGACATTTGCAATCCTAATCCTTGCCAAAATAGTGGAACATGTCAACTTCTACCATTGAACGCATATCATTGCACCTGTCTCATGGGCTGGACTGGGACCAACTGTGATCAAGGTAGGTGACAACTGCGTAGCTAAAATGGTCTAATACAGCTTTTTGTACGACGTACAGTGTATGTATATAGCTGGACATTTCCTGATGACGGGTAGACAAAAAAGCAGCTTCATGGCTGCACACACCTATTCGTGTAAATTCTTGTTTTAGTACAGTCCAGCAGGTTGCAGGGTAATCCTTGTGTTAAAAATGTTATGCCGTTGTGCCAAAGGCAAACTACGCCAATAGTGTTCAAAATAATCTGTACTTGTGATACTAGCAAACACACCTTTAGGCTCGGTGCTTCTATTTAAATCCTTAATTGTAAATCACAAAACACAAAACGTGACAAAAAATGCTAAGATCAAGAAATAAGGTTGTAAATATTTGATGTTGACAGTGGTGTGCTGTGCGTGTAGCTAATTCCTCTCTGGAAGCCCTTGAGCCTTGTCTCTTGAGTGTTCTCAATAAATGAATTCACGCACTGAAAGACTATCAGTTAACAACTGTACGATTAACCTGCAGACATTCAGGAGTGTTCTAGTCCGGTTGACATCTGCGTGCATGGGATCTGCCAAGAGAGAATGGGTGACTACCGTTGCAAGTGCTTCTCAGGATTTGCAGGAAAAAACTGCGATAAAAGTAACTGTTATTCATTAATGTTATAATTTATTTAAATGTGACGTTACAATGTATTTTCTTAATATTTTATTAGTTATTTCATGTTTTTAGTATACATTAGTCTAGTTTATTCAACTGAACGCCAATGTAAGATGGAAAGGTTAAACCAACAGATACGAGCTTTAACTTTGGTATTTCATCTCATTGTTAAAGGAAAACACATTAATTAATCTATGCTGCAATGGTTTGGATAGTACCGTAGATTAGATTACACAGTTGTCTTTCCCGTTGTAAGTTAAACAAATAGTCGTATTATGCTCTTAAGGATGTTTCCATTTCTTTGAATGCCATCTTTATTTCTGTTACAGCTTGTAGTGAAACGAAGATCGACCTTGCCTTCATGATTGAAGGTTCCTCAAGCCTTAACCAATGGGGAGAGAATAACTTTGAAAAGATCGTGAACGCTGTGCAAAATGTGGCCAAGTATTTCAACGACTCACAGTCAAACATCGGAATTGTTCTCTATGCGACGAAGGCAGTACTGAAAGCCAATTTTTCCTTTAGCCCAGCTCAAACTGACGACGTGTTGGAAAATTTAAATTATCCATCAGGATGGACTCGCACTGGAAAAGGATTAAATTTCACCAGAGAAGAACTGTTTGCGAATAGTCGAGCAACTGCGCATCGTGTTCTTGTAGTATTAACAGATGGAGCGTCAATAGAGGAAGTCTTAGTTCCATCTGATTTACTCCGTGAGATGAACGTAACCATTTTAGCAGTGGCCTTAGGAGATTGGTTTGACATAAATCAAGTTAATGAAATAGCCAGCGATCCTAATTCAAAAACGTCACTTCTGACCACATATGACGAACTTGGTAGTCTTACTTGGCGACTTCATGAGATGATCTGTGAAGGTATTGGATTACAATATTGTTGTTATTTTCAGTTTTGGGGAGCCGTGAATTCATATATATCAAACACGAGAGACAGTGTTTCATCGCATTTCAAACACCGAGAAGAGAGTTGAAAATACGACGCGTAGCGGAGTATTTTCGATGAACGTCGAGGTGCTTACAAAGGTGGTGAAATACTTTATGTCGTGTTGTGGATATACCTTCTCAGTCGTAATTAAAACTGAGGAGAAAACGGGGGAATAAAATTGTAGAAATCTGTGCTAAATGGGATTACATATGCCAACACCGTCACAGTCATGACTTTGCACGGTGAACTATCAATGAGTTTGAGGAATAGGTGTCCCATTTCCAGCAGCAATACAGTCAAGCCCTTCCACCTTGTTAATACATACACTGACCTCTTTGTATACCCTTCTGTCATCCTATTACATCAATTAAAGTACGTATGAGCACAATGATGCATTGCAATTTGGATTAGGATAGCTTATTATCAAGAAACAGTAACATGTTGCAAAATACGCTGCATAGCAAGCTACGCACTGCACCCTCCAGAACAAAGAAAAATTAAGCTTTCATTACGGCATTCACTGTATGTTTGAGGACATCGTGTTCTTTTCCTATCCATTATGGTATCCATCATGATGCATTCTGTACTTTTTGTGATTGTTTGTTTCAAAAGGCCTCTAACAGTCAAACACGTTTGTAGCCATGGCAACTCACCATATAAAGACTCGCAAAATATAACAGAGAAAACTCAGTTCGTCTTTGTTATTTCAGCTGTGGATCATTGCTTTAGCAATCCTTGCAGAAATAACAGACCGTGCATTAACCTGTTGGATAGTTACCAGTGTGACTGTGGTGCAAATTTTACAGGACAAAACTGCGAAATTAGTAAGTGCTAACCGTATTGTTGTAGTTCTCATTACCATAAAAATCCTAAAATAAATTGATTTTTTTTTCTTAGAAGACATTTAGAGGTCTGCTACATAGATGCATGGAACTCGATAATTAAATCAAAGGAGACTTGTGGTCAAACTCGTGGACTAAGTAACCTAGAGATTAAACATTTTGGTGAAGTTTCAATTATTGGTCTATAATTAAAGGCTGTTAAAACACGCCGAGTTTGTACCACGCAAGGTTTCTCTTATCTCTCAAAGCGTAGGCTTTGTTCGTTGGCTTTTGAGGCAGGGAGGGTCCCCGCAAGAAACCCGTTTCTACGCTTCGCGTTTCCACGAGTTTAAGAAACCTGTTGTTATTTACTGACTAATTCTTAGATGTGTCTGTCTAGGTTCAAGTGTCTTCACTGCAAAATATTCTGCAAAATATTCTGCAGTGGAGTTTAATAATTATTCTGATCACTTTTCCAGATATCCCTATTTGACTCTCGCTCATAAAACATTTAAGTAGTAAACATAAACTATTATAATGTTACAGTGTAAACAGTGTTAACTTTTATCACGAGGTCAAAAACTACCAAATGGTCATGAAATTGTGACTTTTTGTCCTTCTTAGTCGTCGACCAATGCAGCATTAATAATCCATGCACCGGAGCAGAAATATGCTTAAGTGGAACTGGATTATCCGAATGTGTTTGTCCTGCAGATCGATTCGGACAAAGCTGTGACAAAGGTGAGATACGACCTGATAAACTGTGTATATCTGTAGATACATGTTACCTCATTTGATTTTCCCCATTAATCTCTCTGAGAACTCAATTCAGTCCGATTTTCTAATTTATTAAGTTATGTTGCCGTAATCTCACAAACGCAACGGGGCCCAGCTAGAAATGATTCTCTGACAGTAGCGATGGTAAAGTTCCTTCCGAGAGTTTTTATACTAAATCCGGAAGTAACGTGAGTAGTTTGTTTCGGAGCTTTGCAGCTTATAAAACTGAAGCACAGTGTATTGTTTTGGATATAAATTGTATTCTACTGTCTTAATTACTTGAACTCAAAACAACTGGCCAGCCTCCATCGTCTGGTTAAGAATATCATTATACATTGTACATCATAACTAATTTATTTCGTGCCTTTTGTTTACTTCCATGAACCAGAAGGCAATAATACCATCGATTTGGTGTTCCTCCTGGATGGATCCAACGATGTTACAGAAGATGATTTCAGGAGAAGTTTACGCTTCGTCGAATTGTTGGCCAAATCATTTAATGTTTCTTCTGGGGACACTCGCGTTGCTCTTGTCATCTACGCTGACGATCCCCAAACAATATTTGGCCTGAGCGGAACATTGTCTATTTCAGATATCAACATTGCGATCTCTGTTGTGAGTTTCCCAAACGAGGCGAACAGAAACGTTGGTAGAGGTCTTATACACGTCAGTGACAATGTCATCGCCACAAATGGTCGTACAGGTGTCCCTACGATAGTCATCATTTTACAAAACTTAAAATCACTTGATGGCATAGATGTCATTTCACTGCAAATAAGAAGCGACGGTGTAAAAGTGATGAGCATAGGCCACGGTGACGAGATTGCCAACGGGCAACTCAAAGAGATGGCGTTCAAACCCTCAGCGCTTTATGTCAAAGATATCGGAGATGATGCCATCGATTCAGTTGATTTCGTTCAACTAGTAAAGGAATCCATTTTTTCAGGTGAGTAGTAACTGATAGAAAAATCATCTTAGAAATCCAGCTCTTGTCTCTAATAGTTCTTTTGAAACTTCATCATTAATATTCAGTTTTATTGCACAGCTGTTAACTGTCTGCTGTCATCAGTTTTTATCCTTTGATGTTAGCGTTTTTTTAACTTTTAGCTTTTAAACTTTTAACTTAACTTTTATCTTAACTTTTCAATATCTAATTAACTAATGCAGGGCCCCACTGAAGAGCACTTTATAGTGAAGTGGGTTGACTGTTTAATTATTACAGTGAACTCTCTCGTAAGCGGACACCCTCGGGAACTGGAAAAAGTGTCCGTTAGTGGAGCTGTCCGCTTACGGGAATTATTTCCATAAGAAACAAAGGAAAAAGGTCAAAAAGGGGAATTGAAAACAGTGTCCATAAGTAGAGCTGTCCGCTTACGAGAGTGTCCGTTAAGAGAGCTTCGACTGTATTATCATTATCATTCAGATCATCATCATTATCATTATCATTATTATTATATCATCATCAACAACAACAACAACACAAACGACAACATCATCATAGTCGTCACATACAACAGCGTAACCCCTTAATGCCTTAATTTAGTGCCATATCATGTTACGATTGTCGCTCAATCTGTAATTGCTACCCATTCTCACTTCCCATCTGTTTTCCCCCTTTTTTCAATTACAGCTGTGAATCCATGTTCATCTTCACCTTGTCTTAGTGGAGGAGTTTGCATTTTACAAGGGGATGGATTTTTGTGCATTTGTGTTTCAGGATATTCAGGAGAGACCTGTGAAAGTAAGAACGTATTTTCTTCCAGGGTCCTCTGATTAAAACTAAACTAAAGGTAGTTTGAATAGAGCCCTGGGCCGGGTTATTCGAAAGCCCGTTAGCGCTAACCCAGGATTAAAAGCTAACCGAAGTATGCATTTTTCTTGTATAAAAATGTTTTTCGCTCCCTATTTTTGGTTTAGTTTGAGATTATTCAACTTCAAAAGAGAAGCCAAACAATATAAACAAAAATCCTCTCCGAAAAGTTGCAAAACTCAAATCAAAATTCTCGCTAATCCTGGGTTAGCTTAATCGGGCTTTGAACAACTCGGCCCTGATTAAAAGTAAATAAATGATGGTGACTAATTCAGCAGAAATATTAATAAAACTCTAAAAATAGTAGACACGAAGCCTCCAGTATTCAAAAAGGTTAAGTATGTTGTAGTACTGACCTTTAACTTCGAAAACAATTTAACCCAAATGTCTTGGATCAAGATTGTCTCTTTTTTGCCATAATTCCAGTCTCAGTTAGATTGTGAGCTCGAGATTTGTTGAAGGTGATTATTGATGAGGCTGGCACTTGAAGAAATTGAGACCAAATTGTCTTCAATTTTGTTTACTGTCTTTTTTCATTTCCTTATTTCCTTTAAAGCCGCGCCGTCGCCATGTGTGCCCAACCCGTGTCAGAATGGTGGAATGTGCAGTGTTAGTGGCTTAACATATTCTTGTGAATGTGCGCCTGGCTTCACATCCGACAACTGCGAAGATGGTATGCATGGGGATATTACGGAGAGAAATTAAACCCAAAAGTATTACAGGAGACCAGAACGGATTGATTTACGATCAACTCGATCAGGGTTCTGTGTTAAAAAGGGAAAAAAAGTATAGCAATTTAGTCGGACTTCATTTTGGCGACCGTCGAATAAGTTATCAAGCCATTAGTCTACAATAATTACTATTAGTTTGTTACTGTATTTACTTCCAGAAAATTAAATTCGCGATATCTGTTGCGCGTGAAATATACGTAATGTGAAGTTCGGTGTTCATTTCAAATCAATACTTATATACCTTGGCATTTGCGAAAATCTATTCTTAACGAAGAGGCAATGCTATATACAAAATAAGAATAAGTTAAGTATAAGAAACGATTAAGCCTATTAGCTTTATTTTCGAGCTCTTGGATTTTCTCATATGATTTAGGTTTGAAATTGTATAAACCAGTATGACTATTTGTTTGTTTGGTTATTTGTTTGTCCTACTGCTGTTGTAACAAGGCACAGAGGCAGTAAAGTCATGCTGCTTTGAAAAAAAAAATATTACAAAAATAAAAAACCTACAGCAAATTTTAGCCTCAACATATGCACAATTTTTTTTTATTTTTTACACAGATATTAACGAGTGTGATGGAGTCCCTTGTCAGAACGAAGGGCAATGTGAAAATACGCATGGTGGCTATCACTGTGTATGTCCGCAAGGATTGCTGGGAACAAACTGCGAACTTAGTAAGTGGTTTTATTATTGAATACACTGACGCGATCGAGAAGGATAAGGAAATCTTGGCAACCATCAGGGTGTTATTTAGTAATCTTTTGCTGTATCGAGCACACTTCCCTCACACTTAAGACAGGGCTCGAACTTGGACAGGTCGATCCGGAAAGAAGCGCACTATCCATGAGGCCACCTTGCCTCCCTTTGACGGTATAGAGGCATCATTTATAAAGTTGTTTTTTTTCCTTTTTCCTTTTTCCTATTTCCTTTTCTTCTTTTTTCTTTTTTCAGTATTTCTTAAGCACTGTTTTATGATTAATAAAGATATTGGTAAATTAGTTGTGCGAGATAGGAGCACAATTATTGACCATGTTGATTTGTGCTTTTGCTGTTTTCCTTTTCTTGTTTGTTTGTTTTTCCTTTTTATTTTCTGTGTTTGCTTCTTTTGTGTCTATTTTTTGTTTCTACAAGCTTGAACAAAGAATTGTTTAAAATTAAGATTCAACGACTACAATACAACTATTGATGACCGTATTCATTATTTTTTTCATTACAGTCTGTACAAGACAAGTGTTCAACTTAGCCTTCTTGATCGACGGTTCAGCAAGCATTAAGAACTTACCATCAGAAGATACTTCTCAGTACAAGGGCTTAGTCAAATCAGTGATAAGTTTTTACAATGTCAGCAAAGATGCCCTCAATGTCGGAGTTGTTGTGTACTCCACACAAGCAACTACGGAATTTCAATTTGACAAATATTATACCAAATCTGAGGTTAATACGGCCATCGACGCTATTGTCTTTCCTGGGGAATTTACAAGAGCAGGAAATGGCTTGACAGCAGTTCGCAATGAGCTTTTCGCCAATGGTCGCAGTGGAATACCAAACTTCCTGGTCGTTTTAATGGATGGTGTGTCGATTGATGACATTTCTACGCCCTCTGCATTCCTCAGAGCTATGGATGTGTACGTCCTGGCCGTCGGAATCGGCGATTTCTTCGCGAAACCTCAGTTAGATAAGATAGCGAACGACCCAGACTCTGCTTACGTGTTTGAGGCGTCGTCTTATGACATGTTGCCGACTTTAGCGACCAGAATTAAGGAATCAATTTGCAATGGTAATGTGATAATTGCAGTGGCCTGGAGCAGTTTTCTGCTCTTTCTAGTATTTACACTTCGTTCGATAAGGGCTCATACGTTGTGCCTATTTATTGTTTTATCACATAACAAGGTATCATAGCAGGTTTTGATCTTCAAAGAAGGCGGACATTAATTAACAATTGAGTCATGCGTCAATGGGCATCATCGAGTTTTTCTGTATGATGCTTTAACACCATAGGAGCGTATGCGTTGCTCGAAGCGCAGCCGATGGCAAACTGCAGCTTCTTGAGTGGTTTACAAAGTACATCCTAGCTCAATGATACACAGTTACAAGCATTACAACGTTGCCAATACATGTAGACACTGATATATCTATCTATCCAGGGAAGTAAAGTTCACTTTGATCATGCCGTGAACGTTGTATTATCATTGGATTATGATGCATGCTTACATGTATTGAGTTTGATAGTACTGTTTTGCTAGGCATGTTATAAAATATCTTTGTTATAAATTTGTTTACTGCAAACTTAACCAAACCGCATCAAGGCTCCATTCTACGATTAAAGTAAAGTATTGTTTACTCAATGAAGTTGTTTTTTTTTTTTTGATTGTTTGCTGTTTCCTTTAGTGGTGGACCACTGCTTTAGCAGTCCGTGTTACAACGGAGCAACCTGTGAGAGCCAGCTGGACAGGTTTGTCTGCTCCTGCCCAGCTGGTTTTACTGGACTGACCTGCGAGACTGGTGAGTGACAGTGAGTTATGAGCTACTTTGTAGTTGGCAGAGGATTAAATTCGTTAAACAAATGTCGCTGCTTTATGTGATTTGTATTGCGTGACCATGTTGCGTGATTTTGATTCAGAGTCTTACATTCCGAGGGAAAAGTATGAGTTTGTTATTTCCATTTGCTTTGAAAGTCTTCTTTTGCTTCTAAACGTTTATGAACTTTGCTGAGCTTAAAACGTGTTTGCGTTTCCCTCAAAAAGTACAGAAATGCAGCAATCAAGTACCCCACCCCCCCCCCCCCCCCAACGTAAAGAAAAGAAAAACTAGCAAACAACGAGACAAACCAAAGAACACCATTGTATTTCATATATGTAGTTTACATAAGGCGCCGAACAGGCCTTTGCCGTAGATGATCTTGATTGGAGAATAAAAGTACATGCAAAGTTGTATTTTGCAAAAACATGTTTCGCGTCACACGCGTTCTGGGGTATTTTGTAGGGGTGTAAGGTAGACTCCCATTGAATGCCTAAAGCAATAAATGAAGTGCTTCCCTGTTGGTTCACTAGGTCATGTTCTATAGCGTGTTCAGATTTGCTCAGTAGGGCATTCATTATTTTTATTATTCTTTCGAATTCTTTTCTAGACATCGATGAGTGTTCATCGCCTTGTATAAATGCAAACAAAATCTGCATCAACTTTCCAGGAACGTCCTTTTGTAACTGCAAACCAGGAAACTATGAAATTCGGAATAAGTGTAGTGGAGGTACATGTATACAAGGTTGTATGTATTCTCCCTTGGGCACTGCTTGCAAGTACAATGTTAACACAATGTATAAGCTTTATAAGCAAGAATCCAGGCTGTCTTCAAAAATCTAGTGAGGCAGATAGATTGCTGGCAATTTAACTCCTTTATTCGGAGTATTTAATAGTTACAAAATCTTATTACGTGGACAGACAGATGGATAGACAGACAGACAAGCAGCCTGCCAGCCTGACCGACCAACCGACCAGCCGGCTGGCTGGCCGGACGGACGGATGGACGGACGGACAGACGGACTAACTTACGGAATGACTGACTTACTGACTAACGGACGGACAGACTGCCCGACTGACTAACAGACGGACAGACTGCCCGACTGACTAACAGACGGACAGACTGCCCGACTGACTAACAGACGGACAGACTGCCCGACTGACTAACAGACGGACAGACTGCCTGACTGACTAACTCACTCACTAACTGACGGACGGACGGACTGACTGACTGACTGACTAACTTATGGACGGACGGACGGACGGACTGACTGACTGACTAACTGATGGACGGACTGACTGACTGACTGACTGACTGACTGACAGACAGAGTGACTGACTAACTTTCGGACTAACTGACTGACTGACTGACTAACTGACGGACGGACTGGCTGACTGACTGACTGACAGACAGAGTGACTGACTGATTGACTAGCGGACGGACTGACTGACTGACTGACTAACTGACTGACTGACTAACTGACTAATTGACGGACTGACTAACTGATGGACTGACTGACTGACTGACTGACTGACTGACTGACGGACGGACGAACTGACTGACTGGTGAATGGCAGAGGGAGGGACAAAAGGACGGAGCGACCGACAGACGCACAGATAAACCGACACGTATAAATGAAAAAGAACGACAATGTTAATATAAATATCTGTCCCTTTCTTTCTGTCTCTTTAGAGTATGGAGTCATTTTCAACATTGCCTTTGTAATATATACTGGAGAGAACATCGACCAATATCACAAGGGGAACTTTAAGAAGCAAATCGAATTTGTCAAAGGTCTTTCCAAAACGTTCAATGTTACGAGAGATGATACGAACGTTGGCATCATTACTTATGCCGGTGATGCAGCAGTCAGATACAGATTTGAGAATATCACTAACCAAACAGAACTTGAAACCGCTCTGGATACCCTTGCAATAAGCGGTAGTGGACGAAACATCGGTAAAGCCTTAGACGTGGCTTCGACGGATCTTTTTAGGCAACCAATTCCAGGCAGAAATGACACTGTGCGAAATATTCTAGTTGTCATAACAGACGGTGGCTCAGATGACGAAATTGCCGTTCCAACATATGCCTTAAAGGGAGACGGTGTCACCATCTTCAGTGTTGGTATTGATCAATATGTGCGAGGCCAGCTTAATGAAATGGCTTCAGATCCTGATTCGGAACACGTGTTTACTATTGACGTTTATGATGAACTTGGTCCAACCATGGCGCCGTTAAAAGATGCAATAATAAGAGGTTTGTATTGGCAAACACGAGTCAGTAAAAGAACAAGTTGCGAAATTGAAAATTAGATTTTGTGCCATCCTTCTGTTATGAGTACGTTCCGAAATGATAGAACATAGAACAGATCGGGGCTTCCAAGACCAAGCATCATAGGCTCGATTTGGAAACTGCTCTCCAATAGGAACCTCCGTCTGTTTAACATTAGGATCACGTTTACTGTAGGTAGTATCGGCCGACACTATGGACTGATATATCGACCATCGATACGTCAGCCGAATGTCGGTCGCGCTAGACCGAAAGTCGGTTGAGTATCGGTTGAGTATCAGTCGAATTTCGATTGATTAGTTTATCCTCAGTTCCACTGGCACTGTTTCTTGTGTGACCTTGATAAAATATGGGAGAGATTACCCGTATAAAGCAATACATGTGGTAAGAAATGGTGCACTCCTGTATCCACATGTACTTCTTGAAATTATTGTGTATTTTTCAATGTGACCCAAATATGGCGTGCCTCTTGTCCTAGTTGCCTACATAGTTGTCCTGTATGCATTTAAAATATGTATTCCGTAAATTTGAAACGCAAAGAGCGTCATGTGAAACGAGCTAGGATACATTAGCGTGGGAAATGATGTCTATCTGAATCCAACTGTATTTATAACAGTTTGTGCATTAAGACTAACCTATTTTAGTAAATTCTCAGCTCCGACTATTGCATTTCTAGCTTTAAAAAACTCCCGGACTATTAACCAATAGTCGGAGTTTTACGTCATATGGAAAATAGTGCGCCAAGTTTAAAAATTTTCCGCGCGAAGGTTTCAACTTCAGCCCTCTATAATGTCCGAAATAAAATGAAATCGGCGACAAAACCCGGTTTGAGACTTTACTAAAACAATTATCCCATTCGCCCTTGTTGGATATGAAGTGATTATAACCAACTCGCGCTACGCGCTCGCTGGTTATTTTATCACTTCATATCCAACTCGGGCTCATGGAATAATTGTTACGTAACCGTTTTACAGAAGTTGATCCATGCTCAACTGAACCTTGTTCAAACAGTGGAATATGTGATAATGTTCCTGGTGGAGGCTTTAGATGTACCTGCACCAGTGGATGGACTGGAAAACGCTGTGATATTGGTGAGCTGTTCTTTCTTGATTGCATGTACAACCAGATGGCAACAGAGATGGTCTGAAAACAAAAAACTTAGCTACAAAAACGATTTCCAATTGGGATTATGAGGTCAGTTTTATCCTTTGAGGGTAAATGGACTCCTTAGTCTCTTGGTTTCATAAGCATGGTAAATACAAAGCCATGTGAGAAACCCTTCAGCTTATAGTAATCATACAGAGTTAAATGAAAATTAAGTTGGTTATGTTTGCTTACGTCACCTTAATCAGTGAGTTGTCTCAGAGTATTTGTCGACATGTTTTCATTCAGTGTTGAAAAACCAAAACCAAAGCCATTCCTCCGAAAATCACAAAGATCGAATTCGAACATAGACAACGCACTGAACCAGTCAAAACTCGAAGTAAAAACATTCAGCCGCAGTGAAGCTCCGGAAATGTGTGTGGTAGAGTCGCAACTGGTGTTAAATTTACCTCCCTTTGATTGAGAAAGTGGCGCATGCTTTTGAAGTCAATCACGACAGGTGGTAATGCAGAGTAAATGAGAATTCCCTCCAAACGCGTGTGAAAACCAGTTTTTGTTGTATTTTGTTTACAGAAGCTACACTTTGCACTGTCCCTCCCCACCCCTGTAATAACAATGGTAACTGCTCTATACTAAACGCAACGGACGGAAGTGTCGAATGTGAATGCTTTGCAGGCTGGGAAGGCGAACACTGTCAAATTGGTAAGTTTGATTACCTGTTGCAAATATTAGCAGATTTTATTGACGTCTTATTTCTTTCACTAGCTTTCTTGTAATCCGATGATAAAACGATCTAAGGGCAATCCTTATTTGGACTCAGGTGAAAAAGAAATTTACTTTAACTTCTGAACAACTGCAATCTCGGTATTTTAAGGTACAGTACGAGGTTGTTAGTAGTAGTCAATGAGAGTAGAGTAGATCCTTTTGCATCTTCTCAGACGTTGAAAGTAATTTCAATATTTTATCATTTATATTATGTTTCCGGCTAACATGGTATATCTTCCACTCCAGACGTAAACGAGTGTCTTAATATTTCTTGTTTAAATGGTGGAAATTGTACCAACACGAATGGAAGCTACTACTGTCAATGTCCTCTGACGTTTGCCGGAGACAACTGTGAAATTCGTAAGTATGAAAACAACTATCTATAGTACTTCCGTCCGAAAATATTTCGCTTGACATGAGCAAAGCTGCCAATCGAAAATAACTGGTCTGACAAGAGTGCTACTTAAGGATTTCATAGCTGCAGACGACAACTTCATTGCTGCGGAAGATAAACGAATATAGAGCTAACCTCTCATATAGTCCTTATTCTCAAGTTAATCTTCATCTAGTTATTTTAAGACACAGTACCCAGTTCTCACGCGTACAAGAGTGATACTTAAGGATTTCATAGCTGCAGACGACAGCTTCATTGCTGCGGAAGATAAACGAATATAGAGCTAACCTCTCATATAGTCCTTATTCTCAAGTTAATCTTCATCTAGTTATTTTAAGACACAGTACCCAGTTCTCACGCGTACAAGAGTGATACTTAAGGATTTCATAGCTGCAGACGACAACTTCATTGCTGCGGAAGATAAACGAATATAGAGCTAACCTCTCATATAGTCCTTATTCTCAAGTTAATCTTCATCTAGTTATTTTAAGACACAGTACCCAGTTCTCACGCGTACAAGAGTGATACTTAAGGATTTCATAGCTGCAGACGACAGCTTCATTGCTGCAGAGGATAAGAGAATATAGAGCTACCCCCCCCCCCCCCACCCATATAGTCCTTATCCTCCTCTAGTTATTTTAAGACACAGTACCCAGTTCTCCCGCGGATAAAAGTGAATAACAATATATTACCTTGCGTGTTGCGAGGATGTTTTCTTGATGCAAACGCGTGTAACGCCCCTTGGACTATCCACGTGATTGAAATCCGCGTCGCACGATAGGAGGTTTCTTGGGTATCCTCTCCTGGGACTACTATAGCCGCGAGTGATCTAAACATAACATTAGTTGGATGTACATATGGAGAAGGATTAACTCTCTCCTACCTTTCATCCCATCTTGACAACAGTTTGTGATGACCATCACATGAACCTTGGTTTCCTGGTGGATGGATCTGCAACCGTGGAACTTTCTGGTGAAGGAAATTTCAACAAGTCCCTCGATTTCGTGGCCAACTTGATCGCGTCTTTCGATATCTCGGAAAATGCAGCAAGTCCCGGAATGGTCGTTTTCTCAGAAGATCCTCACCTAGTGTTTAATTTTTCGAAACATCAAAATTCTGCAGATGCAATGGCTGCGGTCCAAATGGCTACCTATCCAAGTCGTGGAAGGAAAACTGGAAAGGCTCTCAATTTTGTTCGTCGTAACTTGTTTTCGGAGTCTGCAACTCAAATCAATAAACCGAATTATCTGATCATCCTTGCAAGTGGTGTTTCATACGATCTAGTGAACACACCAGCAAAGTTACTGCGCGAAGAGAACGTCATCATTTTCAGCATCGGAGTTGGTAAGGACTATGACGTCAACGAACTGAAACTGATCACTGGTGATAAGGGCACCCGAGTGTATGAAACATCGTTTAAAGATCTTGCAGATCTGAACAGAAATTTGAAGAAGGAAATATGTCAGTGTAAGTTTGTTTCTGTTAGAATTTTGTACTTGATCAGTCTTTAATTTGAAATTGGTCTTCATATTTCTTTCCATTACATGAGAACCCTGGTTGCCCCATTGCAATTGAGTCCTTAATGGGCAGTGATTGTGAAGGTGAACGTCTTTTTGAAGCTTATAGTTATTTTATTATCCAAAGGTAAAAAAACTATAACAATTTCGTTCAATGTTTAAGAAATCGAAAACATGTGCCGTGTTTCTATCGAGTTATAGAAACACGAGTGAACGTTTGGGAAAACGAGAAATGGTGTGGGAACACGAGCCGCAGTCGAGTGTTTCCACAGCTTTTTCGAGTTCTCCCAAACTTTCACGAGTGTTTCTATAACTCGATAGGAACAGGGGGAACATGCTTTCTATTTCTTTTAGAAAATACCGCGATGAAGAAAAAGAAAAACAACTTCTTTACTTTGATCATCAAAATGTAAATTCTCTTGGTTCGCGCCATCATTACGTCAACAGCTCGTGCTAGTTCTGTGTTTCTATCGAGTTTTATATTAAAACCCAAGTTATTCTCGCATTTTGATTGGTTCTCGCCTATGATCTATTAGAGGACAGATGCACGATTGACGTCATCATTACAAAGTTTTTCTCTCTATCGTTTTAAAATGGCGGAAAGTTTTGAGAATTAGGATAATATTTTACGTGACTGGGCAAAAGACAAGGTACAAAAAAGTCTCGCCGAGGCATTGAACAGGTTCGAGAAGCCAGAAAACAAAAGGTAAAGCCGTTTCTTTTAGAAAATGATACGGAAATAATTGTCTAGCAACCTCAGTAGGCAGTGGAGCGAGACTAAACCACGCACAAACTTGGTGTTGGTGAGCCGAGAACCACTGCTTTATCTCGAATTTAACAAACCCAATAAACAAAATTTTTCTGAGATTAATTTATTTAAAAAAGTCAACTTTTCCCAGTGTCAAAACAACTGTTGATAATTACTGATTGATGTCAGGAATGAAACATCAAACATCACTTCTTAAAATCGGTACATAAGTTAACCTTGCTTTCCGATGCGAATGTTCCTGTCCGTTTCAGGTCACAGCAGCGAGTTAAGTATAGCTAACTACAGCTGGTCAACAGTATCGCAGCTAAAATGTGTCTCCGACACTATATCAAGTTGATTTGAGAGTCACCAACCACAGAAGACAAAAATCTCCACCGTCATTTACGCTCCTTTCATTCAAAACTCGAATAAAATGGCCTCTAGGTTGACCGCAACCACCGTTTTCCGAGGGTATTTCTTCAACTCCTGTAATTTTCAAGGAAACTTCCAAGCTTTTCGGCTCACAGGGCTGCTCCGATGACAAAAACTGACTTGTCAGGGACCGTTCATTTTTTTATGAGATAGGGGGGGCTGGTGGGATTGAGGGTGGGGGGCCATGAAAAAAAAGCTGGTCTTAAAGGGGGGGCCATCCAAAAAAATATCGTCTGTAAGGGGGAGGTCACTCAAAAAACTACCCTAAAATATTGTAAGAACAGCATCTATGATGATGCAAAATTTTCTACCAAAATGCCCTAAAATTGCATTTCTGAGGTTCTAAAAATCTAAACTTTCCCGGGGGAGCATGCCCCCTGGACCCCCTAGTTTGTAGTGGATGGAACAATATCAATTCAAAACTACTTGAGAATGTTCACTCCCAACAACAAACAGTACCTTGTTTATCAAAAGAAAAAACAGATTACCATGGCCAGTGCACATGTAAATATTTAAAAATTATTTCTACTATTTTCAATTTAAACTGCAGTAAATCTACAAATGTTACAAAAAGTTTGCCAGAATGGCGTAAAAAAGCGTTTCTGAAGTTCTGAAATTCTAAATTTTCTCGGGGGAGAATGCCCCCGAACCCCCCTAGTTAGGGCACTTGTTGGGTTAAAAATAGTCAGATTACACAAAGGACATATCCCATAGGCGAAAACGGTGATTCAGAAAGAATTTGAAACTGCAGTTTTTGTGTTTAACTTATAAGGTAGAGTTTACTTGATCATTCTTTTTGCTTTGCTTTTGACTTCTTTTTTTTTTTTTTGGGGGGGAGTCATCAAAAAAATGTAGGTTTATGAGGGGGGCCAGGGAAAAAATATCCGGTTAAGAGGGGGGGCCATCATATGCTACAGAGACTATCTACCAAATCCCACCAGCCCCCCTCCCCTACCCCATAAAAAATGAACGATCCCTGATTTCCAGCATTTCTTCAAGATTTGTAGATTTCGCAGTTCAATTCTGCTTTCGCTGTAAGTTTTCATCAGCGAGGAGCGACGCTCGAGTTAGGTTTGACAGTGGCGTGATTTTTCTCGACCAATCACAATTCTTTGCTACGCATAGCAACCAATGAAATTGTTTCATTTTGTATATCATAGATCACGTCAAATGGCTTTTTTCGTGCAAAGGCGGGGCAAAAGGCCGGCTTTCGCGTTATGTTGAGATATTTAGAAACAAAAAAGGCTTTTCGTTATTATATAAAACAAATAGATTCCATGTTGCCGTGCGTCTGATTCAGTAATAGATCACAGAAGACGTCAAAATGTGGTAAGAACAAAAACGTGGCAACATGGAATATATTTGTTTAATAGAAACACGGTTTTTAACCAATCAGCGTGCGTATTTGCTTTGGGCTCTTTTATGTATTTTAATTAATTTTACAAAAAGGGTATTTTAGTGGCTTTCCTGCCATGCACATGCGTGTAGTCAAAGAAACGCGACCACTACATTTTGGACGCTGAATTACTCGACAAATGTTTTGTAATGGTAATAGGGCTGAGTGGAGTCCAATTCGGTCTGTAATCATACAAGTGATACCAAAATCGCAGCGGGAGTCCGATTTGCTTATCACGAGTATGATCACAGACCAAATTGGACGACTCGAAGTCTTATTACCAATTAATCATAAAAATTACCTTTCCGAGAAAAGAAGAATAGACAACTAATATAAGAAAGGGAAAATTTGCATTAACAGACTGACAAAGGAGGCGCAAATTGTTTCATGTCGCTCTGAAATTGAGATTGGCTGATTTAAACTACAACTTTGAATGTGATTGGCTTATTGATCTGTCCGATAACAAACTATCCAATAACAAACTTTATTATCCAACTCTGCTTCCTAGAGTACAAATATCACGCGAAACGAGTACAAATAACAGATATTTGTACTCGCCTCATTCCTCAAAACCTTAGCAAGTCAGAATTTTGGGAAAAGAACTCGTTGTTTGTATTTTGACTCGCCCTACGGGCTCGTCAAAATACTGCACAACTCGTAAAAATATACAGCGATACTACACACCAAAACGTCTAATAAGATATATGTCCTATAACAACTTGGCATGTGAATTAGTGGAAATTAGGATTTTCTTAAACAAATCACAATCGAGGAAATTGTAATTTTTATGATTAGTAATAGTAATTGGACCGAGTGGAGTACAATTAAGGGAGTAATCGAGCGAGTAATTTCAAAATCGGACGAGCGCGAAGCGCGAGTTCGATTTGAAATTACGAGCACGATTACTCCCTAAATTGTACGACACGAGGTCCAATCACTAATTAATCGTATCTATAACAAATTTCGAAATTAAAAATGTCCTTTGAGAACTTCTTTTGAGCGAAAACGTCTGTAGCGCTTTTCCTAAGTTTTGAAAACTGTAGAAAACTTTGCTAAGGAAACCATTAAAGCGCGTGTAATTGACGCAATATATCAAACACGAGTGACAGTGTTTCATCGGGATATCCAAACACCGAGAAGAGAGTTGAAAATACGACGCGCAGCGGAGTATTTTTGACGAAATTCGAGGTGTTTGGATAGCCGATGAAACACTGTCTCGAGTGTTTGATATATCTTCTCAATCGAAACAAAAACTGAGGAGTAGACGGATTAGTAAAATCGTCAAAATCTATGCTAATTAAGACCGGGTATCCAAACCACCGTCACGGTCATGATTTCCTTTGTTTTAACTTGATGAATTATTAATGAGTTTGAGAAGTGAAAATCACGTGGGTATCCAATTGCAGGTGTCCGATTACAAAAAGTTCAAATCGGACCCTTGTAATTGGACACCTACGTGATCACGCGCCGATTACGTGACAAATAGGCGCGCAGAGAACCAATCACAATTGAGAATTTTGTTATAGATACGATTATGGTTTTTATTGTTGTTTTTCTTCTTTTTGTTTGTTTGTTTGTCTTTTTACAGCAAGAGCGCTGGCATTAATAATGAAAGTATTTTCTATCTTTTGCTACTCAGTGGCAGACCCCTGCAAACGTCAGCCGTGTAAGAACGGAGCAACATGCAAATCTACAGAAGAAACATTTGAGTGTGAATGCCCGCTTGGATTGATAGGACCAACCTGTGAGATTGGTAAGAAGACGCTAGATCACAACCGGCGCGTTGTCTAGTTCGTAATCTGTGTTAACCGTTCTTTGTCTTGATTTAGTATTACTTTGTGGGGGTTTTGCTACGGTCCTTAGAAAGCAATCTTTTTAAGGTGTTTTGTTGTTGTTTTTTGTGTGTGTGTTTGTTTGTTTGTTTTTTACGATAAGCAGTGTCGATAATAAAAGGATATTCATTTGAATAGGTACGAGTGGCCGAGGCAGTCGCTGTCGTTTACCATTCTTTATGTACAACACCTATACGAGCAGAAGTGAAATGGAAACAGTAAACAAAATCAACGGAATTTTCTTTTTTTTTTCACAGATATCGACGAGTGCTTTAACAATCCTTGCATTAGTAATGCTGTTAGCTGTAAGAATACGTTTGGAAGTTATGAATGTAACTGCCAACGTAATATTACTGGAGTCCACTGTCAAACAGGTAGGTACAATGAACACTGTACTTATTGGAATACTTTTTTTTTGTGGGCTACTTTCCATTTTTGTACTTTTTCAAGCTGTTAGTCAATTAGCCTGTTTTCTAGAGATCATCGCACCTTTCAGCTCATTTGAAGTGTGCTTTAGTTTATAGGCTGGGAGTTTTGAATTATGATTTGTGAACAGGTTATAATAAATCTGATTATGGCCATGAGAACAACGAGGCTGAATTACTTGAGGCTCAAAAGAGAATAAAAAGAGCAACTAATTTAATTGTCTGTTGGCTTTGATGTCTACTTTCTCTACATTACTTTTTCTATGAAATATTTAAATTACTTTATGTAAGTGTAACGATCAGTGTAATTTCTAATATCTTTCAGCAATACTGAGCAACTTTTTTGATGTCGTGTTTCTCTTTGACGGCTCATCCTACATAACATCTCCAGTCTTCCAGCGAACTCTGCTCCTTGCAAAAAGCGTTCTGTCTTCTTACAACATCTCCCAAGAGCAGACTAACGTAGCTGTTGCGGTTTACGCTAGAGACGTCATCGTCAGCTTTACCTTCACGGCACACTACAGCTTTTCTGCCGTATCAACTGCCATTGATGGTATCCCTTATCCAAATCAAGCATCTCTGAATATCTCAGCCGCCCTTGAAACTGTCAACAAGACTATATTTACCACTGGTAGGATTAATGCCCAACGAGTGCTGGTTATATTCGTCAGTGAAATGCTTAGCGGCGACTTCACTCAGATATCCCAAGGTCTCCGAGACCAAGGGGTTATCATAATTGCTATTGGTCTGGGCAGCGGTTTCAACGTGGACCAACTGAACGCCATTGCTAGTCAGCCTTCGGCAACGTTTGTTGTTGGTATAAGCTTTGTAGTGCATATTGACACGATGGATGGAGGTATTGGAGGAGCGATAGCTCTAGGTAAGGAGTGGAAATGCTGTGAATTCTAGTTCTTGAAGATCCTCTATAAAACTGACTGACGAATTTCGAGCTGCTTGCTTCCAAAGACGTGCTACAGATGGCTCTACAATCTTTGTAGTTTGATAGCACTCGCATCATATCTCGCATTATAAAACTTGCCGTTACACTAATTCGGTGCTCATTTCAATCTTTCCTTCGAGAGATATCTTCCTCCTCGGTGTCCGCCGCATTGCAGGCGTGTTTCTTCAGATTCCGAACCCACAAAACAGAAGGAGGCAAGCACAGATAGATACACCCTGTAGGGCATTGCCGTAGAGCTTCGAAACTGTGAAGAAGTATTGATTGACGAAGTTAAAGATACCTCTGATTAGTTTTTCCTTTTAATCTTTTTCATAGCTGTCGATCCTTGTGCAAATTTCCCGTGTAGAAACGGTGGAAGCTGTACATCCATGAGTCATAACTACACATGTGAATGTCCAAACGGATTTGAAGGACAAAACTGTGGACAGGGTAAGTAGGTCAAAACACTGTCACCGTCGTGCAGGCATGTTTAACGGTATTTAATGATAAATTGTTACGTGTTTTATGCAGGGTTGTTTTGTTTTCATCATTGCGCCCCCTTCCTTTGTCCATTTAGTCTGTTCACAGCCTTCTACTTGAAAAAGTAGAAACCGCGGTGAACTGAACTAATGCCAACAAAAGGGGGTAGCGTGGCCGGCTTATAACTTTAAGAAGAGAAAAAAACCGCTGTAGAAAAAAATGTAAAATAAATAAATAATCTTTATTTACGCTCGGCAGTGTTTATAGCACAAAGGCTAGTGGGGCCGAGCAAACAATTAAACATAACATTGTTAAGAATCCCTACCGGCCGGAGGCAAACCAGTTGGCTATTTACAAGCGTGGCCGACGATTTGAACTCGGGGCTATCGTGAAACAAATCCAGTTAGTGGTCAGAGCGGGACTGAAACCCAGGATCGCTGGATTGAGAGTCCAACGCGCTGACCACTCGGCCACACAGCCTCCATAAGAAAGACCATCTTGAGGATTTCGTGTAACTGTTCGCATTTAAAGCGTGCAGAACAACGCCAGGATCTTATTTTGAGTAGTGAACGGTCGTCGAAAGACCAAGTTAAATATAAAGATGGTGTAGAAAGTCCAAATATAACTTTCGAGTATATCTATTACTTTTTGATGTGGTATTATATCACCGTATTTCATCATGTTTCAGATATTGACGAATGCGAAAGTGCATCACCGCCGGCATGCGAAAGTCCAAAAATCTGCATCAATACTCGGGGAGGTTACCAGTGTGTCTGTGATGGTACACGATACGGAGACGAATGCCAGTATAGTAAGTTAAAATTATTGAATGAGTCGACGTGTATTGAAAACGCTTTCTTATTCTCCACAGTATCGCCAGCTAGGTTATACTGTACGTGATGCTCCAGGTGGTCTCTGTATATCCGTCGCGATGTCATGTGCGAATTGTTTACTTCCCAACTTCCCACTGAACTCCAATGCGCCCTATTTCGACTGGACTTTTTGGGTTTCCCTGCAGGGTGTGTGTGAAGCCTGACTCCGTTAACCCAAAACGTATCGAAGATCTGACAGTCTGCCGGGAAGCCAAACGTGTTAGAGGTCATGGTGTCAGATATAACAATAGGAGCGATCAGCACAGACAATGTAGAATTGACTTTTAAAATAACCGCTATAAAATTTCCATGGCATTGAAATTTCGTTGCAGAATCTACCTTCGAACAACGAACTGGATACCTATTAAATTTTCTCTCTGATTACTTTAACAGGTATCAATGGCAATCTTGAGATAGACTTGGCCTTCTTTCTGGATGGTTCTCAAGTCGTAACACAGGACACCTTCACTCATTTCTTGTCCTTCATTAAGGCCATAACTGCATCGCTTAACGTCTCTGACAATGGAACTCATGTTGCTGTGGCCTTGTTTGGGAACACGCCAAAACTTGAGATTGACTTTGATGATCACTTCGATCAATCATCGTTAGAGAGCGCTGTGGATGCCATTATGTACCCTAATAGTCGATTGAGTAACATGGGTGCAGGCCTTTCGCTTGTTAGTACTGGCTTGTTCAACTCAAATGCGGCCCGACCTAATGCCACGAGAGTTCTGTTGGTTCTTACGGCTTCTAAGTCACAGGATGACATCGAGGTCCCTTCTTATGGCCTGCTTACTAACAGCAAAGTTAACATATTTGTCATCGGAGTAGGAACTGAGTACAGCTTGGGTCAGTTGAGGGAAATATCCTCAGATCCTGACAGTAACTTTGTGCTGGCTTATATCTCAGGAGAGAATCTCGCACTTGAAACGAGTTCCTTTAAAGTTACGCTAGCAAAAGGTATTCATTAACTTCGTTATTGTTATTTTGTCGTAAAAGAATTAATTTGAAGACTGTAGCCAAAATCCACGGTGCTTTTCAGTTCAGCCAAGCCACTAATAGTCTTTGTCCAAACAACCTGATTTTTTAAATGGATCGTGTTATTGTTTAGTACGTTGATTTGTTTTCGTGTTCTGGTCGATTAAACGATCATCATGTTAATAATCTAACGTAACTTTGTACAAATGTCTCAAATAGTAAACACGTTTCTGAAATATATTTAGTGAAAACTATCAAGAATGTAATCGTTTTCAACAGAGTTCGTGAACTAGCCAGAAAATAAGTCAAATGCATTAACGTACAAGTTTGTTAATATTCTTTCAGGACTTGATCCCTGCTCCAGTAATCCATGTAGAAACGGTTCATGTTCTCAGTCTGAAGAAGGGTACACATGTAACTGTACAACAGGTTTTTTCGGAAGGAACTGTGACAAAGGTAACGCAGCGAGCATTGTTCTGACTTGTTTTAGGATAGTGTTGATAGTTGTTTTAGTGTTGAACTCTGTTAGACCGTCACGTACATGGTGATCTTTTTTACTTCATTGTGTACATGCATGGATATTAAAAAAATCACCCGATTTAAAAAGATGCATTGAAGAGTTACGAGGTTTACGGATGTGTGTTTTTGTTTTGATGGGTGTCAAATCTCTTTTGTCACACGACCCTCTTATATTCTACTGTTCTTTCTACAGTTATTAAAAGTAGACGGCACAGACGTTGACACTTAAAACTATCTACAGCTATCTACTATCTCCCCACTGAATTTAGTTATGAAAAATTTGTGTTAATTGTCACTAGGCCAACAACACCAAGATTTTGGATCGATTGTTATGCACATTCGATGACAAAAATACCTTGAGCGTTTGCTCCTAATGTACAATTCTTATAAAGAGATTGTATCCCTCTCTTTGTTTGTTAAGTTACAACAGTGTTACTATTTTTCTACGTAGAAAAATGAGTAAAGTGAAAAATATTATTCCACCTCCAGAAAATGACGTTTGCAATCCTAATCCGTGTCAAAATAGAGGAGCATGTCAAGTTCTGCCACTGGACGCATATTACTGCACCTGTCTCATGGGCTGGACTGGGACCAACTGTGATCAAGGTGGGTATTAATACAATTTTTTTACTGCGTAAATAAGGTGAACGTTTTCAAATTATGAGACATTGCCTGATGACGGGTAACCTAATAAAGCATGTCGCTGATTCCTTTCTGTGTGTCTGTGTGTCTTGAAGTTTTTCTGTGAACGATTTGCGTAATAATTAAGGGACTATCGGCTAAGAACTGCACGATTTTCCTGCAGACATTCAGGAGTGTTCCAGTCCGGTTGATATCTGCGAGCATGGAGACTGCCAAGAGACAATGGGTGACTACCGTTGCATGTGCTTCACAGGATTTGCAGGAAAAAACTGCGATAAGAGTAAGTTGATCGAGATCTTAAAAAATTATACCAACATTATGTTCCTTGTATATACTTAGTATTGCTATTTATTTCATATCATTAGCTCATTAGCCAGCTTGTCTATTCAATGTGTAAAAATTAAAGCCTCTTGAGAGCAACGACCAAATAGCCCTTGGTGCATAACTTCGGTATCTGTAGCACGAGACGACTTCAAGTATTGCCGCTATCCTTGGATGGTGTGCTTGCCCAGCACAGGTTTCTCCTCAGCATTATGTCAGTCTATCCCAGTCGCTCGCCGGTACCCATTCATACACCTGGGTAGAGAGAGGCAAAGTGAGAGTAGGTTGTCTTGGTCAAGAACTCAAAGCAATGACCCACGATACGGTTCAAGCGGGAGTCCAGAGAGGATCTAGGACGCGCCGTGGTAATGATGATGCACGAGCATTTTGTCGCTCAGGCGACAAACAACGAACGTTGTCTAGTTCATTATTACAAGAAATTCAGAAGCTAACGTCCGTCTGAAATGAACAACGCTGATAGCCCCTTTAACTTGGCCATCAATTATCGAAGAAGAGAAGACAACAGCATCTGGAACTTGAAAACACCACTCGGCAAGAACGAGACTGGTCAATTGATGAAAATAGCAGCACAAACAGCAGGATTGCAGGGGAATATTACTAACCGCTCCGTCATGGATGAAGAAGTACCCGTCATTACGTCGCTCAGCTAAGCGGTCACACAAACCTGAAGAGCCTCGATTTGTGCAAAGCAATGTCAGTTGAGCATCAGCAAAAAATGGCCTAGATTTTAACCCGCTCCTGTGAGCTGAGATCCCCATCCACAGTAAGCCGCCTTGTCCAAGAACGTAGCACTGTACCGGTGAATCTTCCTAAAGCTGTTAATCCTAACGAGTCATTTTAGCCGGCAGGAGTTTTTACAGGCACTTGTATTGGCAACATTGAAGGATTATCACGAGCAATGATTCCGATTCCGATTAGTGAACTTAATCCAAGTTCTCTAAAAAAGCGCCTCCATTTAGATGATTTCGTTTAAATTTGTTTACCACGCTGACAACTAAACTGTGTACATGCGCTTCTTTTACTTCGGGCTTTGTAACTGACAGGTGTCAAATCGTGTCTGATTATTTTATATAAAAATATTTCAAAGTTTGCTTGTAAGCCATTTAAAGTGCCTTTATTATTTCGTTAATAAAAGTGTTTTCGGAAGCCGCTTGCTTTATTTTGTATACTCTCTGTCTTACCTCCTCGTTATAATTTTTTTAGTTTCTTGCCTTGATTTTAGTCCAAACTTATTCGGGTTTTTCGCAAGTATTGCGTTGTGTTTCAGAGAAAACTAATAATGTTATTCCCCAGCCTAAGTCGGTCCGTATTGGGAAAAACCGTACGCAAGACCTCGGGCACAGATTTCCCAATACGGACCTCCCGCCTGGGGAATAACATTTATTTATTGTGCCAGTTTTTAACACTTTTATTGTTATTTCCATCTGGCCTCATCTTTTACAGCTTGTAGTGAAACGAAGATCGACCTTGCCTTCATGATTGAAGGTTCCTCCAGCCTTAACCAATGGGGAGAGAATAACTTCGAAAAGATCGTGAATGCTGTGCAAAATGTGGCCAAGTACTTCAACGACTCACAGTCAGACATCGGAATTGTTCTCTATGCAACAGAAGCAGAATTGAAAGCCAATTTTTCTTTTAGTCCAATGGAAACAGATGACGTTTTGGAGAATTTGATTTATCCCTCAGGTTGGACACGCATAGGAAAAGGATTAAATTTCAGTAGAGAAGAACTGTTTGTGAACAGTCGTGCAACTGCCCATCGTGTTCTTGTAGTTATAACAGATGGAACGTCAATCGAGAGTGTCTTAGTTCCATCTGATCTGCTCCGTGAGATGAACGTCACCATTTTAGCACTGGCCTTGGGAGATTGGTATGACATAAATCAAGTTAATGAAATGGCCAGCGATCCTGATTCAAGAACCTCCCTTCGGACCACTTATGACGAACTTGGTAGTCTTACTTGGCGACTTCATGAGATGATCTGTGAAGGTAACCAGTTACAATTTTGTTAATTTTGTTGATGTTGTTGTTTTCAGTTTTTAAGTTGAAAAATAAGCTAAAGAAGTAGTTATCCCATTTCCAATAGCAAAACATTCAAGTCCTTTTACCTTGTTGATGCACATTTCGTTATTATACTCCTTTTTCTGCCATCCTATTACATGAATTATACGCATGTTCACAATGATGCAGGGATAGCTCTTTATATTTAACAAATAAAGAAGCCTAAGCCGTGTATTACACTGTGATAAAACACGATGGTCATTTGAGAACACGAGGGAAATGTTTTCTACATTTTTCGAGTGTTCTCAAATGACCGGAGTGTTTTATCACAGTGTAATACACGGCTTAGGCTTCCTCATTTGCTTTAAAGTATAGGTTTTACGCGCGCAAAACAATAAAACACGCTTTTTCTATGTTTTATAGATCGTTTTCACTGTCACGCAATAAAAAAATAAATCGAAAACCATCCAGTGGATAAAGTCAAGAAATTGTGATCTTATTGGAACTAAATAAAGAAGACACTTCTCCAACTGCGCGTTTTCCCAAACCGCAGATATTCGTCGAAATGTTTCGCAGAAATTTACAGAGCTCAGTATGGAAACGCCATGTTGGTGCACATCAACTTACATTGGCTATCTAGGCGACTGACTATCTGTACTTAACAAACAAGCATTTACATAAGCACTTTTCCCAATGCTCTAACTTCTAAAAAGGCTACAAATCATGAGATAGGTAAATATTTTTCGACAAATGCGATCGTAGCTTTATGTCACGCACCGCCATAACTCTGAAATTCAAAATGCTCTGGTTTCCAAACCGTAGCACGCTATGGAGCTGTAAAATTGTAAACAGATATAAATATATCGTCTCTTATGCCTCATTAGGATAAAAACTATGATGGTTCTTTAGTTTTGGATTTTAGAAAGCGGTGACGTCACGTGAAAACGATCTATACTCTGATAAAACAGGTTTTTGACCAGTCAGAGCGCGCGCAGGGTCTTACCTATATTTTAAAGAAAAATAATAATAATAATAATAATAATAATAATAATAGTAAAAACTTTTTTATTGTGTCAAAACATTCTAGCTACTGTAAACAGTAAGCTGATTGTGGACAAATATACTACTAATACTTTGAAACAAATTCTTATCGTTAAAACATACGAGACATTAAGTAATTAATTAATTAATTACAGCATAACATTATAACAAAGACCCGGCTGGTAAAAATGATTAAAGTAACAATTATATAGAACATAAAAGAACATTACTACAATTTTCGCTAATTATTTCCGTCAGGTTCATTGTTTTTAGCCGACTTTTAAATTTATTGAGGGTTTCTGACTTCACACATGGTGCAATACAGGCGATGCTCTGTAGCAAACTCCGCACAGAACTCTTTCTTTTGGAGTACTCACCGCATAAAGCCTCGCAAAATAAAACAGAGAAAACTCAGTTTTCTTCTATTTCGTTTCAGCTGTGGATCATTGCTTTAGCAATCCTTGCAGAAATAACAGACCGTGTACTAATCTGTTGGATAGTTACCAGTGTGACTGCGGTGCGAATTTTACAGGACAAAACTGCGAATTTGGTAAGTGCTAGCCGCATTGTTGTAATTCTAGAAAATAAAAACGCTAATCCATTCGTTTATATAATCTGCCGTCACTGGATAATCATGAGAAAAATGGGCCAAAAAAATGTCAAATGTTCATGGTTCAAGTGTCCTCGCTGTAAAAATATCTTGGCATAGCTCATTTACATGCAGTTTTTTTTTTATTTCTGATCACTTAAGTACGAAGCAAAATCTCCCTAGTTGCATTGATACCCAGGCATGAAAACATTTAAGTGAATCAAACTGTTATTAAATTCTCAACCTCTGATAATGCAATTCTAGCTTTCTGATTGGTTCACTAGATCTCGGTTACCAGCCATTATACCTGCGTTTGACCTTCTATGGAAATGAATGCGGCTAATGTCGCTCAGCATAAAATTTTCAGCATTTCGTTTTGGCGCCCGGAAGTCACATCACTTTCCGGTCGTTTTTTTAGACTTTAATAAAATTTAGCAAAACCGAAGGTTGAGAATTGTTGGATATGAGATTGGTTATAGCCAACTTCGTTGGCTATTTACTATCTCATATCCAACGCGCACTCATGGAATAATTGTTTATTATTAAAAACTGGATCATTGGATAATGCAATTCGATAGTT
The DNA here is from genome assembly GCA_964020085.1 of Micromussa lordhowensis. Taxonomy (NCBI): domain Eukaryota; kingdom Metazoa; phylum Cnidaria; class Anthozoa; order Scleractinia; family Lobophylliidae; genus Micromussa; species Micromussa lordhowensis. The sequence goes on from OZ026609.1 coordinate 5,812,993, forward strand.
TTCATTGGCTTAGCCATCATGGGCTCTGAGCCATTATACCATGCTCTACGAATATGGTAAGCCTACGCGTAATTTTTTGGGGGCGTTTTTATTTTTTTTTTATAGTTAGTTTGCTCTATTTTCGGGGCGTTTTTAATAAAACAATTATTCCACTCTCCCTTGTTGAATATGAGATGATTATAGCCAACTCGGCCCTACGGGCCTCGTTGGCTATCTACCATCTCATATCCAACGCGCGCTCGTGGAATAATTGTTAATTATAACATTACAGTGTTGTAAACGTGTACTGTAACAACAGATAGTCATGAAATTGTGGCTTTTTTGTCCATCTCAGTCGTCGACCAATGCAGCATTAGTAACCCATGCAGTGGAGGAGAAATCTGTTTAAGTGGAGTTGGATCACGGGACTGCGTTTGTCCTGCAGATCGCTTTGGAGAAAACTGTACTAAAGGTGAGATATGACGTAATAGACCGCGATGGGTGTAAATACATGAAACATCGTTTGATTTGCACCGATCATTTCTCAGAGAGCTCAATTCCGATCCGTCATTCTGATTATTTCATCTCAGTTCTGCAACCACTAAATTCCAAAAGCAGCGGGCCGCCGTCTGTTTTAGTGTAATATTTTAATCTGAAAGAGCCAACGGGAAAAGAGTGCCTAATTCGATAGCGCAGTAACGGTGGTATTTACCTTCAATGACTAGCAATATGTGTTTAAAATTCCTTTACACAAAGGTAAGATGTGTTTTTCGATTCAGAGTTATACATGGCTCTTTGCTGCCTTAATTCGCACTGCCATCATATAATGTGTATACGTTAAGCATTTGCTCTCTAGGTGCAAAGTTGTCTTCATCAATGAAAGCAAAATATTTTTTTGGTTTATGATTTGTATTCTGTTGTCTGAGTTAAGGAAAACTCAAAACAGCTGGTTTAGCCTCCATTGTTGGGTGAAGGTATAATCCATAGTCTTTTGCTTGTTTTGCAAACCTTGTCTTTCGTTTACTCCTATATTTTAGATGGCAATAATAACATAGACTTGATGTTCCTTCTGGATGGATCCAGCTATGTTACAGAAGATGATTTCAGGAGAAGTTTACGCTTCGTCGAATTGTTGGCCAAATCATTTAATGTTTCTTCTGGGGACACTCACGTGGCTCTTGTCATCTACGCTGACGATCCCCAGACAATATTTGGCCTGAGTGGAACGTTGTCTATTTCAGACATCAACCTTGCGATCTCTGTTGTGAGTTTCCCAAACGAGGCGAACAGAAACGTTGGTAAAGGTCTCATTCACGTCAGTAACAATGTCATCGCCACAAATGGTCGTGCAAGTGTCCCTAAGATAGTCGTCATCGTACAAAACTTAAAATCGCTTGATGGCATAGATGTCATTTCACTGCAAATAAGAAGCGACGGTGTAAAAGTGATGAGCATAGGCCACGGTGACGAGATTGCCAACGGGCAACTCAAAGAGATGGCTTTCAAGCCCTCAGCGCCTTATGTCAAAGATATCGGAGATGGTACCATTGATTCAGTTGATTTCGTTCTGTCAGTGAAGGAATCTATTTATTTAGGTAGGTGGTAAGTGATTAAATAGTTATCTCGGAAATCCAGTTATTTTCTATAATGGTTCTTTTGAAATGTCATCTTCAATATTCAGTTTTATTGCATAGCTGTCTACTCTCTAGGTAAGAGCTCATCATCATCATCATCGCCAACTTAATTAACTTCCCCTTGTTTCCTCTTAAAATATGGACAACAGCAACTCTGTGTGGCTGAAATTGTGGAAGTCGGTGACAAAGTGCTCAATTAATGATTTAGCCCCATGAACCCCTGGGAGTGTGAAGAAAACCAAGCCCAAGGCTATAGCCCAAGGGGATGCACACAGTGGATAAAAAAGTCAGGGACACTGTGAGCACTCCTGGGTAGAGAGGAGGGAGTAATGAGCCTCCTCTCTTATTAGAGGGAGTGGTTCTCCACTAACCTAACTCCAGGGGGTAGAAACGGAGAGAGTTGGGCCACCAGAAATCGAGTCTATGGGGGCAAAAGTGTAACGAGAGGAGCACTTGATCCCCATTTCCGTGTTTATTCGACCAGCTTAAACATCACTTATACAGAACGGAATTCTATAAACGAAACTAACTATTTAAGAATCAAAAAATATCCAGTACTGCATTGGAACTGATTAATCAGTGAATGTTCATTTAAATAGTAATCTATATAAAGGATTGTGAATAGTGATCTGTCTAAAGAATCACTGATAGTAATGTACATAAAGTGTCATGGGTGAAGCACTTAAATCTAGTATTTCTTGGGTTCATTTAAAACAAGTGAGATAACTAAACACAGACTCCAGTTTTGAACCGGCATTATAAATATCATTAATTATTATTAGTAGTAATATTATTATTATTATTATTATTATTATTATTATTATTATTATTATTATTATTATTATTTTATCTCACTGGTACCTAAATTATTGTTCTTATTTTAAGAATTGACTGTTCATCGAAGCAATCGTAAGCCTTAATATATATTGTACGCAAACAAAACGAACTAAGTGTACACAAAGCAACCTTAAAGAAATACGCAGTTTCTCTTACATTACTACACTACTGCTTGATCCAGCGAAAAGCTTGGTTATATGAAACATCACAGATATCTCACTTAATCTCTAGAAAAATTAAAGTCGGTTGTTGCACACTATCCGAAATCGTGAAAGAATGAACGTAAGTGTAGTATTGGGTTCTTCAAGGTGAAACCCTAGATGACAAGGTTCCTTCTGATTGGATGATTTTTAGGGTGCTCACGTGAGGTCAATCTGGGGTCGGTGATTGGGAGTTTCAACAAAGCCCACAATAGAACGAGAGTTGTTGATTAACTGAAATTTATTTCACCGTCTTTGTTGTCGCGGTCGTCATCACCATCCGTTCATATTGAGCAATGAGATAAATAAGACTTCATGAAATAATATAAAGATCAGTGTAATCAAGACCCTTGAGGTCACAGAATCGTTTCTTTTTTATTTGCTTTTCCTCGTTATTATATTTGTTTCTTTACACAACGTAGCCATGAACGGAATTTAGTCATGTTAGCGTTCCGAGTCCATAACATTATCAACATAACTCTACAAAGATTCAGTAAACAAAAAGAATGGTAAATTTCGGATAATAAAAGGTTTCGTAAGGCATGGTACGAGTTAAAAAAGTATAAAGACTAAAATTAAAATTAAAGGAATCAGGGGCATGACTGCCTTAATAAATGATTTAGTGCAATATGAGTTATGCTCAATCTGTATGTAGCACCTACCAAATTCTTAGCAATCATTTCATTATTTAAAAAGCTTTATTAAAGCCTCATCATTCTGATTTGTTTTCTCATTTTCAGCTGTGAATCCATGTTCTTCTTTACCGTGTCGTAATGGAGGAGTTTGCAATTTACAAGGGGATGAATTTTCGTGCTCTTGTGCTCCAGGTTATACGGGACATTTCTGTGAAAGTACGTCTGTTATCCGTTTTTTCGTGTGCTATGTATTCATTGTGCTTAGTTAATATTCATCCATGGACATCATTTTATTTTAGATAAAGGCAGTTTCAATAGAGAACTGATACAAAGTAATACCGAATAATAAAATACTACAAAATAATCATATATACAAAATTGAAATCTACAATTTAGTGTAGCGGAAATGAACTGGGAATAAATTTCCGACCTTGAACCTCGGAAATAATTTAACACACACCAACTTTTGATTTGAAACGAAGCTGTTTGTTACTTAGATGCTCCATGTTTTTCATGATGTGATAATTGATAAGGGTGAAGAAGAGATAATTTACTTTCTAAGTAGTGTTGGTTCTTTAGTTTATTGTCTTTATTTTATCTGATTTTTAGGCGAGCTGTCGCCATGTGTACCCAACCCGTGCCAGAATGATGGAATGTGCACTCCCAGTGGTGATGGTCTCACATATTCGTGTGAATGTGGGCATGGCTTTACATCAAACAACTGCGAAGATGGTATGAGTATAGTTCGATGAGAATTCTTCTTCAACGGGTCCACAAGTGTTTAGTGTGAAAAAGGAAAAACAAATAAAACAATACGATCGAACGTCCTTTTGCCGACGGTCAAATACGTTATCAGGCCATTTATCAAGTACAATTTCTGTTGGTCTGTTATATTTGTTTAAGTTGATCCTATAAAATTAAAGTCGCGTTGTATGTTACGTTTACGGAAAGTATCTTTTATTTTTTCAATAATTAATGTGTTTTTAGTTTAAATTCTAAAAGCTAGTTTGAATGTTTTCCTTTTTTTGTCCTACTCTTGATATAATAAAGAGCCGGACAAAGAAAATAAAACTTTGAACTGTTTTGAGAAAAGAAATTAACTCAAAAGCAAAATCAAAAATGTCGACAGTGTGTTTTTTTTTATTATATTTGTACAGTTTGGCCTGTTTTGAAGAGCTTTTTATGATTTTTCCCTCTAATATTATAATTTTTATATTGTACTTAATTTTACCATTATTTAAATTGGATACCAGCCTCGTTGCTGAATGGGCTACCCTTGTAAAATAAAGTTACTTACTTACTATTTATGTGTTGCACAGATATTAACGAGTGTGATGGAGACCCTTGTCAGAACGAAGGGCAATGTGAAAATACGCATGGTGGCTATCACTGTGTATGCCCGCCAGGATTGCTGGGAACAAACTGCGAATTAAGTAAGTAATTTCGATGTCAATTGCTTGTAATGTATTACTTACTGCCCTTACTCATGTAGGGCAGTGCTTGTAATGTATGCCTTATAATTAATATAGATATTATTAAATGCATTGTTGGGATTGGAGCACAATTTGAAATCGTTGACTTGTGTGTGTGGTGTTTTTTAGTTTTTTTTTTAGTTTAGTTTTTTTTTTTTAGTTTAGTTTTTTTTTAGTTTTTTCATTATTGAATTTCTTTGCGTTTGCTTCCTTTGAGTTGTTTGCTTCTTTTGTTGTTGCTGTTTTCGTTCCTTTTGTGCTATAATTGAATTAACAATCGTGGACTATTAACAACACAACAGCAACACCTATTAATGACCCAATTCGTTTTCTCCTTTTTTTTAGCTTGCAAAAGACAAGTATTCAACTTAGCCTTCTTGATCGACGGTTCAGCAAGCATTAAGAACTTACCATCAGAAGATACTTCTCAGTACAAGGGCTTAGTCAAATCAGTGATAAGCTTTTACAATGTCAGCAAAGATGCCCTCAATGTCGGTGTTGTTGTGTACTCCACACAAGCAACCACGGAATTTCAATTTGACAAATATTACACCAAATCTGAGGTTAATACGGTCATCGACGCTATTGTCTTTCCTGGGGAATTTACAAGAGCAGGAAGCGGCTTGACAGCAGTTCGCAATGAGCTTTTCGCCAATGGTCGCAGTGGAATACCAAACTTCCTGATCGTTTTAATGGATGGTGTGTCGATTGATGACATTTCTACGCCCTCTGCGTTCTTCAGAGCCATGGATGTGTACGTGCTGGCCGTCGGAATCGGCGATTTCTACGCCAAACCTCAGTTAGATGAGATAGCGAACGACCCAGACTCCGCTTACGTGTTTGAAGCGTCGTCTTATGACATGTTGTCGACTTTAGCGACCAGAATTAAGGAATCTATTTGCAATGGTAATGTAATAGTTGCAGTGGCTTGAAGCAGTTTTCAGCACTTTCTAGTACTGACACTTTGATAGATCAGAGCTCTTTATCTGTTGATGTTTCAGTAATGGTTGTGCTTTGGTTTTGTCGCACATAACAAGGTATTGTATTTGTGTTGTTTTATTTAGTGGTGGACCACTGCTTTAGCAGTCCGTGTTACAACGGAGCAACCTGTGAGAGCCAGCCGGATAGGTTTGTCTGCTCCTGCCCAGCTGGTTTTACTGGACTGACCTGCGAGACTGGTGAGTGACAGTGACTTTGCATATATATTGCGTGAATAGGTTGCGTGATTTTGATTATCGGTCAACAGTAACATAGTCTTTAAACGTATGGAGTGAAAAGAAATAGTCTCGTCTCTATTGCTTTGAACATACCCTGCTGAGTTTGAAAAGTTTGTGCATTCATCTGAGAAAAGATAGAGAAAGACAGCAATCAACCCTCTCCCCTCTAGAAGAAAAGAAACTAATTAACAAGCAACGAAACAAAAAAAATTACATCACTGTATTTTAAATATGTAGTGGACATTGGGCTCTGATTATAATATAGATAGGACTCTGTGCGCGCTCTGATTGGTCAAAAACCCAGGTTTTATCAGAGTATAAAACATAGAAAGAGCGTGTTTTATTGTTTTTTGCCACATTACCTGTGATGTAGTTCTCTGTGAAGCAGAAGATAGTTTTGAAGACGAAGCGTGTAGCACTTTAGTGGTAGTAAATTGCGTCAGTTTGTCGATCTGTGTGCTTTGTTTTTTGTACTCGCGGCGTAGCAAAGCAAATGAAGAAGTCTAAGCCGTGTATTGTACTTTGATAAAACACTCCGGGCATTTGAGGACACTCTAATGCCTGTCGTGTTTTATCACAGTGTAATACCCTGCTTAGGCTTCTTTACTTTTTAAATAAAAAGTGCAAAGATGTACTTTACAAAAACAAATTTCTCGTGAGACATTGAGGGCATTTTGTTATGGAGTTAGATTAAGACGCACACTCTGTACCTGGAGTAATGGTTAAGGTAATTACCTGTCACTAGGTCATATTCCATAACGATGCTCAGATTTGCTCAGAAGGAATTCATTATTTTCTTTATTTTCTCTTTTCTAGATATCGATGAGTGTTCATCACCTTGTATGGATGCAAACAAAATCTGCATCAACTTTCCAGGAACGTCCTTTTGTAACTGCAAACCAGGAAACTATGAAATTCAAAATGACTGTACTGTAGGTACGTGTATTAAAGGTTCTATGTGTTCTCCCTAGGGAAGTGTATGCAAGCATAACTTGCTTATCCGCACAACCTACAAGCTTTTTAAGCAATGAAGAATCTAGTGAGGCAGAGAGATTGCTGCCAATTTTACCTTTTGGTTTCGAAGTATTCACCTTATTCCAAAATGGCCACCATTTAGTGGTCTTTTGTTTGCCTTCGAATTAGCCTTTGTTTGCTTGTTCTCAAACTCGAAATACAAAAGAATACTTTCCCTTGAACGAGGCAACGAGGGCTAATTTGCTCGCAAACAAAAGAACACTAAAATGGCGGCCATTTTGGAATAAGGTGTATTTAATACTCTTTAAATCTCATTGCGTAGACAGACAGACAGATAGGAAGACAGACAGACAGACAGACTGCTTTCTAACTGATTGACTGATTGACTGGCTGAATGTCTGGCCGCCTGTGTACTCTAATGACTGATTGACCCACCGTCCTACCTACTGTCTGGCAGAGAGAGGGACCCACTGACCAACCGACCAACACACCGACAGGCAGACACAAACTGTAAGACAGATGGACAGGCAGGCAGACATACAAAGCACAGTTAGATGCATGTATAAATGAAAACGAAAGACAATGTTATTATAAATATCCTTCTATTTGTTTCCATCCATAGAGTATGGAGTCATTTTCAACATTGCCTTTGTAATATATACTGGAGAGAGCATTGACCAATATCACAAGGGAAACTTTGTGAAGCAAATCGAATTTGCCAAAGGTCTTTCCAAAACGTTCAATGTTACGAGAGATGATACGAACGTTGGCATCATTACGTATGCTGGTGATGCAGAAGTCAAATACAGATTTGAAAATATCACCAACCAAACAGAACTGGAAACTGCTTTTGATACCCTTGTAATACACGGCACTGGACGGAACATTGGCAAAGCCCTAGATGTGGCAAGAACGGATCTTTTTAACGAACCAATTCCCGGTAGAAATGACACTGTTCGAGATATTCTAGTCGTCATAGCAGACGGTGGCTCAGATGATGAAATTGCCGTTCCATCATATGCCTTGAAGGATGACGGTATCACCATCTTCAGTGTGGGTATTGATCGATATGTGCGAGGCCAGCTTAATGAAATGGCTTCAGATCCTGACTCAAAACACGTGTTTACTATTGACGTTTATGATGAACTTGGTCCAACCATGGCGCCGTTAAAAGATGAAATAATACGAGGTTGGTATCGAGAAACATCCATCAGTGAAAGAGGAAGTTTCTGAATTGATATTTGATTTTATGGCACAGTTGTATTATGAGAATGTTCCGAAAGCCTAGACCTAAAAGGGGGGCTTCAAACTTTAAAATTGCGAGACCAAGCGTGCTTGGTTAAGGTAGGTAACTGTTTGCCAATATGAACCTTCGCCTGTTGACCATTGTCCTTGGCACTATTGGTGCTGTCTCTTCTATGACCTTTATAGAATATGTTCGTAAGTGAAAGCATGTTTATAGGGATGCGAGTGGTATCAAATGGTTTACTGCTACATTCATAAGTTCTACTTGAAATTATGATGTACTTAAGAATGTGGCCCAAAGGAGGCGTTACAATACCAAAGCAATGCAGTTGTCCTATGTTTACAACATACTTGCGATATAAAGTAGGTCTAATATCGTTCTCAGGACAGTGATATAGGTTTTTCAAAGGGCGTGATGTGAAACGATCCAAGTGGCCAGCGTGCAGAATAGAGTATGTAGATTCGTTTGTATATTTACTTCTTTGTGGTATTATGACTAACCTATTCCCAACTGTTGTACAGACGTTGATCCATGCTCAACTGAACCTTGTGCTAACAATGGTACCTGTGTCAATCTTGTTGGTGGAGGCTTTCGATGTACCTGCGATCTTGGATTGACTGGAGAACGCTGTGATCTTCGTAAGCTGTTCCTCCTTGTGTGCATGTATCAGCCGATGACAAGAAAGATGTCAGAGCAATGATATGACTTGCCTATAAAATGATTTTCAGTGGGCTCGTTACTATTGCATGCATTAGTATGTTAAATTCAAAGCTGTAGGAGACTTTCTTTCGCTGATAGTATTATGTAGCGTATAACTGAACATTAGGATGGTTATATTAGCATGGGTCGCTTTCATCAGTGAGTTGGGTCGGGGTATTTGTCGACAGGTTTCCAATAGTCATACAGGAACGAAGAACCAAAGCTAAAAATATATTTCTCGACAATCACAAATAGCACAGACAATAATAGACCATTGAAAACGCAGAGTAAAAACACCCAGCCCCAATGCAGTGCGGAAAAAAAAACATTTGCAAGGGAGCCACAACTGGTTTGGTTTTACTTCTGATTGATGGAGAAAGTGGCGCGAGTTCTTGAAGCCGATACAACGGGTGGTAATGCAAAGCAAATGCGAATTGCTTTCCACGTGCATGTGAAAACCGCTCATTGTTGTTGTTTTGTTTGCAGTAATTACACCTTGCACTCTCCCACCCCACCCATGTAACAACAATGGTAACTGCACTGCAAACGAAGTAGATGAAAGTGTTGAGTGTCATTGCTTTGAAGGCTGGGAAGGCGAAAACTGCCAAATTGGTGAGTTTGATTGATACATCTTATGGGATATTGTAAAACTATTGATTAGTTTCACTAGCTTCCTTGTAATGATTAAACGATATTAGGATCAAACCTTATGTGGACTCAGATGAGAAAAAAAAAATGAAACCTTTTAAGAAAGGTGCTTTCTCGTACAACGGTGAATGATTAGTTGAGAGGTTAAATTCAAACTGTTTTGGCCAACATGTTATATTCATCATTTCAGACGTAAACGAGTGTCTTAACAGTTCTTGTTTAAATGGTGGAAACTGTACCAACACGAATGGAAGCTACTACTGTCAATGTCCGCTAACGTTTGCCGGAGACAATTGTGAAATATGTAAGTATAAAAAAAAGCTATCTACACGAGAGAAACGGTTAATTAAAAATACTTGGTTTTAACGATGTTTCTGCGCTCGGATGGGTATGGAGGCTGCGTAATGGCTACTGCATTGGGGTTGTGGATCAAGAGATAAAGAGAAACGGGTTTGAGTGCTGGCACTTTGTTGTGTTCTGTTCTTTGCAAAGACAGCTTTCTCTCACAGTGGTTCTCTCCACTCAAGAGTGAAAGTGGCTACTGAGGTTATCTAAAACACTTCTGGAGTTATCTACAGTGGGCAAGCATTCTTAAGAAAGATAAGCAATCTTACTTATGACTTCATGATAAAACGGCTACCATGAAGGGTTGCATTTTAATGCTTGGATTTAGCCAAGTTATGACGGGATGGTTAGCCAAGATATCACCACGTTATTTTACGCCTGCAGACAGCTATATAAGCGCAACCCATATTTATAGTCTTTCAAACATGGCAAGAGATGATAAAAGGTTATAGTATTTTTTTATTCCCGGGATGATCTAAAAATAACATGACATGGAATGCCTTTGGATGCCCATATTGAGGAAAAACTCTTACATTTTATCCTATCTTGACCATAGATTGTGATCACCAAAACATGAACCTTGGTTTCATGGTGGATGGGTCTGCAACCGTGGAACTTTCTGGTGAAGGAAATTTCAACAAGTCGCTCGATTTCGTGGCCAACTTGATCGCGTCCTTCGATGTCTCGGAAAATGCAGCAAGTCCCGGAATGATCGTTTTCTCCGAAGATCCTCACCTAGTGTTTAATTTTTCGAAACATCAAAATTCTGAAGATGCAATGGCTGCGGTCCAAATGGCTTCCTATCCAAGTCGTGGAAGGAAAACTGGAAAGGCTCTCAATTTCGTTCGTCGTAACTTGTTTTCAGAGTCTGCAACTCAAAAGAGTAAACCGAATTATCTGATCATCCTTACAAGTGGTGTTTCATACGATCTAGTGAGGACACCAGCAAAGTTGTTACGGGAAGAGAACGTCACCATTTTCATCATTGGGGTTGGTAAGGACTATGACGTCGACGAACTGAAACTGATCACTGGTGATAATGGCACGCGAGTGTATGAGACATCGTTTACAGATCTTAGAGATCTGAACGGGAAGTTGAAAAACGACATTTGTCGATGTAAGTTGTTTCTGTTTGATATGTCTACTTAAATTTGGAATTATTCTAGTTCATATTTCTTTATTTAACATGGTTGATTGGTAGCATATTGCTGTCAGTGAGTATGTTTGAAATGCTAAGACCTTAGTCATATCTGTATCATCCCTCAATATTCGTTATTGTCTTCATTTTTTATTTTCACTCAAATTACAGAAAGTCTTCAAATTGTTGTTTATCTAGATTATATTAAACTATTTATTAAATCCATTTTGAAATCACTGGTTATCCTTGTAATGTGATTGGTTCTCAGCGATGCGATTTATTCACGAATCGCACTATCTTTTGCTCTAAATCACATCTTTTTCTCAGCCAATGAGAAAAAAGAAAACGACCAATCAGATTTTAAGGCTTTTTTAAACTCACCAATCATATTGCAAGAAAATAAAAGACAAAAAAGCCATTGTTTGGCAAATTTGGCAACTTGGTTCAATAAATATTGGCCCTGACCAAAATCTTGTTCCTGTATTTAGGCTATTAAATTGTGCGATTTAAAAATGGATCTAATAAAGTCGTACAATTTCAGCTTTTTGAAAAACTCACTCGTGCAAATTAATTCCAAATTGAACTCGAAACCGTATGATTACCTATACAAATTGCACTCCACTCAGTTCAATTTACCATTATAAACCTCGGCATTTAGACTGATTACCAGACTTACTTGAAAAGAGAAGAAAAGCAAGGGCTTAATTTTGTAAAGAATTGTGAGACAATTGTGACCCAAACACAGAACCAACTTGGTTTTTTTCTTACTTTCTCCTTCAGTGCAAGAACTTAACAACTGCAACCCCTCGCCCTGCTTAAATGGTGGCACGTGCATCAACATTGGACAGAATTTCCGCTGCGTCTGTCCACGTAATTTCTATGGAAGCCGGTGTGAGCTTGGTATGGTAACCTTTATTGTGTGTAACAAACGAGGAAGGCGATTAATTGGTTAAAACGATTTGACGTTACAATTTTCTTGATTCCTTTTAAACATTAAGTAGATTTGCGAAATTTTCTCTGACTTAATTTAAGTTGGTGGCCTTTTTTTTAATGGGAATTTTGTCTAAAAAAGTTTTGTTTGAAATTACAAGTTGGTGTTTATGTTAAACTGTTTCGGAGATTTGAAGTCATTCTTGGCCTGTTTTGAACGCTGGGCGTTTAACCGCTGCTATTTTAGGAATTCAAATTTTCCGCGCGCCACCCTGCTTATTCTTGCAAAGCTTCACGGGAACTTATGACGTCATTACGCCGATGGACGTGTTCTTAAATTCAGCATTGCGTGAATCTAGAGATATAAAAAAAAATTTAATCGTTTATAATTTATACTCCGGGTGAATATGTACAGTTCCAACGAGAAATCTTCCTCTGTAGGCTCTATGTTGAGACCCTTAACCGAGCAATGACGTCATAAATTGCCATAAAGTAACTCTTCGTTTTCGTAACCACCTACTCTCCAACGAAGGGCTAACGCTCGAAACGTCAGCTTTCGAATCCTTTTACGGTGGCCAATACACATCATGAGCTCAGTTGATAAAACCAAATTATCTTGTAATACTCCCCACCGACGCAGCACCACAGTTTCTTTAGAAACTTACCCCCTTCACCCACCTACAGAGATAAACTTAAAACCCCAGGATCATTTAAAGAGAACCATTAGGTATACTTTGAAACTTAAACTGCTTCTCAGCCAGGATTCCCTTTCATGCAGGTTGTGGAGTTATAGAGCTGGGTCTCAAAACTCCAAACACACGTCGAGTCCCAGACAAGTACATTTCTGCATCATCACAGAGAGACAGTAACCACGCTGCTCACCGAGCGAGAGTTGGTATCGAAGTTATCGGCCCCTGGGAGGATGGTTGGTGTTCGTCACAAACAGACACCGCACCCTACATCCAAGTGTTCTTTGGTGAGTTTTTTTCAGCGAACTTCTCAAACTCATCAATAATTCATCCTGTTTAGACAAAGAAAATCACAACCGTGAAGGAGGTTTGGATACCCGGTGTTAATTAGCATAGTCCTTCTTCGTTCACTCCTTAGCTTTTGTTTCGATTGAGAAGATATATCAAACACTCGAGAGAGTGTTTTCATCAGCTATCCAAACACCTCGAATTTACTCTGCCGCGTGGCGTATTTTCAACTCTCTTATCCCGATGAAACACTGTCTCTCGTGTTTGATATACTACTTCCAAATACCAAACAAACAAAAAACAAATTTAAATACTTTTCTGATCCTAGAAATTACTTGTGATGTAAAAGTTGCAAAAAGCGTTTAATGTAGCTCAACGTAAGAGCGGAAAATGCAATTAGAACCTGCCATTTATTTTAAAAGTGTATGAATGTTGTTTACTTGTAGAATACTTGACGAATATAACTGGAATTGAGACTGAAGGTGTTCAAGACGGAACAACAAACTTGTGGGTTGAACATTATTACGTGTCAACAAGTAACAGTACTGATGATACGTCTTTTGTCGAATACACTGAAGAAGGCAAGACAAAAATAGTAAGTGCAAGTCTTAGATTGGTCAGTTTAACAAAAACGATTCAATTTTGCTACTAGCTGTGCACTGTTACAGTGCGACTACTCTAACCGAGGCCACCCAACAAAATTTTCTACAAATTCAACGAATGAAAATTGTGGAGGTTAACAGTAGTTTTCTAACCAATTATCCAAAATGACCACAAATCTGTTGCCTTTGAGATGTACAGCTTGATTTCAAAGTTAAGTTTTTGGAAAACTATTGTCAACCTCCGCGATTTTTATTTGATAAATTTGTGGAACTTTTTGTCGGGTGGCCTTGGTTGGAGTAGTCGCACTGTAAAGATGTTGGGATAATGTTTATCATCTAGTAATTATGTACGTCAGTCTAGACAGCTTGGCTGTTGAGGAGAATTCATCCCCTACGGCGGCGTTATCTGTGCTTCTATCGCCTGGTACACGTAAAGAACCAATCACAACACGCATAGTATATTGGTCATTGAGAAAAGTGCAATATCTTTACTGTTAGGTTCTTGGGCCAACGATATTATTTTATGAATCCCAAATAACGTTTTAACCCTACTGTAATCATGATTTCCTTTACGTTATCTGCACGTTGATCTTCTGGTCGATCACTTAAACCAATCACAACACGCATAGCGTACTTGTTGACGAGTATATTTACTGTTAGGTTTTTCGGCCAACGAAAATCGTTTATGAATCCGAAATAATGTTTTCAACCATACTGTATGTTCCAGTTTCAAGCCAACAGAGATATTTCGGCGACAAACGTCACTCTCCATAGCACCAATGCGCACTTCATCCGAATTCACCCAGTGAACTACACCGGACAGTTTGCCTGCATGCGGTTAGCTCTGTATGGATGTGATAAAGGAGGTACAGTAGCATATCTTTATATTATTATTCTTTGGTTACAGCCCGTTGGCGGGAAGGGAGTACTCCAAGAATTTTTTTTATTTTCCCTACCCTCTTTATGACCTGGCCAAGAATTCGATACCGTATTTAAGACCTGACCCTTAAATCAATAGGATCATCCATCAAGATCACTGATCATTTTACTTGTACCTCAGCCAATGTCATCTACTGCATAACTTGCACTCTTTACAAAAAGTTCTACATCGGCGAAACAGGGAGACGACTAGGCGACCGATTCCGAGAACACCTTCGTGACGTAGAGAAAGACGACAAAAACGCTTCTAAATCGGTCGCGAGACACTTTAATCTCCCCAATCATTCTAAGCAACATATGGCAGTCTGTGGCCTTTCCCTACATCGAAGGAGGAAGAAAAGCCGTAAAACTCTAGAACAAAAATTTATTTTTCAAATTGGCACTCTTAATCCTCACAGTATCAACGAACGCTCTTCAGTCGACTAATTTATTCTGCTGTTTTTCACGTTACCATGCACCAACCAATAGCGAAGCTCCATCTTTCTGTATATAAACCACACACAACCCACAATTCCTCGATTAGCTCCGACGAAGGGCTAACGCTCGAGACGACAGCTTTCGAATCTCTTTACGGTGGCCAATTCACATCCACAAAACCACATTATCTTGTAATACTCCCCACGGACGCAGCACCACAGTTTCTTTAGAACCTTACCCCCTTATATTCCTTAAATCAACACCCTGTTGCAGAACTGCCTTATAATTAGGTCCCTAGTTTACAACAATGTTAAAGGCAATGTTCTATGCTATTACTAGGTAGAATAGCTACTTCTAAAAACAACTTACCCAATTCAAGACTAGTATACAAAACGCATACCCTAGTTGAGACCACAATGGCCAAACTCGATACCTATTTGCTTACCAAAGCAGCTAAAAATTATATAAGGAAAACATATAGCCCATATAAGGGAGTATCCCGGGGGGTTACAGTAAGTAAGGTCCGGTTTCAAAGTCGAACTTTACATTTGCCGAACATAATTAAGACGTCGAACTCAATTGCGCCTAACTTAATTGCTAATTAGACCCAATTTAAAGGTAAAATATAATTTGTATTACGTATCCTTAATGTATGCATTAACACACGTAAAGTTGAATCGAACTTTTGCCATTCTATTTGACTGCCATGCTAGAACAACAACGCTGACCCAAATACAAATGTATCGATCATATCTGGTTCAAATTTCGAACTTTACATGGACCTAATTAGCAATGCTGTAGTATTCGAGTTTATTATAAGGCTGGTTCACGGGTTTGAGGTAGGCCGAGCGTTCTGATCAGTTTTTCTACTTCCTGGAGAAAAACAGGAAAAGTCCTTTTCTTGTCTTATTTTACAAAGGTAATCATCAAATAGTGAATGCCTGTACATAGCATTTTTTTTTTACTTTTTACTGTCAGAGGGTTTCATGGAATTTCCACTTACGCCACTACAGAGAGTAGACAATGCTCCGCGGACTAAAGATCCTCTGTTCGATACACGCTTAGCAGGTATGTTTTAAATGTATTGGAATTCTGACCAAAAGGACTGTAATCATGACTAGTAATTTGACATAAATGCTATCAAATCTTTGATTTTCTTTATTTAAAAGCTGTAAACTTTGTTGTACGTAAGCTGTATTAAGTCCTCCAGAAGACTTTCTTCAGTAGGTTTGCTCGCAATCTTCAATTTCTGACAGTTAAAACATTTTTTTTTTTCATGACACCAGTTTTCGCTTGCCTAAGATCGAAAAGGTGAAGGCGCACTCGACTCCGGATCGAGCGGTCCGGGTTCGAACCTTGGCCGGGGACATTGTGAATACTGCTCCTAACTCTGCGATGGACTAACATCTTATCCAGGGGGAGTAGAGGTTCCTAGCCGCTTCATGCTGCGAGCCAATCTCGAGCGGTAAATTTAGTTGTTGGTGAAAATGTATATCGAACGATCGTCTACAAGCGAGGATGAAGGTTAAGAGATTTAAGGTCTCATATAGGTCATGTTCCCAATGTGATCCCTGGAAAGTTCATTTCAGCTCAGTTCCCCTGCGTGTAACGTTAGGATTCGCGGTACGTGGATGTTTACGTGGAGTCTTTTGCTGTCTACAGTACGAAACGAATTCCCGACCTAGGATTTCAACTGGGATATCTGAAACCAGGAGTGATCTAAAAATAACATAAGAGGGATTACCTTGAGAATAATAGAATATATTGGGAATTAACCCTCGTACTCTTCATCCTATCTTGTTATCTTTCAGTGATAATTGAAAATGTATTTATTTTATGTTCAACTTTTAACAGCGATACCCGTGGCAGTATTTGTTGGTCTTCTCGTGATGTCACTGATGTTTCTTTTGCTTCCTCTCGGGTAAGTGGCATTTTCCTCAAGATTAGGGGCGCATGAGAAACTTACAATGATTTACATTAAGTCTATTTAATAGACACTCTGCCGTGGGAAACGATGTTACATGTGTATCAAGAACCATTTCCTGAAAGACTAGAAATGAGGTAAACGTTACTTTCACAGCGGGTGTAGCCATTAAAATTTAGTTCTATTTTCCAACCTTACATTTAGTTGTAGTTTTTAGCTTTTATTACTATACTTTTAGACTTTTAATGTAATTTAGACCTTTCTTTTTTAGAGGAACCTCCTTAAAACTGCCATCAGGTGATTAATGTATTACTATATTATTAATCTTCGTTTGTCTTGTAATTCAGCAACCCTCCTCCCATTGGACCTTCCCAGAGAAGCACTACAGTTCGATTCAACCCAGACGCCCCTCAAAACTGGGCTGTTCCGTTAGTTCCCTTGTACGAATCTCAGTCGCTGACTATGCAGCTGGGTTCTGAGAGTGAGTTGCAAGTGGAAAGCATCAACACAACATCTGACGATGCAATTTTCTCTAACGACAATAAGGTATAGTAGACCAAGCAGGGTTAGGCGTGGGCATGAGAAATAAATTGCAATTTGTTTCTTCAACGTTGCTAACCTGATTACAAAGAAGATAGTTCTAATGGTTTGTGTCCCAATCCACTTGAAGTTCCCTTCAGCTGAGTAAAATTAATTAATTTTAATAAAAAATCTTTCCCGGCAACCAAAGTAGACAAACGTTTACAAAGGTAATCACTAACCAACAGCAAAAATAATGTTTACTGTAAGATCGCTTTGTCTCTTTGCCACTTCATTATAGCCAATCAGAGAACAAGGGCAGTGAGAGGCGGAGTTTTTAGTTTACACTCTGAAATATTGATAAATATTGATATCTCTCATGGCTCTTGCCAATCGATTTGGTGATCTTAAAAGTCGGATTATGTTTTAAAAAAATGACGATACGGCGATATTTGCTGTTAGACTCGGGAAACGTTCAAGGGATTCCGTTGGAATGATAAATTTGAAACATTTTGCCTTAAGCTTTTCAAAAAATCATGACAACTGAACTTTATTTCATTTTTAATTTGCGCCGCAATTTCGCCTTTGCACACACTCCCTTCTTCTCCCCAAGAGTATTTACCTAGCTTGAGCCCGGTCCAGCGGTAAACTTCAAAAAGACACGCAAGCTCTAAGCCTGACCCTGCGATATAGTAACGGGATACTGGTCAGCGGATAGCTTGTTTTGACAGCTGTCAATTAACGATAATATGACGCGCGATAACGTGGCGCGCATTTTGTTTTCTATATTTACTCATATTAAAGTAAATAACACTATTTTTTCACTGGTATTTTTTGCAGATTTTTAGTTTCGACCGTCAAGTTAGTGTAGCAACTCAAGGTCACGACAACCTGTTGGAAGTTTATTAGACCCGTTAAGCGAAGTCAACAAGTAAACATGACGTCGGGATTGGAACGAGATTCGTTATGTGGCCTCAGCGAAACTATCATTATTAATACAGCTTGCGAGGAATTAATTAGTCAACTTCTTTCCTGGGCATAATTTGTCTGGTAATACGAATGATTTCTTAGCAGCGAGTTATATCATATAAGAACCAACCTCGTAAAAGTTTGCATCTGAAGAGGTAAATGCTCATAATGTATAAATTTAGCCAAGCCTAAAAGCGGATAAACTAACCTAGCTCGAGTCCGAAAACCAGTGCCCGGTCAGCGGTCAAGTGAAAAAAAAACACATGTCCTCGATGAGCTCTAAACCTGAGCTCATAGTACCCATTGAGTGCAACAGGCCCATAACTTTACGCGCGCCAAGTTCCAATCTGAAAAAAGGAGGTATTTACTAAGGAAGCTGTTAGGCTTTTTAACCCCTGAAGAAAGTGTTTTATATGATAGGCTACGTCGGCGGGTTATTAACCTACTTAGCCATTTATCGACTTGAAGTTGGTAAAGATAGATTAACCGCCGTAGCAAGTTTGTGAAGCGGAATTCTTGCGCGTTAGCCGTTAGTCAGAGCTAAGTACTGATCGCGTATCCGGTACAGATAAGGACATCATAAAATAGTCTTGAATGTCCAAAATAACATTAGAGACCGATCTTGAGTCGTGAGAACTCGCTTATTCTTTCTGTATCCAGAGGCTCGGAAAACGCTCCGCTAGTACATGTAACCCTAACCCTAACCCATTAATAGCGATTCTTGAAAATACAACTCGCTAATAAAATAAAGAGTGTTGTTTCTGAAACAATTTCTGTCTTGTGTGCTTTTCAAGAATATTAACCTTATACAGTCGAAACTCCACTAACCACCGGCGGACGTTCCATACATTCACTCTTATTTTATACTCTCTAAAACGGCCACCTCTCCGCTTCTTCTCTCCTCTGCTCTCCTGTCCACTGCCAAAATAACCCCTCCACAACGACCAGTTAATCAACGACTGACAAATGGTGTTCACCGAACCTCGTGTTATATTGTAAAACGTCACGAAACTTGATCCATACGTCGTTGATCTCCGTTTGGTTTCTGTTTTGTTGATGTATTTTGATTGTGTTGGGTGTTTCTATGCTACAGTCAGCTTTTTTCTTATATATAAGAATGTAGTACCCCCTGAAAAACAGATGTCATATTACACCCGTACCTTCCCATAACGACCATCTGTCTATGATGGCCAGTTTCAACTGTCCGCAAGTGGTTGTAGAGAACTGGCCGTGATGGGAAGGTGGGTGTGTAATATAACACCTGTATAACATTACTGTGCTTTTTCTGAAAATTTGTAAAAGAATTCAAGGGACAATTCCAACAATAGCTCCTGGTCTGGTAACCACGACTCATACTCCAGTATTTATTTAGTAAATAACGTCTGTTTAATATAATGCGTCTGCACTAATCACTACTTTCCTCTCTTAGATTTCTGCACCCTAGTGTTTGCTTTAATTGTTTCCTTTCTATCGTTTATCTCTTACTTTCATGTAGGCAGATACTTTGTAACAGTAAATAGTCACTAGTCCTTGCTGTATATTTCTGTGTCTTGTGTGTTTTTCTGTACGTGTGCTTTTCATATGTTTTCCCCGACCATGGTAATGTAACTTACCTCAGGTAAATTGGCCTCCTAACCTTAACTCTTTAGTTATTTTAGGAGGTCAATACCCCTCTCTACTGTAATTTAATTGCTTTTATTATTCCATGTAAAATTTAAATGGATAAATAAAGTTGTTGTTGTTGTGTATTTATTTAGTAAGTAACGTCATTCCACGTCTGTACACGTCTGTACATGTATGACTTATTTATGTTTTCTGAAAATGCTAGTATTGTAATTTACATACTAACTCATTTCGTTGGATCAAATGGGTTTTTTTTCAGTTTCTCAAAGAGTCTTTGCTACTGCTGCTGCTGCTGCTGCAATGCTGTAAAAGTGAACCACATATTGATTTCCGGTCCCTCGCTATCTATCTCTCTATCTCATTCACAATGAAGGTTTAAGCATTAGCCAAAACGTCTGTTAAGAAAAAACAAAAGTCAGTGGCAAACCATTTCCATAGAACTTAGAAATGAAACAGTAGGAAGGTACTTCAAGTGGGGTTGCAGCAACTTGCTCTCTTGGCTTGAGCTTTTTCATTGGTGAGGTTCTTTAAAAAGGCAAGAATAGATCTAATGTATGGTAAACAAGTAGTAGTGCCGATCTTTCTTATAGCTGTCGCATGAACCACGCCAACGCTTACTATTGTAGTGACAATGTTGTGCGAATCGTATCGTGTTATATGTAATTTGCGTGCCACAGGATCGTTTGCAAAAAAAAGGATCCGTCAAAATCTCCTTTTACAAAAAATTGCATATAGGTTAATTCTTTTCCATAATATTATTTGATCAGAGAAAAGGATGCCATTTCGTGCTGACCTTAAGTTGAATGGGTGCTCTCTGGATGAAACGTACGAATTCTGTGATCTTGGTCTGGTCACTAGTAATAAGCTGTCCTGGAATGCCCACGTCGATACGATTTGTAGCAAGGCTAACAAAATCCTTGGCCTTATAAAAAGAACCTGTAAAGGTCTGAAAGACGTCAATACCCTGCGAACTTTGTACTGTGCCTTAGTAAGGTCCCATTTGGAGTATTGTACTATTGTCTGGTCACCCCATGCTGCTCGAAACATTAACAAACTGGAAAAGGATACAGCAAAGAGCTTCCAAGTTTATTCTCAAAACTGACGATGACTATGAAACTCGTAAAGACAAACTAAACTTGTTATCTTTGGAGGATAGACGCTTCTTTTTTGATGTCTTGTTTTTTTACAAGGTTCCTAATGGTTTTGTTAATATAGACATATCCCCACTTATAAATTTTTATTCTCATTCTGATCGATATTCTCTGAGGGGCAGGGATAACTCAACCCTAAAGAAACAGTTCTCCCGGACAGATGTTTTTAAATTTAGCTATTTTAATAGAATCGTAGACTTGTGGAACTCGCTGCCAAATTCAATCCGCAGCGCGACGAGTGTCTCTAATTTTAAAAGGGGGTTAAGGAATTTTTAACATCTAGATTAGTTTGATGTAGTGTTTTCAATTTTTAACGATCGTAGCTGTTCTTCTTTTTTTTCTGTGGTGGTCTGTCCAGCATGGGGACTCTGTCTCTTTTGCAGACCCTCCATATGGCTTTTTATTCTGTGTATTCTTCACTTCCTTTTAGCCATTAAATTGTAATAAATAAAAGAGTGCATTTGCATAAATCTGTTTACATTGACACAATGTACGCTGGGCTCATAGCTCCCGTGTACCAAAAGCATTCTTTTTTTCCAATATTTTTTTGTAATAGGATTGAAGAAATTAGACGATAAAAGAGCACAATCTCTGCTATCTTTGAAACATTAAACGGAAACAGTTCGTAATGTTGATTTGAAGTAAGGGAAAACAAGTTCAACAGGTTCAATAAGGAATCTGTTATCAAGTTACACAGCAGGGGTACCTCGCGCGGTAGATCGTTTAAGAAAACTTCGCTTAGTTTTCCCGGTGTTCCGCTTTAAGTGCGGATTGTTCTCTTTTTAAATTGAAATGATCATAACAGTTACAAAAACAAAACAGGCGTTAAAATGGAAAATGTGTGCGTGAGAGTTTACAGATAATATTTTTGGTGCCTTTCGATGCTAACAGACCTAGTATCTATCTTTCTGATTATTTCTCAAGCTCATAAAAACAAAACGCATTTAATTCTAACTGTGACAGTGTTTGGAAATGTGTTATTAATTAGCAAGCGTTTGTTTTCTACAAGTTTTTGTCTTCATTTTCTTCTTAGTTTGGGTCTCAAGCGAAGAGATATATCACTTAAATACTCGCGAACCGTTTTCTGGCATTTTAAAATTACTTCGAACGAACGACTGATCAGTGGCAGAATTTTCTGACGTTCATTTTTAATTCCTTGATCTGTTTTCATCCTTTTAGAGGGGGGATGGTTTAATTTATTGACAACAAAATCCTGAGATGCCCATGGAAAAAATTTCAAGTGATTGGCGAGAATTTTACGAGTGCTTTCCAACCAATTATTAAACCAGTCGATTGTCTCGGAAGAGCAAAACAAGAGCGGGTACCAGTTTTTTCAGCGCCGTACGAAAAATTTATGGCAGTCCAAAAAACGAAGTGGCTGACTGCAGCATCTTGCTTTTGTAAGGTTTTTTTTCTTTATCAGGTTCTTCAAAAAGGTAAGACTCGCTTTATTTTAGACGTATGATAAACAAATGATAGTTTCGATACCTCTTGCAACTGTCGTATGCATGGGTCACGCCTACATCACGACTTCTCTAGAGTTAATCAAACACTTTTGCTTAGTATTGTGGCGATGGTGTTGTGCGCGCGAAAAATCTTACAACATCGTATCAGGCGAAATTTTCGCGCCACTGGATCGTTTGTAAAAAAATTGCATATCATCGAAATGTATCTTTACAAGAATTTGTATCTAGATTTTACTTTT